>CAWUFW010012751.1:0-521608 GCA_963921515.1 Calotriton arnoldi
CTCATTACGATGGCGGGCGGAAGCACAACCGCCGTGCTGGCGGATGCAAAAACCACCAGTTACCGCCGGCACGCAGCAGTCCACACGCCCGCCCAATTATGATGCGAAAAGCAGGCCAAACACCGCCGGCAAGCCAGCAACACCGTCCGCCATCAAAGTGCGCCCGCACACGTAGCGGCGCAGCATAACTGACACACACCGTCCGACGAAACACGTCCCGCCCGGCGCATAAATTACGATGCCGCAAACAAACGGCTCCCACGGCAAAGAGACACCGCACGTGAAAGAGAGGCGGAAACACGGACGCAGAGCACGGACAACGAAGAAGCGGCACCCCGGGCATGAATCCAGCACTGCAGGCCCTTCCCATGCTTCTGCTGATGCACCACCAAGGACGCAACGTGCCGCGGAGACGCAGGTAGGCACACACACAACAAGTGCACGCAAACAGCGCACACAGTGCAAGGGCGGAAAAAGCGGACAACCCCCACCAGCGCGTGTACACTACACATCCACCATTGCATCCACATATGACACACAGGCCAAATACGTAACATCGCGGAACACATGTGTACACACCACCTGGGACTAGGAACCAACCACCCCGTCACGGCCCCAAAGCGGCGATGACGCCGCCACACATGCGCACAACGCAGAGGCCAACCGCAGCGCCATGCATGCGTCGCACACAGACACAGGGACACAACCAAGCAGCACACACATCAGCCCCACCCCGAACGCACATGACACGTGACAGGCCGGCCACAGACATGTCCCCAACGCCCAATTCACGGACAACACCCAACGCCACACAAACGACGCACACATGTCAGTGAAGACACGCAACTGCAGGACACACCCCAGTGTAACAAACATGGCGTAGCACACAGCGGCGGCAACACCAACTAGGAGAAGCAGGGCCCCTTCGGGAAGAGGAACGCCAGTACCACACTGAAAAACCCATACCACCCTGCACATATGAACAAGACACATGAAACGGAACACCAAAGAGCCCGGGGACCGACAACAGGTGGCCCAAGAATTACATCCACACACAAGGCCCAACGCAGAGCGGAAAGGCAGCCTGCCGCCCACACAAGGGAGAGCAGACAGCACTGAATGACCTTCCATTCCAACACCGAAACCACAGCCCTACGACAGAAGCCGGTGAATACAGCCATTGTCCAAGAATAGACCAACACAGGCATGCCGAGGAGACCGACCACAGGGCAGATAGCGCATATCACAGAAGCACACAACGGACGGGGAAGAAAGAAGAAAACACTCCCCCATGTCGGCCACATGCAAGTTAATTGGAAGGAGTCACACAGCACTGACCTTGAACTGTCTGAGAAGCATGTGGGAAGAGGGCCCGTGTCCTCCAAACAAGCCAACAGAACACAAGTCCTGTCTCCCCACGACTACACAGAGCTCACAGCAACCCCGGAGCGTGCACATTGCAGACTGCACACACAGCCGGAGCACGCCACCTCTACGAACCGCTGCGAAATGGCAACCGCAACACACCTACCCAACTACGCCGAACAGCTCAAGCTGTACCAAACCAACACGATACATACATTGGGATGCGATCTCCTGTCCCTGCTGAACGTAAGTTACCGACTGACTTACCGCATCACATTGTTCAGCTGCGTCATGCCCGTCTTCTACTGTCGGAGGTGTCCCTACCAGCATCCCGTCGAGATATGCCTCTCCAACCCGGCATGTCTGAAGGCGGACCTGCTACCACTACTCCTCCCTCTGGACGCACACGACAGGGCCTGTTCTGCCTATGGGGGCATGGCGTATGTGGCCAACATCGCACGCGCACTGAAATGGAACCACTGTGCCTCCACACGACGGATCATCGAGAACAGCTACATCGAATGTCACCCAGCATGCCCCATCATGGTCCTCCAAGGGACAACCTACGAACAACACCTTGATAGCCACCATCCGCTTCATTGGCTGGCAAACATGTACACCACCAATGACATGGAAGCCCTGCTGGACGGCATCGCATACCTGACAACCTGTAAATACGTCGGACCACAACGCAGGTTCCCCGAGTGACCTATGAAGTCCAACCCCGCACCCATGCTCAGCTTCCGCACGGACTGGCCAGTCACCACCACAACAGCCATACCAAACGACCGGCAACTGTAACCACACCATCAACGACATCGCCATGACATCGGATATGACCGGGACATGCACACTGTTCCCCATCACATCCAGGAACACCGCATGCATCGTGGGAGGCAGTGGCATGGGCTCTGTGCATCGCACCCACATGGACGGAACTGCACGAACAACCAGGACACGACATGGATCCAGCGCACATGGACACACACACCGCTCAGTGGACATGAATAGGTCGCCTGGAGTCTGTGGGTGCTGCACCCCTCCCACCCCCGCCCCGGGAATCCCATACCAGGACCTTTGCATGGACGACAAGTGCATACAACAACAACACGACCCCAGTGACTGTGACATGTCCAGTAACCACCACAGTGCAACAACAAGTGGCACGCCGCTGCATGCACGCAAGCACATGCCCTGATGTCATCTCACATGCACGCGTGCATGAGGAACAACCACAGCAAACCTGTCACATGGAACTGAGATGGACTGTGCCCATGATGCCGAGCGGTCTGGTAGGCTACATGTATACCGTCTGTGTCAAAGTCCGCAGCTCCGCAGCTATACGTAAATGTACATTAGCACAGCCTTGGCCAAGCAGATGTAACCCCACACCCTATCCCATTTGTAATCATGCTCAGTATATCCTCAACATGTATTCCGCTGCCAGTAGTGTCCACTATACTGCATCACAGAGGACAGAAGACTCAATATAATGTTTGAAACCAAAACTGTCTCCGCTGACTCATTTCACAAGTACGAATGAGAGAGGATGAGAGTATGTGAAGTACACGGCAGTCGTGACATGACCATGTAGTCCACTGGTATTGGATGTCAACGCAAATGAGTAGCACTACTGTGGAAGACACACATGTGTCGTGTGAAGTCGTATGGACGCAGTGCTCAGGTGGGTGGGTGCGACGGGTAGATGCGCACATGCCAAGTTGGAGCACGCCGTGTTGGGAGGGGTCATGAACAGTACACCACCGCTTCCTGGGCATTGTGAGAGGACACCTGTCGGGGGGGAGTGAACACGTGTGTGCACAGCAGCCGGGCACACGTACAAAGCGGTACCAGGCGCACCTCAGCCCACCCTCTGTGGACAAGCTGGATCCTGTTGTGCGCCCGCCATGCCCCTTGACAAGGCACACACAGCCCCAGTCGACCAGGTGTAACCCCAACATAGTCAATCCGCACAGGCGATACAGGGCACGGGATGGCAGTGGAGCATGGTGTGTGAGAGGTCTCCTCACGCTCCTCCTGGTCATATCACGCAGGCAATAGAACCTCAACGTCTAGCATGGCACAAGTCAAATGGAAGTGTAGGGGGACGCACCACAGCACGAGCAGCACTGACGTCACGGGAGGTGGCTCGCACCATCCCATCCATTGCCCATCATACCAACCACGCCACATGCCATTGCGACTAAGTGCAAGCGCGTGCGCCACCACCCCCGAGCCCTCCCCAGAGAGGCCAAAGAGTGAATGTGTGGGCCATCAGCCACAGACGGACGCGGCCTGGCCGCAAGGGCAGCCACAGCCACTGGGTGTCGCAGGTGGCGGATCCGGAAGGCGAAGACTGTGATGCATAGTCCATGCAGGCCGGGTCTCCATTTGGGGCACCACGCAGGTGGACGGCGTCCCGCCACACATCATACCCTGGACCCACACATACACTCCTTGCCCTCTCTGGTGCGAGCTTGGGGCTGCCTGTGCAAGCGCTAGCCTCGCAGGTGAGCATGCATATTGGGGGGCGAGGGGAGGACATGAGGGCTGGGGCGAAGATGACTGTATCACTGTCAGTCAGTACAAGGGATGACCCAGATGTGGAAAGGAAGAGACGTGTCCCGTGTGTACTGCAACTAGTCGCCAATCCAACTAACCCCCCATGTCCGGAATGTAAGCCCGCACCTAGGCCCGCCCATCCGCCACATCGAACATACCACCAGCACGACAACCTTCCCATTCGAAACACTGACTGGGGGTGGCGACCAGTGAACAATCATGTGTAGCCTACCCACGCGTACATGTGGGCCCTCCATGATCCATGTCACCTGCGGCAAAGACATGACATGCGCAATGAGGGAAGTGAGGAGAGCTGCCCGCCCCACGCGCAGAAGGTGCATCAGCTCCACAGACCCAGCAGCGAGTCCAGCAGGGGTCACATGTGCAGGGGCAGCTGTGCCTGGTGTGAAGGCACATGCATATAGACAGCACATCGACCAATGTGTAGTCTGCCCACATCCACAGTCCATCATCATGCGGACATAGGAATTGAACACAGGGCAACACATCTTAGTTGGTGCACCCACCGTGACCAACAATGCGCAATCATCGACGTACCCGCCCTGTGCATGGCCCCCCACCCAACGGAGGCACATCCAGTGCCACCATCCCACACACACAAGCCTTCCACGGAACATGCTGTGTCCAATGGTCAGTACAGAGTCAGCGCCCATCTGGTGGATCCTGAACAGGAGACACATGCACACACATGCCAGCTCCCACTATGTACGTCTGACACCTGGCACGTGCAATGTAACCTCTCACCTGTGACGTGTGACTGCAAGCACACAGCCGTCTTGGCATGGGGCTGTCAATGTGGACACCAGTCAATGTTTCGGGAGCTGTGATCCGTACAGTGCTGTACATAGGGTGCAGTGCTGACACCTACTACTGTCTCATATCCCCTCGTGCCACAGGTCCCACTTGTATTGGCCGCTCAGCCCGTGCCCACATCGTCGTCGTCGTGTGCCATACTCATCCAGCCTCGGAAGCAGTTCCATGCTCAGCAGACACTCATGTTGCCGTGGCGTTGCCGCTTGACGAATATGCAGTCAGTCCCCATCAGCACGCCCCGCAAGTCATTGGGGCCTAGATCCCCATGTGCATGCACATGGCAGTGGTATGTCTCACTTGCCATTGCCATTGTTGGGAGACCTGTGTAAGTGTATTGTGGCCGTGCCGTCCCAGCTTGACAGCTGGGCTGTGGCTCATGTGCTTGCTCAGTCATGTCAGTGATGTGTATGCGAAATTGCTATGTGCCGTGTTGCTTTGACATGTGTCCTCTGCCATTTAACCCAGGCGGAGACCGAACATTGACCGCCCATACCAATTGCTGGCGGACATGGACGATACAGAGGTAATCAGGAAGTTTCGGCTGGACAGGCCAACTCTGCATCGACTGTGTGCCATGTTAGAGCCCCATCTCCGTCCCCGCAGGGTGTATCCGACTGCTGTCACCCCCACGGCTAAGGTGATGGCCGCCATGCATTTCTTCGCCACTGGGTCATTCCAGCACACAGTGGGCAGTGGAGGAGGGATGTCCCAGCCCATGTTCAGCAAGGTGCTGAGGGATGTACTGGCAGCCATGATGCTGTACCGGAACAGGTACATCCGCTTCCCCAGGGCTCGTGAATTGGCGGCAGTGAAGGGTGCATTCTATGCCCTTGGCAGAATCCCACACGTCGTGGGAGCCATTGACTGCACTCATGTTGGCCTTGTTCCACCACAGGCCACTGAGCACCTGTACCGCAACAGGAAGCACACGCACTCCCTGAATGTGCAAGTGGTGTGCCTTGCGGACATGGTGATCACCCACGTGTGTGCCAAGTTTCCAGGCTCGGCCCATGACGCACACATAATGCGCAACAGCATCTTGCCACGACTGATGGCCAATCTGCAACAGGATTGTGCCTGTATTGTCGGTGAGTATGTGGAGTGGTGTAGCGTGCTGGTTGTGCGATGCTGTCCCCTGTCCAGTTGGAATAGCTACGGTTCTCTGTGTCCCTCACACCCAGGTGACTCTGCGTATCCGAATGGGGCATGGCTGCTCAGTCCATTGAGGAATCCTCGCACCCCAGCAGACGATCGATACAATGAGGCACATGGGAGGACCAGACGTGTGGTCGAGCGTACCTTTGGCCTCCTCAAGTCCAGGTTCAGGTGCCTGGACCGCACCGGGGGTGCACTGGCGTACTCCCCACAGAAGGTGTGCCAGATAGTGGTGGCGTGCTGCATGCTGCACAATCTGGCCATTCGGAAGCAGATCCCCCTCATTGTGGATGACGGAGATCAACCAGGGCCCCAGCCCGCAGAGCAGGACAGCTCGAGTGAGGTGGACAGCGGAGAGGAGGAAGCTGGGAATGTGCGCCAGCAGCTCATCGCCCGCTACTTCACTTGACGGTGAGTGTCCATGTACGACGGATGATGTGTCGGTATCTGTGCAGGTGTGTGTGTGCTGTGTCAGGGTGGCCGTATGTTCACTGCGTGCAGTGTGTCAACGCTCCATGGCCAGGGTAGTATGCCACTGTTGGTGACTGTGGCATTGTGCCCTATTGCTCCGTGCGATGTGTGTACATTGCTTGTAGTTGTTGACATGTACTGTGTGATGGGTGTGTGACACACTCATTGAATGTGCTCCTGTTCTGTCTCCCACCCCTAGGTCCCTACAAGCCCTCCAGATTCCATTGCCATGCCACGCATCAGGTGCCCTTCCGCCCAAGGTGGCCGTTGTATTCCGTACAAATAAAACACAGGGCACAAACAGCAGTTAGTGAAAAAGGTGCATTTATTACAAACTGTGACATGTGATTGTGTGTAAGGTGATGACAAAAGTGGTGCGTGCAGTGACAATGAGCTGTCGGTCATGGCTGCGTGATGATCAGGGTGTACCCACTGGTTCTATGTCCATAGTCCAACACACACATGCCATCCAGCTGGCTGTGTGGAGTGGGATCGTAGAGCAAGTCAATGCAGTGGCTGGTCAAGGAAGGCTGGCGGAAGGCTGGCTGGCTGCCTCACTTGCGACTGGAGCGTGCGAAGTCCTCCCGGGAGATCTGTTTCCTCTTCGGACGGCCCCTTCCACGTTTGGGAGGGGGTGTGTGGTGGCGACCTGCTGGTGGTGGGTGAGGTGTGCTCACTGGCTGTGGACGCAGGGGAAGTGGACACTGCTGGCCGACCCTGCGCCCTAGCAGGTGGTGGCGGAGGTGGTGTTGCTGGCCTTGCCTGTGACCCCACCGCCACCACCAGCTGGCCCATGAGGTCCACGAGTTGGTCCATACGGGACACGAATTGGCCCATATGGGCGTCCATGGACCTCAGCACCCCCAGCACCTCCCGCGTGTCAGTAGCAGACCTGGCCCATTGTCCTTGGGCCTCTTCATAGGCCCCAAGGACTCTGGCCATTTGAGGCAGGGCATGGCTCCCAGGGAGGCTGGCGTTTCCCTGACCCTGCTCCTCCTACCAGTCCTGCTGCCACCGGCCTGCCCACTAGCCACATTGCACACCACGGTCCTCGCTGTGGCTCCCAGGGTGGATCCAGTCGGCCGGGCCACCACCTGCGCTGGGGCTGGTGCCAGCGAAGACGTGGTGGTGGTGGAGGCGGTGGTGGTCGGTGCGGCGATGGTGGCGGTTGCGGCAGTGGTAGTGGCCGCAATGACCGTGGGTGTGGCCGCAACGACAGTGGCAGCAGGGGACTGGGACTGTTCAGCATCCCTGGATGATGGGTTGGTGGGTAGGAGGGGTCCTGGGGAGCGGCTGGGCCCTGCCACGCCAGATGGGCCAGCTTGGTGGTCCGTGTCCGAAGAGGTGGACAGATCCTCCAGATCCGTGTGTCCTCGTTGGGGGCTTGTAGGCTGGCTGTGCTGGCTGCTGTCTCCATCCCCAGCGTCCAGCAGTTCGTCACCTGTGGAGAGAATGAGATTTGTTATTGTGTTGCACCTGGCGAAGTATGTATTAGTCGTCTGACATTGGCAGTTCGTGCAATCTCGTACATGGGTTTCCCGGAGGCGAGTGTGTGGCTGTGGCATCTGTAGTTGTGTGTGCTAGGCAATGGGACTGTGTGCTGTGCACATGTGGCATGGGACGGATTGGCCATGCCGATGGGTGTGTTGCTGTGCCCCTACTCATTGTGACTCTGGTGTATGCGGGCTCCTGGCCCATCCTGGGTCTGGTTTGTACTTTGCTTTTGGAGTTCATATGGAACGCTTAGGAACGCATATGGCAACATGGGGGCCATGCCCCAGATTCGCATTTGGGAGGGGATATGCTTTTGGGGTTCAAATGGAACGCTTAGGAACGCATATGGCAACATGGGGGCCATGCCCCAGATTCGCATTTGGGAGGGGATATGCTTTTGGGGTTCAAATGGAACGCTTAGGAACGCATATGGCAACATGGGGGCCATGCCCCAGATTCGCATTTGGGAGGGGATATGCTTTTGGGGTTCAAATGGAACGCTTAGGAACGCATATGGCAACATGGGGGCCATGCCCCAGATTCGCATTTGGGAGGGGATATGCTTTTGGGGTTCAAATGGAACGCTTAGGAACGCATATGGCAACATGGGGGCCATGCCCCAGATTCGCATTTGGGAGGGGATATGCTTTTGGGGTTCAAATGGAACGCTTAGGAACGCATATGGCAACATGGGGGCCATGCCCCAGATTCGCATTTGGGAGGGAATATGCTTTTGGGGTACATGCTGTGAGCCATGGGTGCCGAACGTGACATGTGTTGTGGCAGCATGACAGTGCATGGTCTGAGGTGTGTGCATGCCTGACATGCCCTGCATATTTGCTGTCTGTTGTGGTTACTGGACATGGCATTGGACGCATCGTTATGAGTGAGTGATAGTTGTGTGCCAGCCAACGTATTGCAGTTGTCCCATCTCCTTGGTGTGCGTGCTGCCCTGTGCCATGTGCATCACTGCAGTGCTCGGGGGGGGTGTGGCCCATGTTGTGTGTTGTTGCTCACAGTGTGTCGTGCGCTTAATTGACTTCTGGCACATGGTTGGTCATGGGCATGTGTCTTAGCGTGACTGCTGTATGTGTGGCAGCTGTGCGGATGACATGCCTTTCATGTGACTGGGGCTGACGGATGGGATGGATGGTATGTTGTATGTGCATGGTGTGTCTGTGAGTTTGATGGGTTCAGTGGTGTTCGTGTGCATTTCTGTTGTTCCGCTCTGTTGCGTCTAGTGTTGTTTGTCTTACATAGGCGTAGTTGTGGGGTGTGGGGTTGACAGGCAGTGGGGGCTACATGGACAGGACTTCAATGGTGTTTCGGTTGTGTGTGATGAGTTGCACAGTGGCTGCCGTGTGGGACTATATTCAGTGTGGCTTGTGCATGCAGACGTGGCTCCTTGGGTGTTGCTATGTCTGTGATGGGTCATGTGGGGTGTGAGTCTGTTGTTCATGTCCGTGTGCACATTGTTCACTTGTTCGTGACGGTGGGCGGTGCTGCGTGTTCGTCTGCTACGTGACATGTCCCATGTGTTGGTGGTGTTATGGTCCTCATGCCTCCAGTAATCCAGCCCTGTCCAGTTTCCCACCTGCAAGTTGTTCGTGCGTGCACTGTACTGGATGCCACATGGCTCTAAGCGGGGGGTGCTCCATGTTGCAGGTCTGTGGGGGTGGGGGGTGTAGTGGGTCGTGGGGGTGGCTGTACACCCACTGACACCGATTGCTGTGGACCGTGATGTCTGCCTTTCGGCTGTCGTTGTGCACTGCGGTGGCTGACACGTGGCTGTGGGGTGTGGGGATGCTCCTCCTTGCTGTGCTGTGGGACTGGGGCCTGGTGTGTGTTGTACTTGGGCTGTCCACCGTCCCACCCACTGCACTTTGTGTTCCTGCCACTTACCTGTTACTTGTCGGTTAGTGCAGCTGTGGCGGACACATGGGTGTGGTGGGTGCTCGTTGTGGCGCTTCTGGCATATTTGGGGACCTGTTGGTGGTTACGTGGCTGGCTTAGTGTACACATGTCCCCACGCATCTTACAGTTGTTCGGTTTGGGCTGTGTGTGGTAGTGTCTGTTGCATGTGCGTGTGATGTGTTGTGTATTGTGTGCTGGACATGGGGGTGTTTGTCCCTGGGAGCTGTGGCATGGTAGTTGCGCATGTGAGTACATAGCGGTGTGCTAGTATACATTAGTTTGTACTTACCAGCCTACACTCCCCCTGCTAATCCGGCGAGGATCTCCGGATGGATTACGACTCGCACCTTCTCCTCCCACGCTTTGAAGGTCTTAAAGAGCGCGGGATTCCCTCCGCCAGTGACGGCAGCCAGCTCTCTGTTTTTGCCCTCCTTCTTCTTGACCAGGCTCTTTACGTCATTCCAACGTTTGTTTATCTCGACTCTGTTCCTGGGCAGGGTCCCGACTGCATTGACCTGGTCTACGATCCGGGTCCACATTCTGTTTCTGGTGGCTAGTGGTGTGTGCTGGACCATGTTCCCATAGATTTGTGGGTACACCTTGATGATCTCGTCGACCATGACCGTCAGCTCCATGGGCGTGAACTTGGGCATCCTTTGTGGTGCCATGGTGTTTGTGGTGCTGGTGCGGTGTGTGTTGTGTAATGTGCAGGGGGTTTGTGGTGCCGGTGTTTGGTGGTGGTGGTGGTGGTTGTGATGTGTGCGTTTCTGTGGTGTGCTGCTGTCCTTGCTGTGTCACTGTGTCCTCTCCTCTCCTCTCTGGTTTGCAATGTAGCAAGGGGTTGTGGTCTGTGGGAGTGCTGCTTTTGTACTCACCTATGTGGGTGTGTCCTCATGGTCTGTTGTTTTCAGGTGTGTTGTGTCTGGGGTTCTGGCCTTTGTATTTTTTGTTTGTCCGGGGGGTGTTTTCGGGATGTGTACTGTGCTTGTGTATTTGTGTGTGCCTTGCTGTGTGGACTTGTTGGCCATGTTGTGTGCTATTGGTTTTGTGTGCGGATGGTTTCTGTGCAGGTACGTTGGCGCCATGGCTTCTGCCGTGTCGATTCTCATCGGCGTAGTTTGCGCTGGCGGGCGGTATATTTGTTGTTTTTCCGCGCTCATGGCGGTGCGATCGTAATTTCACGTGCGGTGTGTCGGCCGTGTGGGCGGGCGGTTTTGTGTTGTCGTGCGTGTTTCCGTCCGTGGCGGGCGGTTTGACTCCGACTCGGACGATGGCGGGCGGTATTTTGTGTGATTTTTCCGCCGATGGCGGTTTTCGGTTTGTGTACTCATAATGGCGTGGTCGGTGTTCAGGCGGTGTGTGCGGGCGGATTTTTGCCGCTTCCATGCCTGGCGGATTTTTTTACGCCGGGTATCGTAATGGGCCCCTAAGTATTTTCTGTTAGTCCTTATATGTGTAATAGCTATTCATGTGTATACTTGTACCGCCTCTTTTTGAGTCTACATGCTAACTCAGCTATAAACTGGGTATAAAAGACCCAGGGTGTCTGTACTCCATGAACTGCCTCCTACAGTGGCCTGAGGGTACCTATTGACGCAGTCTCCCTCATGTGAGGTTAATAAACTTGTTATTTTGATATTCCAGCTTCCGTGCCAATCTCTTCTTTGTTGGTTTAAGGACCAGGTGCATCAGTGAACCCCTAAAAAGGTTTTTTTTCTACAGGTAAACAACAAAAAGTCACTAAATTAACCTGTCCTTAACCCTGGGTAGGTTGGCATGAAAAGCAGCCAGGCTCAACTTAGACACAAGGTGTAAAGAATCTATGCATCACACAAACAGTAAGAAGGTGAGAAAACAATACAAGAAAAATCCCAAACAAATCTAGAAAAATAGGGTGAGTTTTAAAAAATTAAACGACGCTACAATGACAAAAATCTAATCAGTAGAATCAGAGTTATTAATTTTTTAACTTTTTAGTGAAATCTAGCACCTAAAAGATCAAAGTGCCGACTGCGGAGATCTGGCCACGCGAGACCGGGTCAAAGTAAAGTAAGTTAAGGCTGACCGCAATGGAATGCGGTCTAGATACAAGAAGTGGATTGGGCCTGGTCAGAGCTTACCTTCGGACTTAGAAAAATTTCGGAAGAAAAATGTTTGAGAAGGGAGAAGTTCAATGGGTCAGAGCTGCAGCAATGTCTGAAGAGGCAGCGTCATTGTCAAATGGCCGTGGAGCATATCCACGGTCAAGATTTTTTACCGTTGGACTTAGTCGCTTTATTGGAAGTAAAAAATCTCAAGCGGGACAAGGCACAAGGCTGTAACTGAAGACAATTCCGTGAGGTCGGATACACCTTTTGCGCAGGACCGCTGAAACAGATTTACTGCTGCGGAAAAGAATGTAGCGGGAGAAGGTGCCAAGTCAATCCGACCAGGTGACTCATTACGGAGCTGCCGGTGGTGATTATTCAACCCAGTCCGGACACTCAGGTGTACTTGTGGCACCCATTAATTTCATTTATTGGAATCTTGCAGTTCTTTCAAGAGCTTACGGGCCCTCATCTTGCAAATACAGCCTGATTACACGCGCTGTCAACTAATGGTGCTCCCTTTCCCCTCACTCACCTTCCTTTGAGTCCTGATGAAGACCCCCCAATAAGGATGAAGCTACCTTTATGACTACAGGGGTCAAAACGTTGACATATTGGCATTTGCATCAAACATAGGCGACAGAGACATGTCTATCTGTGCCTATAATGTTATGTTTTGTTTACTTTACTGGTTTGCCAAGTAAAAGGCTGGATTGGATCTAAAAATTTGAATGTATCTGAACCACATTACCTTTCCGTTTCTTTACACCGTCACTCATTTTTCCTTGACCACTCACACCCCACCTCCCTCCCTCTTATTCTCTTTCTGAGCACTAATGTGTATTAATGTTGATTAATCGTATACTCTTATATTTGGATTGATTTTGATTCTGTGATGCAAATTAAATCATTAGAAATCATTTGTTTTTTGTAGTGGCGTTTGAATTGTTTAATGCATTTGAATTTGGTTCTACATACGTGAATTCTAAATCAATTCTCCACTGTGACCATTTGTTTATGTACCATTGGGCAGATAGGTGAGCAGGTTAGTCCCGATCTTCTCCTGGTTCTCAGTTCCCTTTCTGGACAAATTATGTCTAAGTCCTCAATTTTGGAAATTGCCATCTGGGCAGCTTTAGCACCACAACCAAGGGACCAGCACTCACTCAAGGCTGGGTCCAGGTGCGGGTACAAGATGGTGGGTGCCTCTTATGACCTTATGGCTCTGAACAAGAGGCCAGCAAACTAGCCCTTGGTGTCACTTCTGGTAGTCCTGGGAGGAGGTGTAGATGCAGGACTCAACAGTAGGGCTAGTTTCTGAGGGTTCAAGGCAGTCTCCTGGTAGCAGAGCAGTCCTTCTAGGTACAGCAGAAGTCTGGCAGATTGAACAGCAGGTTACAGCAGCAGGCAATCGTCTGAGAGTCTTTCCGCAGGTCCAGTTGTGAACTGAAAAGTAGGTCTGAAGTACCTATTTCCATACCCTGGTGCCCTTCTTCTGGGAAGTGGGAGAAGTTCTAGAAAGGTTATTTGAAGTGCATGGAATTTTCTGACTCTCCTGTCCTGGCTCAAAGCTGATAGCAGTGACAATACAGGGTCGTTAAGCCTTTTGTGTGGAGACAGAACACAGTCTATTCAAGTGTAAGTGGACAGGTGTGCTCAGCTCCACTCCCCATCCTGCCAGTGATAGCCCATTGAGGCACACTTAATCCCTCCATTGTGGGACTGTCTGGGAAGAATTCACAAAGTCTAACTGTCAGCTACACCCAGTCAGGTGACCCAAGACAGACCACAAGCACAAAGTGCTAAGGGCAAGAAAATGCCAACTTTCTAAACTGACATTTTCAAAAGTGTAATGACATATCCGACATTGTCATTAAAGCGGGTTTATCATTACAATTCCATAGGTACAAAAAAATGACATAGCTACTTCCTCTCAATTGGAAATTACAACTGTTACAAATTTAATAACGAATCCCCAATGTTATCCTACGTGAATGGTAGGCCTCACAGCAGTGAAAACAAATGTAGAAGTTTTTCACTACTAATCCCACCTTTTAATTACACAGCACCCTGCCCTATGGGCTACCTAGAGTCTACCTAAGGGGTGACTTATATGCAATAAAAGGAGAATTGAAGGCTTGGCAAGGGGGTTTAAATGTCAAGTCAACATGGCAGTGTGACACTGCATTTGGACTGCAATGGCGGGCCTGGAACAAGTTCTAGAGTGCTCATTAGATGTGTGGCACAATAATTGCTGCAGGCTCACTGGTAGCATTTAATTTACAGGCCCTGGGTAAATGGTATGCCACTCAACAACGGACTTAGAGGTAATATAAATATGCCAATTAGGTATATGCAAATCAAACCATGTTTAGGGGAGTGACCACAAGCACTTTAGCATTGGTTAGAAGTTGTAAAGTGCAGAGAGTCCTAAGTCCAACAGATTAAAAACTCCGGCACAATTGGAGGCAAACGTTTTGGAGGAAGACCACCCTAAGGCTGCCAGGCCTAACACGTATCCCCCCCAGCCGGAAGTGGAGAGAAGTACTCAACCTCCTGGGAGTTCTCATCACTAAGCGGGAAGAACGTGGAGACACCATCAGCATTGGCGTGTTCTGACCCAGGTTTATGTTCTACAGTAAAGTCCATTTCCTGTAGGGAGATGGATCACCTCAACAAATTTGGATTCTCACCCCTCATTTGCATAAGCCACCTGGGGGGCATGTGGTTGGTCTGAACCTTTAAGTGAGTCCCAAACAAGTATGGTCTTACCTTTTTCAATGCCCAGACCACATCAAAGGCTTCTCTCTCAATAGCATTCCACCCCTGTTCCCTGGGAAGTAATCTCCTAGAGATGAAAGCTACAGG
Source organism: Calotriton arnoldi (assembly GCA_963921515.1). Lineage (NCBI taxonomy): Eukaryota > Metazoa > Chordata > Amphibia > Caudata > Salamandridae > Calotriton > Calotriton arnoldi. Next base: position 14,751 of record CAWUFW010012751.1, read on the forward strand.
TTGATCTAGGCCCTCATCATTAAGGTGTGAAAAGACTGCGCCTATGCCATGCTCTGAGGCATCTGTTTGTATTATGAATTCCCTGGAAAAGGTCAGGGTCCTTGAACACAGGGGATGTGCACACGGCCTGTTTTAAGGAGTCAAAGCATTTCTGGCAAGCCTCTGTCCAGATCACCTGTCTGGGCTGGCTCTTAGAAGTCAGCTCATTTAAGGGGGCAACAATGAAGTCATATCCCTTGACAAACCTCTTGAAATAATCTGTGAAACACAGCAAGGCCTTCACCTAAGTCAGTGTTTTTGGGGGTTCCCAGGTCAGAACTGTCTCTATTTTGGCCTGAAGGGACTGCACCTTACCCCTACCTACAAGGTCTCCCAAGTGCACCACAGATCTCTGCCCTATCTGCCACTAACTAGCCTTGATAGTCAGGCCAGTATCAATGCCATGGGTACACAAATGTGTAAGCCCAGGAGTGAGGGAAAACAGAGACGTAAATTGCTCCAACAATTGGCGACAGTCCCTCTGCTGTTCTGGGGTCAACATAGAGGAGATGTTGACACCCTCCACTGACCCATGTTTCTCTTTTGACAATAGGAGGTTAGGGAGAGGTACACTCTCATTTTCCTCCTCATCATCTGTCACCAACAGCATGGTGAAGTCAGAACTCTCAAAGTGCGGCTTGAGGCAGTTGATATGGGGGCTCTTAGGGGTGTGTCTGGGGTTTTTGAGGTCCACCATGTAGGTGGCCTTCCCCTTCCTCTCAACTATATTATAAGGTCCACATTTAAACTATGGGTGGGGACCTGTGTAGAAATCTTTTAAAATAACCTCGCAAGTTTTCAGAAAACTCTATATGTGTCAGGGAAATGTTGTATGCCAATCCTAGAAATAGCCCCACTACTTTGAGGGCTCTATCTACGTGTCTCACATTTGTGATGACAGATCTCCAATGCCACTATGGTATTGAGAACCTTCTGTCAAAGATGCTTTTCCCCTAACCCGGGTCCTGGCATCATCCAAGATTTGTGTATCATCAGAAGTGAACTGGATTCTGGACCATTGGGGTCTATGCTCTGTCTCTCTGTTTGTCTATCTATATATATGCTATCTCTATGCTTACTGGGGGCAGTTTCTTTCTGGCTGAAGCCTTTGAGAGACTGGCATTACTGGGACAGTCATTCCAATGTCAGGCATAAGGCGAATTTCTGGACATGAGTTCTTCTGTTCCTGTGTGGTATTCCTGAAACTGTGGAGTATGGTGAGAACAGAAGCATCAGGGTCATCGAGAAGTGATAGTACTATGAAGTCCAGGTCCTAGAAGATGGACCCAGACAGTCTGATCCATACTGCTCAGCAAACTCCAGAGTCCACTTTAATCATCTCTCCTTCTAGTTGATTGACTGATGACCATGAGGGGAGGGAAAGTGAGAAATCCAGTGGGGGAATGTGTACCCACAAAATCAAGATTTGGACCATCAGCACCATAAAAGCAAGGCCAAATGAAGGAAAGCAGTCATTGAAAAACAACTAGCCAACAGAATAAAAGAAAGATTGAGTAAACCTATAAGAGTAGCTCCTGTATTTCAATTTAGACCCTGCCCTTGGAGAGTGTCTGATGACCAATTATGGTGCATCAATGCCAGTTAAGTGCAGGGGAGGGGCAGATTTATTAAGAATTCATGCAACACAGTGCAGCAAAGGAAGTTGCTGTGGTGAGTTGCGTGAATGCGAGATAGGTGAAAAGCACCATATCAACTAAGACATGACACTCTTCGTGCCTTCCCTTCGCTGGTGCACCATGGTGGAAGGGTGCCTACATTATGGAAAGGATTGTTTTTGTGCAGGAAGGGACACCTTTCTGCACAAAAATAATCCTTAGAGACATAGTACCCTTTCTGCAGCACACATAGAAAAAGTAAGTAACAAGGAGAAATAAACATACTTCTGCTCATTACACCTCATTGTGGAAGGCATAGCATTTGACGCATTGCAAGGTTTACTAGCTTTTGCAAATCTGTGAATGTGCCAGAATGTATGGGTGGATGGATGGGAATACCCATGCTCCACCCATGGAATGCTTCATAATGAAAGGTAGCACAAGGTAGCACTATGCAGTTTGGTACTTTAGATCTACCAAACCACACAGAGCCAAGCAAAGTGGCTTTGCATGGCTTAGCAAATACCAAAAATGATTTTACATCACAAAATCAATGCAACCGTGATGCAAAATCATAGTAAATCTCCCCCCGGAACTTTGGAAATACTTGTGGACGGGATGGAGGTCTGTTAAACCATCTGGGTTTTTTTATTTGAACCCCTTCCCCTTCTACGCCTGCCCAAAAGCAGACACATAAGCATTTTTGAAGACACATCCAGGGAGCTTGTGATACTGGTAATGGATGTGCACTGTGTGAAGCCTCGACACACAAGCTGAAAGCCCACTCTGTACAGGAGTGTCCAGCTCACTTTGTGCTCACTGAAATATCAGCTCTTTACCATTTGACCATGTGAACATACCATGTGACACATGATATAACTATGTGTGCTGGCATGTCTATATAAAGTGCATTATTTTAATTTTATTTCCCTTGAGTGCTTATCATCACTGGGAGGAAGTTGTCCACCTGAACAGGTCGTGGCTCTGCACCGGCTCCCACCTGTTTGCAGCTGGCCGTGCAGACTCTGAGAGTGGTGCCCCAGGAAAGTTTGTGGGCTTGACATCTGCTTGAAGTCTAGAGTAAGTAATAAAGACAAACTTCTACTGTTGCTTTTGGATAGTGGACACCTTTCAAAAGGAGGTATTTGAGTGGCGCAACTAGGAGAAATACTTTTTTTCTCCTTGTTTTTTGCTCCTTCTACATGTGCTGCATTCTACAGCACACATTGTAGGAGCAAAATGCCATTAATTATTGTTTTTGTGTAGGTAGGTATCCCTTCCTGCACAAATACAATCAATGCAGGCAACGCAGGCACTCTTTCACCATGGTGCAAGGGTGCCTGCATTGGCGCTAGGCAGCTTTTTAATTGCAGACACAGGGGTGAGCACAGGGATGCGCCACATTCTTGTTAATAAAGCGCATTAATAATATTAAAATTGCTTCTGGCACCAGGCTAAGCCATTTTCATGTAAATAATGCCCAATGTCTTTAGGGCTCCTGTCGCGGGCCCTGTACACCTGCGCTGGAAGTGATGAGTCCATTCGGTGAGTGTAGTCTGGAAGTGGTAGAATGTGGGCCTTAGTTCTACTTAAAAAGGGAGAGCTTGGTGTGTGTGTATAAAGGGGCCTGTGAGTTGACTGTGTGCCTTGATCAGGAGCTATGTGCAGTGAGTGCATTCAAAGGCTTTGTCCTTAAGAATTGTGAAGAGCTTGCGAGGGTTTGACAGTCCAGGCAATAAATGTATGAACTTCATATGTACTAGTCCTTTGTGTGTTGATGTTCTGTGGATGTAATGCAAGCACATTCAGTGAGCCTGCTGGTGAGATTGGACAACATGTGTAAGGGAAGGAGGAGGAGGAGGGAGAAAAAAGGGGCCAGTGCAGCCATGTTGTCACCTAGTAAATAAACTTTGGGAGTTACCCATAAAGTATTTGCATTTGTCTTAGGTTTGGGCTTGGATGTGTGTGTGACACGTGTGTGTGTGTGTGTGCATGTGTGTGTGTGTGTGCATGTGTGTGTATGTGTGGGTATGTGTGAGAGTGTATATGTGTATATGTGTGTGTCTATTCTACCTCCATCCCTCATTAGTCCGCAGACCTCTCTCATACAACACAGAAGTGAATACAACCTACATTAGACTGGTGGTGATCACTGTATTTTTTCAGGGAACTCCCTAATGGCCATGCTAAGAATGCACCTTCCATTTGAGGACACAGCTGTAGCTAAGTTTTGATACCAGCCTTCCCCATTTCACCCCCCAGTCAGGTAGGCTGTAGCACCAGATGGAGACAGCACAGTTTCAGTGTACAGTAAAACACACATCTTTCTGCAGAGGGCTGCAGTTCAGGAGACAGGCCTACAGACCACACAGACAACATCAGAGGTAGATTTTTGTGAGTGCTCGCTTTATTTCATGCAGATGATTGAAACAGGTGAAGCAGAAGCGTACACACCTTGTACACCTGGTCAGGTAAATAGATGAAGAGAGAGAGAGAGATTGGTAAAACATCTCAATTAGTGGAATCAATGGAGAAGATATGCTGATTATTAAAGTCTGTCTTGCCATGTGGGACGTGTGAAGTCGAGTGAATGGCCGACACGAGGGAGCTGGCCAATCAGGGCATGCTTTGAAAACTCTTATCTCGATGAACTTTCCTCACACTTTGTAAGGCTTCAGGGAGCTGGCTCTGTCGTTAAAGCCAGTAGCTAGGCACTCTGCCGCCCGTGGCGGTCCCTGCCTTTTGCCGCCGCGCTGAGGAGAGGGGGAGGGGGGGGGGTGCTGGCGATGATTTTTGCGGGCGCCGCCCCCAAAACTCGTGCCGCCCGGGGCGCACCGCCCCCCCCTTGCTATGCCAGTGTGCTGGGGTAGTCAGACACGCAGTCATCGGCCAGGGCCACAACAGAGTTGCCCTCGTAGTCATCCTTCTCAAAGAGACGCCAGGCTCCCTTCATTAACTTTGTGAGAAGAGATCATGTTATTAATTTCTTAAGAATTCAGGTTTGGGGTAGGCGATTTTAGGGTGATATTTTTGCCCCCATAACTGTTGAGCTCATAGACGGTGATTTCTGGATTACTCAGTGTCAGACCACCCTTCACCACGCGCACTGAGGAGATATTTTCGGAAAATTCTCCCAGAGAGTCGTGATCCCCCTCCCGGAAGAGCTCAAACTCCCCCTTGAAGGCCTTCTCTTTAAAGACGACGCAGGGGCTTCCACTCACCCTCATTGACTTGACCCGCTTCAGGAATTCAATGTCCGACAAATTTGAAAGGTTTGGCAGCCTCAGTAACTGCGTTATTCAAAATTGTCACTTCAATGTTCCACGCTAAAAACCTTTTTATAATTTTCAAATTGTTTCCCATTGCGAAAATGTCCTGTGTGCCCCATAGGCACTTTCAGCTTTTACGTCTCATTTTAACTTTATTTAAAGCACAACAGCCAGCAATAGGGAATCTTTACTTCTGCATCCCTTACTTGCCTCACAATGATTTTCATGAAGTAAATCCTTTCTTTTACCCGAAGGGCCAGGCAGGTCAGGCTCCAATAAATCAAACTCCACCACCACTTGCTTCGTTAGGAGCCCCAGACCTTAACAGGACGGCCAGTGTCTCGCGTTGGGATTGTGAGTCTCTTGCCTCTATATCTTTATGGATTAAAACTAATTTATTCACACAGCCTGAGCCTGTGTACTTCTTGTCAAGGACAGATAAAGAAGAATGTGTGTGTATATATATATGCACTCAATATATGCACAATTGGAATGCCAGTACAATATAGTTTCGTTATTCAGATTTAATTATAAGGACTATGCTTATCTGATGAAACTTAGATCAAGGTAAAATTGATTTTACCTAGGCATCTTTGAGGTACAACCGGGTATTAAACCAGAAATTTAATCTGTACTATTTTATTGAAAATGATTTTAGCCCAGGGCACAATGTGGGTAAAGTTTTAAGGAAAGTATAGTAATTGTTACATCTATTTCCTGCAATGTCTTCTATGTCTATGCAAGCACTGTACACGTGATTTGTAAAAATGAGCACTTGTCACTTTAAATATTTGAGCACAACTGATGCAAGATGTCATGTGAGCAAGGCTCGGACGAGCCGAAACGTTATGGCGCGACTGCAATTAAAATAATTTACTGAGCACGAAGAAATTGGTCCGTGTCCGTGTTGTGAGCTGAGTTCCTGAGTTCTAAAACAGGAAACACGGTGTTTGGAGATATAGTGGGCCGCTAAGTTTCAGGCGGCCATACACAAAACCCCCTTCTCGATTGGATAGCGCGGAAACGAAACGAAGCTCCGGAGTCCATCCGGAACCTTAACTTGATTTCCTGGAGGAAAACAATGCGCGCTGATCCCCCTTGATCCTGGCTATTCACGGAAACCGGGAGAAGCACTGAGACGGCCGAGTCGGAGGACGCGGGAGAATCGGTGACAGAACTGGGCCGAACAACAGGTATTCAGGGGTGGAAGGGAAAGTGCTATCGGAGTTGGCGGCGAGTCTTAAGAGCCAAACTTTGATACTTAACAACGTTTAGTTTATATTGCAACATGTCGGCCGACATCTTACAAGATAGGGAGGCAGCTGCTTCGAATATGTTTTCAGACAGCCTCCCTTTACCACAGAATATATGCGACAAGAACTACAGTATTACTAATAAAGATGGCAGTACAATCAAAGAAAAATTCAAAAAGTTGGAGAAAAAAATGCGCAGTGAACAGAGCAAATGGTGGGAATCACGTTCCCTGCAGAGGTATATTGATGTCAATAGGATTCCCAGGGGGCTAAGGATACTCACCGCCCCGAGTTATGAAAATCCCAACCCGGACCTCATGCGTGAATGGGCAGAGAGCAATCTTGAATCCTCACGGAGGCTGGTCCTAATACTCATAAAATATGCTGACATTGATCGAGCACAGCTCTTGAAAGAAATAGATGAGATTAACGAGGAGATAGACAAATGTGATGGAATGGATGACAAAGGCAAACTGAGGAATGACATGATGCAAAGGTTAAAGAAAGAAGAAGATAAAATCAAAGAGCGCAAAGCCTATAAATTTCAAAGAGACCGCAATGATTACGAACTAGGCCAAATTTTTACATTTGCTAAAAAATATGACGCCATGCGGGTCTCCAAATACAAAACAGGGGTCAATAACAGAACAAGTAATAAGGACAAGACAGTGGCAACGGAAACCTCCCAATCTGATATTAGCTCTGCTGGGGGTAGTGAATCAGAATCGGAAATGAGGAACCCAGGTGCGAATAGGCAACAATCAAAACCATCACCAGGTGAAGAAATTAATTTTTTATGCAACGAGAGGAGGCAAACCCTCCACCCCAGACCCCAGAGTGAACAGCGAAGCCGGACCAACTACAAACGGAGGCAGAGGTATAAGGCAAGGAAACGACGCATCAAATTACAGCAAAAAGAGGGGAAGGGGCCAGTGGCAGAAAAAACAGAACTAATTATTACCACGGAGAAAACCATAGTGAACCTGTCAAATGTTAAATTAACCAAAAATGAGGAGAATACACTTTGCCTACGATTATCATATGCACCTGGCACAGATTTTGACTATGCTACCACCAGATTAGACATTTACAAATCGGTCAGAAAACTTAAATTGCGGAAATTTCATCTACAGAATCAAGTTCAAACTAAGCCGATTGAAACTAACAGAGGTACAAATCTAACACAATCAGATATACCCATTCTAAGAGAAATGACAGAATTATGGGACACAGAGGGAGCAGGTTACGATGAATCCACTGTCTATAGAGGAAACGATATAAATTATAGTGAGGTCAATTTGGGCAATAAAGGAAAGACGCCAATTACACCTTTTAAGCCATTATCGACCTTTAACCCCATCATGCCTCGAGACTCCATCGACATTTTTCACGAGACTGTTGCAGCACAAATTAAAAAGCTAAACAGAGACACCCAAAGAAGGAGCTACAAATATAACAAACGAAACCAACGATATGAGGCATTGGTTAAAAAATTGCGAGACAATAAAAACATTGTTATAAGAGCTAGTGACAAGGGAGGCAACATTGTCTTGTGGCCACTTGATGAATATAAAAAGGAGGCGTTTGCTCAACTTAACGACAGGGAATGCTACACTAGAGGCACAGCTTTAACCATCAAGGAGGCTAACAAAGAGTACCATAAAAAACTATCAATTTGGAAACAAAATGGGCTCATCACATTTGATGAGTATAAATTCTTAAAAAAATATAACCCAGTGACGCCATCGATATATTTTATTCCAAAGGTGCACAAAGACTCCAACAAACCTCCGGGTAGGCCCATTATATCGGCAAAAAACGGACCATTGGAAAATGCATCAAAATATATTGACTTTTTCCTTCAAGATTACGTGAAAATCACTGCCGTCATATGTGCGTGATACGAGTGATTTTTTACATAAGATAAAAGACATTACCTGGGAAGAGGATAATTGGTTGCTGGTGTTAGACGTATCATCGTTATACACCAGCATTAAACATCAAGATGGAATACAAGCAACTCAACACTTCCTCTCAAAAAGACCCCCAGAATACAACGAACATAATGTGATGCTGATAGAGATGTTGGAATTCAGTTTGAGGAACAACAACTTTATGTTTTACAATTTGATCTATCAGCAAGTCAGGGGCGTGGCGATGGGGGCCAGCTTCTCTCCTAGTTATGCCTGTTTGCATATGGGATACTGGGAGGAGCTGGTCCTCAGACAGAAATTCAGCAAGTTTTTCAGTGAAAACATCGTGATATGGCTACGCTATATTGATGACTTATTTGTACTCTGGAAAGGCACGAAAGACCTAGCCATTAATTTTGTGGAACAACTAAATGACAATGTTATTAACTTGCATTTTACTGTTATGATGAGCCAAACTGCAGTCAATTTTTTAGACACTGAAGTATTTATAAGCAACAACAAAGTTGAGACTAGACTATTCAGGAAAGCAACCTCTGGAAATTCGACCCTACATGCAAGTAGTGCACACCCCAAACATCTTATAAACAGTATCCCCTATGGGGGAGGTGCTGCGCCTCAGACGTATATGTAGTAACAAACAAGATCTGAGAGAGGCACAGGAAGGCAGTAAAATAAGATTTCTAGAAAGGGGATATACAGAGGAAGTGATTAACAGAGCCATGATTAAATCTAATGCGATTTGTAGGGAGGAGCTTATCAAAGATATACAACCTACATTAACTACATTGACAGAAGACCACACTAAGCGAGAATCCAAACAAGTCAGATTTATCATGAGGTTCAGTCACCAACATAATAACATACAAAAGATCATTAATAGAAATTGGCCGTTAGTCTTAAGCGACCCTATGTTGGGACCCACATTACCACATAGAGCATCCATCACTTACAGTAGGGCACCTACAATGCGCGACTCTTTGGTCAACACTAGTCCAGATATTATTGAAAACACTAGCTGGTTTTTAAATAACAGAGGGTTTTTTAAAGGTAAAATCTGCAAGGCCTGCCAGCATGGGACCAATACCAAAACCTACAAAACACCTTTTGGCAATAGGGAGTACAAGATATCGAAACTACTCACATGCAAGATAGAATATGCTGTGTACATACTGGAGTGTCCGTGTGGCCTCCAGTACGTGGGCAGCACGAAACTACCAGTACACAAGCGCATTCTGCAGCATCTCCGTGCCATTACTCATCAGGACAATACCTATCCGGTGGCACGTCACTTTAGGGAGAAACATCAGAGCAGAAATGAGGGTCTAAGATATTATGTGATTGACTCCATACCACCAAGCAGGAGAGGGGGTGACAGGGAAACCAAATTACGAAGATTGGAAACAAGATGTATTATCCAATTAGACACAAAAAATCCTGTAGGTTTGAATGCCACAGAAGATTTATACACCTGTTTGGGATAAGCGACAGTTTCACCATTCTGGCAGACATAGAGCAAACCCTTTTTATTCTAGTTTTATCCATTTTTAATATGCATTTATTATTGACCAGCCTTTATACCTTAATCTGTTTTACATTAACTTTAGATCAGTTTTAAATCAATATATGAATTCTTTATTGGTTTTTACTGCAAGCTGTAATGTAGTATGTATTTATGTATATTTATATATTTATTTATTTATTTATACTTGAACAGATTTTAGCTTTATACCTCTAGAGGGGCAGGTATAACAAGAAAGGCAGGATAAAAGCATATATGATATAACTATTCGGTCATTGATAAGATATTCAATATGGATTCTGAATAGGATAGCTCTGCCACGCAACATAAATAACACATATATTTATCCGCCGTCATTGAGGGATATTACTAGATTAGGACAGAGTAGATAATTTGAATGCGTAGAGAAAAGGGTGTGACGAAGGATAAGCACACGTAATTGTACTAGCCAATCAATTTGATTTTAACAGTTTTACACTCATTGTTGGATACATCACTAGTTTATTCATTGCACATTTGCACATTTCTAAACTAATTAGACATAGTTAAGCGGGAGAGAAGACAAGGTAAAACATATGGAGGGATTTATCCACTCAATATATGCACAATTGGAATGCCAGTACAATATAGTTTCGTTATTCAGATTTAATTATAAGGACTATGCTTATCTGATGAAACTTAGATCAAGGTAAAATTGATTTTACCTAGGCATCTTTGAGGTACAACCGGGTATTAAACCAGAAATTTAATCTGTACTATTTTATTGAAAATGATTTTAGCCCAGTGCACAATGTAGGTAAAGTTTTAAGGAAAGTATAGTAATTGTTACATCTATTTCCTGCAATGTCTTCTATGTCTATGCAAGCACTGTACACGTGATTTGTAAAAATGAGCACTTGTCACTTTAAATATTTGAGCACAACTGATGCAAGATGTCATGTGAGCAAGGCTCGGACGAGCCGAAACGTTATGGCGCGACTGCAATTAAAATAATTTACTGAGCACGAAGAAATTGGTCCGTGTTGTGAGCTGAGTTCCTGAGTTCTAAAACAGGAAACACGGTATACATTTGACATTTGAATGTTGTTCATTTGACATTTGGGAAAGCCTTTCTGTTAGAGAGCATTGCATAAATAAAACCCCAAGCCTTATTCTGAAAACAGACTTTGATGTGCTTCATTTTATAAAGTGAAATCCCTTTCCAGTGTTAAGTGTTTTGCTTCGTCGTGTTTGGGCCTCAGTGTGGGAGAGTAGTATTCCCTATTATCTGACTAAGTGTGAAACAATACAGCGATTTACATGCTAATATTTGTTGTAAATTCAAAGGAAAAGGAATTCTGAGTTCTGACTGTGCAAATTAGTATCCGTGATTTGCACTCTATTGTTGATGTAAATTCAGGAAAAAAAGAATGCTGTGAGAGAAGAAAAGTATCGGTGCATATCTTCATTTAAGCGATTTGAACTATAAATAGAAAAATAGAAATGGAAACATTGAGCATCAGCATTTCAGCAATTTGCAAGCTACTAATTGGTGCAAATTCAGTTGGGAAACATTTAAGCGCAAGCACATTTCAGCAATTTGCACACAATTGCTTGTTGTAAATTCAGTTTCAGCAATTTGCTCATTATTGCATTGCGTTGCATAGCGTTCATTGCATTTTATATTAATACTTTAAGGCTCATTTAGCAAGGAAGACAACGCAGAATGTACGTCCACCTGCACCATTTTTGCAAGAACCAGGTGAACCACCATTGGAGCGGAAATTGTGGTTGAGGTCCATCATGGCTTACTTAGGGGTGATTGATGCCCAAAAATTCAAACCAGAAAGGAAGAAAAGTTTAATGTACTATTATTTAGGAGTGGAAGGCCAGGATGTTTTCGATCATCTACCTGAGTATGAACCCACGACTGATGAGGAGCTTGATGAATTTGACACAGCTGTAGTCAGTTGGATAAATATTTTTCAAAAACTAAGAATTTAGTGGTACATAGGTATAATTCTTTACAAACCTTCTGAGAGTATAGATGCCTATGTTACGGCATTGAAAGTCCTCTCAGCTAAATGTGAATTTGATGACTTTACCTCACAGTTGATTAGGGATCATTTAGTGGAAAGGTGCAGTTCGAAGAAAATACTAGAGCGCGTACTTACTTGTAAGAATCCATCTTTGTATAAAGCTATAGACATAGCTAAGAGAGTAGAGGGGTCTTGTGAAGATGCAACATTTTTAGAAGAATCAGTTAGCAAAGTGGCAGTTTCAGGAGCTGTAGTTAGCAAACCAGTGCCTATGTCAGAGCACAGGAAAAGTAGGGATTAGAGCAAACCAAGTGTGTCAACGTATCAATCACGGAAAAAGCCAGCTGTAATAGGTGTGGTTCCCCTAATTATGGGCCTCATTTACAAGCCCATTGCGCTGCCAGTGTGTCACTTTTTTTGAAGCACCGGCAGTGCAACTGACTTGCCCATATTTACAAGGCCACGTAAAGTCACCCTGTGTGACTTTCCATGGCCTTGTAAATATGGGCCCCTTTCACTCATTACTCTGTGTGAAAGGGCTGTTCCATGGTTGTTGCTGTGGGTATTTCCAAGCAACTTCCATGGAACCTGACACACTCACATATTTACAATGTTTTGTGAAGCTGGGAATGCATCAGAATCCTATGACTCTCCAGGAAGGCATAGAAGTGGTGCAATAAGGAGAAATACTTTTATTTCTCCTTGTTTTTTCCTCTTGCTATGCATGCTGCCTTCTTTTTATTGGTATTATTGAGAAAGTGGAGGCAACTTTGTGGCTATCTCCCATTGTGTTAGCTAAAAAGAAGTCTAAGGAACTCAGGATGTGTGTGGACGTAAGGAGTGTCAATGGTGCCATCTGGGGTGATAATTTTCCACTGCCAAGAATTGAAGATTTGATTACGAAGATTGATGGTTCTAGCTGGTTCACCAAGCTGCATTTAAGGGCAACATACCATCAGGTTGAACTGGATAAGGATTCACGACATTTAACTGCCTTCATTACTCCAGATGGTGCCTTCTAATTCTGCAGGATTTTATTTGGTATAGCCTCTGCTGCAGCAGTCTTTCAGAGATTAATCTCAACTATGTTCAAAGATTTCCTGCAAGTAGTAGTATTCCAGGATGATATTTTGGTGTTCTCAAACATCAAAAGTTAAGTAGTGAACATGATTTAGTGCTAGGTAAGGTGTTAATTGTACTTGAGAACAAAGGAGCCATCTTACTAAAAGACAAATGTATCTTTAAAAAGAGAGTATCTTGGATATGTTTTCTCTGGTAGGGAAGAAACCTAAACCCAGTCTTATAAAAAGTATAGTTGAAGTGCAAGCTCCTAAAAATAAAGAACAGCTAATATCCTTTCTAGGGCTGTGTGAATTTTATGCCACGTTTCTGAAAAATGTAGCACATTTGACAGAATGCTCTAGCATGCTTCAGAAGAAAGGAGTAGAATTCATGTGGTCTACTGTGTGTGAGGACACTTTCACACTCATCAAAGAAGAGATTAGCACAGCACATGCTTTACAACCATTTGTGGAGGAAAGAAAGACTGTTGTCAATGTGGATGCTTGCGAGTATGGGTTGGGCAGTTTGGTCCCAGTTGGAGTGTCAGTTACTCCTATGCCCCTTTGATGTAGACATGTTTTATGTGGCAGAATAAACTACATAGTTTCACAGCGTGATTTGTGTGGCGAAGATCACTACAGTGTTGCTTCCTATTCTTGGAATATAAAAGGCATTTTCTCTTCATGGGCTTGAGCTTCAGGTAGGTACGTGACATTCACTGGTGGAAAAGGTGCAGACAATGGAGGTCATTCCATGTCTACCAGGGTAGACTTCCAAGTCGAGTTGAGTGTTGTCAGCGATATTGATGCATTTTAAAGTTATCGCTAAGTAGATTCCCAATGGGCTTCTTGTACAAGATAAAGATAAAACGGAACAGTATGGAACTTGGGGGATTCCACAAATGGAAGAAGATCACGTGGAAGTATAATATTGGTTGCATAGGTAGGAGGAGAACCAGTGAAGGGCATTGCCAATTAATCCCATTTTAGAAGTAAAGGTGTCTGTGGGGTGATTGATGGTATCAAAGTTTGCTAGGTAGCCTTTAATATGTAGTGTAGCTGGCTCTGGGCTGCAGCGATGATCGGAAGCTGGGTTGGCAGTCATGCAGGAGATGGTTGACATTGATGTAATCTAGAACTGTGCACAGACTGCTTTTTCAATGGTATTTCAATGGTATTGCGACAGAAGTTTAGGTGAGTGATGGACCTAGCAATGTTATCAGGGTCTAGCATCAGTCTTTTCAGGAGACCTTCTTGGAAGATCACTTGAATAAAGAATGATATGTAGGCTAAAGGAACTTTCCATATAGGGCTTTGACCAAGTGTGAGGGTAAGACATTATTATCATCATCATAGAAGGTGTCTTGGAGGAAGTTGAGAATTTTAGCAAGTTCATGAAGAGACAGGTGCCTGAAGGATGCAGTATGGATAGATGAGCATTAGGGGAGAAGTAAGCTTGGTCTTAATGATGTGCTGCCGGATTCTTTGTAGAAGGGGTTGATAGCATTACATTTGTTTGTGGAGTAGGGATTTGAAGGGTCAGTGTGATGCAGCATTTGATTTTCCACCTGGTCTGTACAGCATTGGTCCATGTTGTAAATATCCAGGACCTGCTGTTAAAGGTTCTGGCGCCAGTAGAAACAGCAGCGGAGAGGGGTTACAGCCTTGCCAGGTACCCTTTTGGATGTTTATTTCAGCAGAAAGGCAGTCACCACAATTTAGGGCGAACAAAGCAAACACAAGGAGATGGTGGACGGAGTGCTGAAACTTTTCAGACGCTCACCCCCAGTCACAGATCTGGGTTGAATCCATCATTGTTCTTTAGCTCACTTCACCACCTCAGTTCAGACCCAGCTATATGCAAAACAGTCTTGACCCTGTACCTCATGGGAACAGTCCCGCCCAAACTGCCAAGCCAGGTCTTCCCTGAACCGGAAACATCTCCTTGTGTTTGCTTTAGTCACCACAATTTACCATTGCTGCATGATTAGTAAACAGCCATTAAAACTTTCCTGATAACATTTTGTCTCAGTCCCATTTTCCCCAAAATATAAAATAGATTAGACCATTCAAGGGGATCACATGCTTTTTCATCATCTATGGAAATTATCAATTTGTGGTCTGCATCATTCCTAGTTCACCAAAGGAGATACAAAAGTGTTCTAAGGTGATTAGTGGAAGATCTGTTTGAGGTGTTCATTATATCCTGCCTTGAAGTGCTGTGCTTCCCTTTCCAGCCCTTGCATCTCTGTCATTTTCATTTAGTGAGTGCGGCATCTTACATCATCTGTCCCACTGTATTCCTTATGTTTCAGAAGAAAAGGAACACTTCCGATGGGCACTAATGCTAACTGCAGAGTGATTTTACATATTACGGCTATGCATAGGGGCACCTCCACGCACATTCATCCCAGGAAACGGCATGGACAATGGAACATTGACACTTGCCATCCAATCACTGACTAACCAACAGAGAAGCATGCATGAAGAAGGAGGTGCCCCTGAGCAGGAGTGGTTTTCGAATTGGTTCTTCTGGCTCCCACAATGGATATCCGGTCTATGTAAATCAATGTTGCCAGTTTTCATTGTGTTTCTATTGGGGTGCTGTGTTATACAATTGGGGATCACTTGCTGTAAAAACACAGATGTGCAGCCCCAGGTGATCTTTGGTGAGGAGGAGGTGGCAGCACTGGTTATATTTGTGCAGCAAACACCTCCTCTCCATTCTTGAAGCAGGCGGCAGGCCTAGTGGCAGATACCCCCTGTGGGAGCGTCGGCGGCGCTGGGGGAGGGTGCACTGGTGCATGCCGTGCACCAGTCAGTTCGGCACACCGTCCAGCAGCTGACGCACCACTGGGCAGATATCCTGGACCAGGAAGAGGACCTGCTCAGCGTGTTAGGCGTTGGGATTTCAGGGCTCTGTGAGTATTAATGATTATTTGTTGTGTTTGTGTTCTACAATGCAAACCTTTTTTTCTGAATAGCATGCTGCTCATGCTCAGAGATAAGTTACGTTTATTATTGTGTTACTCTAGTTTCTGCTTAGCAAGTGCTCAGCGCAACCTAATCGTACTCATCATTGACACTTGCTTTGGCTGATTAATTAAAAAGCCATTGCAGACTGTTCTCTTGCACTATAGTGAATCAGTGATATCAGTAAGTAGTGCATTCCCTCTGTGACTTTGTTTATGTCGCTCGTACAGTTTCAAGTAATTTCACAGTAATTTGTAGTATGCATCGATGCATTGTAAAAAAGGGAGACTGAGTTGGTCTATGAAGGGGGTTGAGAAATGGAAATAGAATCAAAGATCATTCACTGCAATGCAGTAGTTGCAAATGTAATTTTGGTAAGGAAATTTGGAATAGGGATTTCATGATTAGCATGGGCAACTCAACGATAGTCGATAGACACAAAACTAGTACTATAGACGATCTGGTTTAGAGAAGTACAATGTGACTGCGTTTGCTTGTCATAAAAACTTTGGGCCTTATTTATGGGCTTTTGCCGTAGGGCAGCGCTGCAGGCCTCCCTGCTACGCTGCCCTACAGCAAAAGGAAAGGGCAGGAATACGCTGTATCTATATGATATGGCGCATTCCTGTCCTTTTTCCCTGCGCCGGCGCACAATCAGATGCCGTGCGACAACTCAGGCACCTTTGCACCATGGTACAAGGGTGCCTGCGTTGCGGGGACGATTGATTTTGTGCAGGAAGGGACCCTTCCTGCACAAAATCTATCCATTTAGGCGCTTTCCTTTTTCTATGTGTGCTGCAGAATGCAGCACACATAGAAAAATGAAAGCACGAGGAGAAATGTTTTCATTTCTCTTCGTTGCGCCTCCCTAAGCCACCCCTGGGGTGGTGTTAGGTTCTGTCGCATTCCCAGCTTTACAATTGCCTCGTAAATCTGGGAATGTGTCAGGTTCCATGGGTGTTGCATGGGAACACCCACAGCAACACCCATGGAACGCCCCTTTCACGCAGTTTTCTGCGTGAAAGGGGGCACATATTTATAAGGGCATGAAAAGCCACGTAAAGTGGCTTTACGTGGCCTTATAAATATGTGGTGGCACATTCCACCACCGGAATGTCAAAAAAGTGATGTTCCAGGGGCTCAAAAGTGCCGATAGGGCCTCATAAATGAGGCCCTTTGTGGATATTAACTGAATCACTAATCTATTTTTTTTATCTTCTTCATTTCTTACATCAGAATCCAAGGACAAGAAGAGGGACGTTGATGGCGGTCTGGGAGAAGCTGGTCAGGAGGCCGACCACCAGCGCTACTGCCAAGGGCTCTCTCTGACCCCGTAAGTCCTATTATTTATTAATATTATTTTCCTAATGTTGAGTTTTATGATAGTTGTGGGCTTAGGGTAGAATCTTGGGGTATTAGAATATTGGTGCTGGGTTCCAGGATGGGAGTTGCTGCCTGGAGGCTGGTGTTGCTGGTGAGAAATAACGTTTCTCTGAAACCCTTACCTGCCGTTTTCCTTCTATTACATGGTTTTCTTTTTTGGTTCCTGACTATTTTTGGTCTCTGCTCTAGTCTCTAGTTCACTTATCTTATGCTTTGTTTGTAAAAAAAAGTGTGAGGTCCCACTCCCATTGCAATTGCCAACCAACACCATATTTCTTTCATTGACCATTATTCCACCACTAACTTGTCTAACTTTGTGAACCGATCAAATGCACAGAGTGATACTTTTGTTAGAAGATAGTGCAGTAGTAACTAAACTGTAGTGATGTATTGCAGTTGTATTTGGGGTGGTGTATCTAGCATCTAAAATATGTATAATGTTTTATTCTAGCCACATCAAACACCAGTGATGCCAGGTTCAGTGCTGCTGCAGGAGGAGGTGAGTCAGTTGGAGGGGGAGAAGCGGCAACAGGGCCGGGCACTCGGTAAATCACATAATTTCTTGCAATTACTATACTCACTAGCTGGTACCAGGGCATCGTCAACATGTGATCATGAACCCCCCCCAACCATGTTTACCAGCTGCAGCGGTATTTGAGTTATTATGGCCTCTTCTATCTGCAACTCACCAAAAACTCACATGATGAGCATTGTTGGCTTGAGGGAAACATGAAAGAATGGAATGTTAAAAGAAAGGAAAAGGCATATGAGTGAAAGGGTGGGTGGGTAAAAGTGTGCATGGGTAGATAAAGGGATGGATGGGCAAAAGGATGGTTATAAGAAAGGGTGGATAATTGAATGGATGGATAATGGATTGGAAAATTTGGTGAAAGACTAGGGGCCATATTCTCAAGAACGGCGATAACATTATCGCCGCTTTAGCGGCAGGAAACTGCCGCTTAAGCGGCGATAAAGCCCCTTATCGCCGCTTTAGCAGCAGTTTCCTGCCGCTAAAGCGGCGATAATGTTATTGCCGTTCTTGAGAATATGGCCCTAGATGAGAGAAAGGATGAATGAATATTACGATTGTTTGGATGAATAAGCAAGGCAGCTCTTCTCATGTGGAGCATGCTGTTCACCTACTTTACTTACTTTGTTTATGGAGGGTTATCAAAGCTATGGGTCAGAGTGGAGGTTTTTTTTTATTTTTCGTTCTACTCCCTTGACTTGCTGTATTTGTTAAGTGAGCCAGATGTATCCCACCCATCATTCATGACCCCACTCTCTGCCTATGGCATTTTTTACCACCTATGACCAAAGTGCAGTATGGGTCAATTTGTGACTGCGATGTTGGCTGTGCAATGTGCGTCTGCTTCGGTTGATGCAGCATTTACAATGTTTTCAATGAATTGCAAACTGAACACACAAGGTGTAGCGTTTTCCTTCGCCCACTCAGTCACCGCTTAGTACTTCACTCCTTTATTTTTTCCTAAGTTCTTCCGTCCCAGCCTACCAAATAGGAAAATCCATTCTTGGCATATGCCACATTTCATTTTATAACCATGTGAAGTGAAATGATTCCAGAAAATATTTCCTGGTTTCCCATAACAGATTCATTTTACACCTGTTTAGATGTTTCCCTTTCGACTTGCACGGTGACTGAATAAGCCAAAGAGGATGAATCTATGATCAGTGTAATCGCCCCTCTATTCTATATCAAGAAAGTTCTACCCTACCAGTCTAATCCCTCTACCCTACCCTGCAGTGGAGTAAGTCAAATTTCCTTTCCTTGCTTAATGCCGAGCAAATTAATTTGTTGGAAATATTATGTGGTGGTGGGCGAGGCCACAGAATAAAGTAGGAGTAAGTGCATGTTTTGATGTCAAGTTTGGTGTATGGGATACAGTGACGAATGTGCCAAATACAATTTATATAGCCCGTTCCTTTCCTGTCGCGCAGTCCATCATTTTCCCCAATGTCTACTTGCAGCAGACAGAATAATATTAATATCCGCATTTCATACTTGAGGTGTGTGATGTAGTTTCTTATTTATTATTCATCTGCCTCTTTGGAGTCAGGGTAGAAAGAGAAATGCATGTGGAGAAGAGCAGGGCCATTGGAATTAAAAATAGATAATTATCAACTTCAGCTGGCCCAGCTGCAGACGATAGCAAACTACCCGACGCGCTGACTAGCAATGCGCATGGCTTTATTATTTTAGCACAACACACAACTTGTACTCCACAGTGCATAAAGCTGTACTCGATAATGAGAGGTCATTTATTTTTCAACTCAAAGTGTCTGTTTATAGTTACTTGAAAAGGCTTTAGAAAGAAACAAACAATCAAATCAAAGTTTTTTTAATCCGGTGTTATTCTGCTTTTAATACTTTTCTACAGTTGCTGTGATCACTGTATTCAATACAAGGGTAAAGGTATTTCCCAATTCCTTATTCACCATAAATGAAAAAACAATTTTAGATAAGAACACACCAAGAAAACACAGGTAGAGTTGATTTACTCTTATATTTTCAAAAAGTATTGAATATTGATTGGCTGTCACAAACACAAGTAAATTGCAAAAATACAAAGGTGACTATTGTGAAAAGGTGACATGTGGTGACTGGTGAAGTGAATGGTACACTATATACAAAACATACATATGTGACATAAATTAAAAGAATATTTTGAATTTTTGTCCTGTCTCCTTATTTAACACATGTAATGCAAGACCCAATAATGAATAGTTTTGGTCAAGAGAACTGTGTAGACATGTGTGATGAAAAAGTGTTGACGTTTCGACCCTGAACACGGCGCGAAATGGTAAGCGTCACTGCGGGTCTTCCTCAGGACTGTGAAGGGAGGGGGGGACAGCCACAAAAGCAGAAACTTCAATCAATGAAATTACTCGAAAAGGCGATCTATTGGAAGATCAAGAGGTCAGGACGTGGCGGGGATCCAATATTGGTCTCCAAAGTATGAATTCAAATAATTAGGTTCCGTCGTAGTACATCAAATGGGCGAATTCTTCCTAATTGAAAACCACTTGAATGCGCTGAAGATCTCCACCAGCAGGTTGGAGTCTTAATCACAGAAACACATGACATCCACCAGCCGGTTGGAGTCCCGTGTTTACAGCCTTCACTTTGTAAATATAGCCAACATTTAAGGTCGAGTACTTCAAAGCAACGTGCATCCGTCTGTTCTTCGTCCCAGGATTAATCCTGGTGGAGATCTTCAGCGTATTCGAGTGGTTTTTCAATTAGGAAGAATTCGCACATTTGATGTACTACGAAGGAACCAAATTATTTGAATTCAAACCTGCCAATAGTCACTGCTACCTTCAAGGAACAGAGAGGAGAGGAGTTGGCCTAACGGCTAGGGCGGTGGACCTCGAATCTGGGGAACTGGGTTCGAGTCTCGGCAATGACGCTGAACATCCTGTGATTCTGGGCAAATCACTTAATCTCCCAGTGCCTAACAAAAAATGAATGTGTTCTCATGTAATGCAACTGGTGCTATGTAAAGCGCTCTGATACCCGATTCGGGTTAAGTTCGCGCTATATAAAAATCTGTAAAAAAAGGAAGCCAGCTTTCGACACTAAGGCAAAACTAAGGAAATCAAGGAAGTAAGCAGCACCAATTGAGTCCTTACTAGTCCTTGAACAGGTCTTGAAAAGCTCCAGCATCTGATGTAAAGTCAGTGGAAAGTCAGCGAGAGGACCTAACCTACGCTGGCCCAGTATTGGGGAGCAGTAAGGACCTAGCCCCACGAGCCCTAGGCATATAGAGAGTCTTCATTGTCTAAGTGGAAGAACCTGGAAAGTCCATCTGCATTGGAATGGGCAGTCCCAGGTCTATGTTCCACTGTAAAGTGCATTCCCTGTAGGGAGATTGACCACCTCAAAAGTTAAAGAATTTCACCTTTCATTTGCATCAGCCATTTGAGAGATCTGTGGCCAGTTGGAACTGTGAAGTGAGTACCAAACAAGTATGGTCTCAACTTCTTCAGGGACCAAACCACAGCAAAGGCCTCCCTCTCAATGGCACTCCAACACTGCTCCCTGGGAAGTAACATCCTGCTTATAAAAGCAACAAGCTGGTCTTGGCCTTCATCATTGGTCTGGGAAAGGACCGCTCCTATCCCTAGCTCGGAGGCATCAGTCTGCACAATGCACTGCTTGGTATAGTCTGGAGCTTTGAGAATTGGTGCTGAGCACATTGCCTCTTTCAGGGTGTCAAAAACCATTTGACACCTAACTTTACCTTTTTGGGCATCTTCTTGGAGATGAGTTCTGTGAGGGGTATCACAATGGATCCATATCCTTTCACAAACCTCCTGTAGTATCCAGTCAAGCCAAGGAATGCCCTGACTCGAGTCTAGGTTGTTGGAGCTTCCCAGTCCAGAACGACCTGGATCTTGGGTTGTAGGGGTTGCACTTGGCCTCCACCAACAAGGTGGTTCAAGTATACAACTGTTTCCTGCTCTATCTGGCATATGGATGCCTTGATAGTTAGGTCTGCAGTTTGCAGGGCTTTTAAAACCTTCCCCAGGTGGATCAGGTGATCATGCCAGGTGGAGCAAAAGACAGCAATATCATCAAGATATGCTGCACTAAAGGCCTCCAATCCAGCAAGGACTTGGTTCACCAATCTTTGGAAGGTGGCAGGGGCATTCTTTAAACCAAAGGGCATAACAGTAAACTGGTAGTGCCCATCAGGTATGGAAAATGCTGTCTTTTCTTTGGCTCTTGGGGCCATACCAATTTGCCAGTACCCCGCAGTTAAGTCACAGGTACTAAGATATTTGGGTGCACCCAATTTGTCTATCAACTCATCAGCTCTGGATATAGGGTGTGCATCTGTCTTAGTGACAGAGTTGGGTCCTCTATAGTCCACACAAAACCTCATTTCTCTCTGTCCACCCTGTGGATGAGGTTTGCGGACTAGAACCACTGGGCTGGCCCAGGGGCTCTCAGAGGGTTCAATAACCCCTAACTCTAGCATCTTGCTGACTTCAACCTTGATGCTTTTCTTAACTTGATCAGACTGTCAATAGATTTTGTTTTTGACAGGTACACTGTCCCCGGTGTACAGATCATGGGTACACCAGTTGGTCTGACCAGGGGTCAAGGAGAAGAGCTTAGCATACTGCTGTAAGACTTGCTTACAGTCAGCCTGCTGTTGGGCAGTGAGGGTGTCTGAATAGACAACTCCATCCACTGACCCATCTTTGGGGTTGTAAGAGAGGAGGTCAGGGAGAGGTTCACTCTCTGTCTCCTGATCGTCATCAGTAACCATCAGCATGGTTATGTCAGCCCTGTCGTGAAAAAGCTTTAGGCGGTTCACATGGATCGCCCTTTTGGGGGTCCTGCTTGTGCCCAGGTCTACCAAGTAGGTGACCTCGCTTTTCTTTTCTAAGATGGGGTAAGGGCCACTCCATTTGTGTTGGAGGACCCTTGGTGCCACAGGCTCCAAATCCCACCCTTTTGCCCTGGTAGGAATTCCACCAGTTCAGTTTTTTGGTCATACCAGTGTGTTTGGAGCTCCTGGCTGGCCTCAAGAGATTTGGAAGCTTTTTCCACTTACTCTGCCATTCTGGACCTTAGGCCTAGTACATAGTCCACAATATCCTGTTTGGGTTCTTGGAGAGGCTTCTTCCAACCTTCTTTAACAAGAAAGAGTGGTCCCCTAACAGGATGGCCAAACAGAAGTTCAAAGGGGGAAAACCCTACTCCCTTCTGAGGCACCTCTCTGCAGGCGAAAAGCAAGCATGGCAAGAGGACGTCCCATCTCCTTTTGAGTTTTACAGGGAGCCCCATGATCATGCCTTTCAATGTCTTGTTGAACCTTTCAAAAGGACCATTGGTTTGTGAGTGATAAGGTGTAGTAAACTTGCACTGCACGCCACACTCTTTCCACATGTGCTTGAGGTATGCAGACATGAAGTTTGGCCCTCTATCTGACACCATCTCCTTAAGAACCCCTACCCTGGTAAAGACACCAATGAGGGGTTTGGCTACTGCAGGAGCTGTAGCAGTCCTAAGGGGAATTGCCTCAGGATACCTGGTAGCATGATCCACTACCACCAATATAAATTTGTTTCCTGATGCTGTGTGTGGTTTCAGTGGACCCACTATGTCCACATCTACCCTTTTAAAGGGATCCCCAACCATTGGCAGTGGAATTAAGGGGGCCTTTGGGTGTCTACCAGTTTTGCCACTGGCTTGGCAGGTGACACAGGCATTGATAAAACTCCTTTACTTTCTGGGACATCTGGGGCCAGTAAAAGTGGATAACTAGCCTTTCCCAAGTCTTGGACTGGCCAAGATGCCCAGATTGGGGGATGTCATGAGCCAAAGTGAGTAAGAAGTCTCTGAGGCACTACCACTCTCCTAGTGACACCAGGGTTGGGGTCCCTGGCCTCAGTATACAGGAGTCCCTCCTCCCAATAGGCTCTGTGGAGACCACTGACATCTCCCTCTTCCTGTACAGCAGCTTGCTGCCTCAGGCCTTCAAGAGTTGGACAGGTCAACCTGGTAAGGGTCAAGTCCCATGGGCTGAGTTCCCTCTGGGGATTCCAAGTCCTTTCCCTGAGGAGAGGGGACCTGAGTCTTTTGCTGTTTTCTCTTCGATGGTTCGGCCATTCTTTCATGCTCCAAAACTTCTTTTTCACCTTGTTTTCGGCTCTGTGCTCTAGTCTTGACACACACAATCTCAGGGATGTCCAGCATTGCTGCACAGGTATTCAATTCTACCTCAGCCCATGCTGAGGTCTGCAGGTAATTTCCAAGCAGACAGGCAGCTGGAAGCTTTGGAGAGACCACTATCTGTTTCAGGTCAGTAACCCCGGCCCCCCCAGTCTGTCACCATAGCCATGGCATGGTTAGTAGTAACACTGTCAGCGTTGGTGACTGGATAAGATTTTCCAATCAGGTAGTGCTCTGGGAAAACCAGTGTATCTCTCACCATGGTGACACTGGCACATGTATCCCGCATGGCTTCTCCTAGTCCCATTTACCAAGGGGTATTGTAAATACTTCTTTAAGTTGGGAGGCTAAAGTGGCAAACTCAACTTCACCCTCAGCGACTTGAACTGCTTCAGTGTGAACCCTGATTTGCTCTGGGCATACTGTTGATCCCATCTGGATATTAGCCACACCAGTACTAACTGGAGGCAGACTAGGGGGCTTCTTGCTAGGACAAGTAGCATCTCCAGTTAAGTGCCCCAACTTCTTACAGTTGAAACACCAGGCCTTCTGGGGATCAAAGTTCTTCCCTGTGTACCTACCATTGGACTGGGAAGAGTTTTGGGACCCACCCCCCCTGAGCAGGTTTTTGGGGTCCTTGAGAAGACGCTGTCTTTTTGTCTTTGGGGTTCTTCTCAGCCCCTTTCCCCTGGGGTGGTTTTTATAAACCCTTTCTTTTGGTCACCCCAGTGGTTGTTTTGGTTCCCTAGTCTTGATTGGTTGTTTTGGTTACCCTAGTCTTGACCCAGTGGTCTGCCTTCTTTCCCAATCCTTGGGGAGAAATTAGACCTAGGTCTACCAGATGTTGATGTAACTTTTCATTCGTGCAATTACTCAAAATATCTTCGTTCATGAAAAAATTGTAAACCCCATTGAAATCATGCACATTGTTTCCAGTTAACCATCTATCTAGTGTCTTAACTGAGTAGTCAACGAAATCAATCCAGGATTGGTTTTAGATTTTGTGAGCCCCCCTGAATCTAATTCTATATTCCTCAGTTGTGAGTCCAAAGCCCTCAATCAGAGTGTTCTTCATGAGGTGATAATACCCAGCATCTGCCCCTGTAAGAGTCAGGAGTCTGTCCCTGCGGTTACAAGTTAACAGTTCCCAAAGGAGTGCCCCCCAGTGTGACTTCCTCACTTTCCTCATTTCACAAGCCCTCTCAAAAGCTTTGAACCATTTGGTGATGTCATCACCTTCCTCAAACTTGGGGACAATCCCTTTGGGGATTTTGGGATCATAAGACTGCTTTCTGTCCCTATTTATTAAGTTGGTGCCACCATTGACGGGAGCTAAGCCCATCTCTGCTCTTTCTTTTTCTAGAGCCAGGAGTCTGGTCTATAGATCTAATCTTTTGTTCAACCTCGCTAAGAGGTTGGTCTCCACATTGAGGCTGTCCTCCATGGACTCAGAAGTACCTGACCCTCCTGTGTGGGAGCTAGGTGCTGTGAGTTGTATTCTTGGAGTCGGGGGAACAGGGACCAGGTACTCCCTAGGACGTGAGGGGGGTTGGAAGGTATCCTAATCCCCTCCATCCTCTTCCCCATCTGAGAGGTCTTCACCTTGTTCAGAGGGGTGGTCCTAAGCATACCCTGCCAACAGCTCCTGGAGCCTTTGTTTGGACAGATGGGACCCCATGGTAATGTTTTTAAGCTTGCATAGAGACCTTAACTCCTTAAAGGCTAAATAGAGAGAACCATATTCTCTATGCCATTAGTTATATTTCCACTAATATCTGGGTTCTTGTTAAAAGACATGCTTAAAAAAAAAAAAACTTTCTAACCATCTTACCCCTAACTATAGTTAGATTCTATTTTCTAAAATTCTAAAGGGACTTAACCAAGGCCCTAACAAGACTTTTAGTAATTTGGAAAGATTTGTCAACTTAAAAATCAGAATTTCTAAAGACAATTTAGGAGTTCTGTTGTGTGATCAAGTGTTGACCAAGTCAGTCCAACAAATGCAAAGTTGTTTATCCCACTGCTGATCCACCAATGTAGGTCTGGTGTGCACAGAGTCCAGTGGATCCCCAAAGGTAGTCAGAGTTTAAAGTAGATAGTACCTTATTCTCTATTTGTGGTAGTGTGGGCGAGCAGTAAGGCCTTATCAGAGGGTAGTGCTAAGCATTTATTGTACACACTCAGGCAAGGAATGATTTCACACACTCAAGGACTGAACTCTGACCAATTTGTTTTGTATAAAAATATTACTTAGTTATATTTATTTTCTAGAACCAAGCGAGGCCTTGTACAAGTAGGTATACAAATACTTTGCAAACATATGCAGTTTAAATACAGTTTGAATGCACTGAATTAGTTACAGAAAGATTACTTTGTATTCGGAAATAGTTAGAATTACTTTTCAGTTACTTTTGTTAAGCAAGCAGGTATCTCTAGGTACTAGGCTGGTGCAGTTCCTGGGTGAAGGAAAATGGAGTTAATGTATTTTCTAAGCTCAGTACAGGTTTACAGTATTACTCACGAGCAACACTTAGTCCTGAGAAAACAGAACTGGATTTATGGGTCCGTGGGTAGGATTTGGTCGAATGGGCACTTTGTAGTGCTAGATGCACTCCTATGTTTTGAAACCACGTGATGACCTCTGACTATCATCATTTTAATTGACTTTTGGTGTTTTACTTGGCCCCAGCCTGAATGTACCTGAATGCATATGCCTTTTTCCTTGAAGATTTCTTTCGTGTAATCTCTTTGCAGTTTTAAAGTGGGAGCTGTCACAGTGTAGAACAGCCTTGCCAAGAACAGAACGTGTGGGATGTGCATTTGAAAGCATGAGAGAGAGAGCGATGTGGAATGTACTTCTTGGTCTCGAAGTGCAGTGTTATGAGCAGTGGTGCTCAAATGTGCATTATGTTGTACATTGAGAGATGAAGTATGTGATGCTATAGGCAGTGGTGCACAAATTTGCATTGTGTTGTACATTGGGAAGTATTATGAAGTTCTTACTATTGGCTTTGACATGCCCTCATGTCATCTTGAATTCTGACTCTGTATTGCTTGAGCTTTTTGTGTGCACAGGCAGGCCCCCAGATTACTCATGTTGTTTAGGTTATTCACGAACAAGGTTGCTTTGTTATTGTTGAATGTACTGCCAGAGACTTTCGTAAGCTTTGCTAAGATAAAGGCTGATACACATGAAAATGCAGAAGGAATGTGAGAACTCCTTTGCCCTGGAATGCTTGCATTGAAAGTGGCCAATTCCAGTAAGTTTCCTTGGCGCAGAGGGAAGGCCTCTCAGGACCTTCTAGTGTGTTTTGAGATTATAAAGCAAGGGCTTGTTGACTTAGAAACCGGGATCTCGGGCCTGAACGGTGGATGCATCGTCAGTGCAGGCATCTGGTTGCTGAGTCTCCTGACCCCGGCTGTGAATCCCCCAGTCTGGAGTGGGCCAGGATGAAGATTGCACCAGGTGAAGTGTTTGATTTTTGATTGTTGCCAATGTGATGTGTGGCTGTTTGCGTGCATATTCAGTTTCCAGTGGTTATAACAGTCATTCTGATGCGTGACTGTCAATGTGCACCTTCAGTTTCCTGTGGCTATAATCATCTGAGGTATTTTCTATGAGTTTTGACTTTGTGATGTGTGAGAGTCTGTGTGCACATTCAAGGTAATCATCTGATGTATTTAGTGTGTATATCTTTCTGATTTCTTGCAGGACGTCCAGTATAATTTGCTTGAGTTTTATTCCTGCTTGTGTTTCATTTCATATTATTATCCATGCATTTAACAGTTGCATTTGCCATGTTGTTCATTTGCCATCTAGGAAAGCCTTTCTGTTAGAGAGCATTGCATAAATAAAACCCCAAGCCTTATTCTGAAAACAGTCTTTGATGTGCTTCATTTTATAATGTGAAATCCCTTTCCAGGGGGTGTTGTGTTAAGTGTATTGCTTCGTCGTGTTTGGGCCTCTGTGTGGGAGAGTAGCATTCCGTATTATCTGAGTGTGAAGCAATACAGCGATTAACATGCTAATTTTGGTGTAAATTCAAAGGAAAAAGAATTCTGAGTTCTGACTATGTAAATTAGTATCCGTGATTTGCACTCTATTGTTGGTGTAAATTCAGGAAAAAAAGAATGCTGTGAGAGAAGAAAAGTATTGGTGCATATCTACATTTAAGTGATTTGAACTATAAATAGAAAAATAGAAATGGAAACATTTGAGCATCAGCATATCAGCAATTTGCAAGCTACTGATTAGTGCAAATTCAGTTGGGAAACATTTAAGCACAAGCACATTTCAGCAATTTGCACACTATTGCTTGGTGTAAATTCAATTTCAGCAATTTGCTCATTATTGCATTGCGTTGCATAGTGTTCATTGCATTTTTTAGTAATACTTTAAGGCTCATTTAGCAAGGAAGACAACGCAGAATGTACCTCCACCTGCACCATTTTTGCAAGAACCAGGTGAACCACCATTGGGGCGGAAATTGTGGTTGAGGTCCATCAAGGCTTATTTAGGTGTGATTGATGCTCAAAAGTTCAAACCACAAAGGAAGAAAAGTTTAATGTAATATTATTTAGGGGTGGAAGGCTAGGATGTTTTCGATCATCTACCTGAGTATGAACCCACGACTGATGAGGAGCTTGATGAATTTGACACAGCTGTAGTCAGTTGGATAAATATTTTTCAAAAAAGAAGAATTTAGTGGTACATATGTATAATTTTTTTACAAACCTTCTGAGAGTATAGATGTCTATATTACGGCATTGAAAGTCCTCACAGCTAAATGTGAATTTGATGACTTTACCTCACAGTTGATTAGGCATCAATTAGTGGAAAGGTGCAGTTCAAAGAAAATACAAGAGCACTTACTTGTAAGAATCCATCCTTGGATAAAGCTATAGACATAGCTAAGAGAGTAGAGGGGTCTTGTGAAGATGCAAAATATTTAGAAGAATCGGTTAGCAAAGTGGCAGTTTCAGGAGCTGTAGTTGGCAAACCAGTGCCTATGTCAGAGCACAGGAAAAGTAGGGGATCGAGCAAACCAAGTATGTCAACGTATCAATCACGGAAAAAGCCTGTGTTATAGGTGTGGTTCCCATAATTATGGGCCTCATTTACAAGCCCATTGCGCTGCCAGTGCGCCACTTTTTTTAATGCACCGGCAGCGCAACAGGCTTGCCCATATTTACAAGGTCACGTAAAGTCACTCTGTGGGACTTTCCATGGCCTTGTAAATATGGGCCCCTTTCACTCATTACTCTGTGTGAAAGGGCTGTTCCATGGTTGTTGCTGTGGGTATTTCCAAGCAACTTCCATGGAACCTGACACACTCACATATTTACAATGTTTTGTGAAGCTGGGAATGCATCAGAATCCTATGGCTCACCAGGGGAGGCATAGAAGTGGTGCAATGAGGAGAAATACTTTTATTTCTCCTTGTCTTTTCCTCTTGCTGCATTCTTTTTATTGGTATTGTTGAGAAAGTGGAGGAAACTGTGTGGTTATCTCCCATTGTGTTAGCTAAACAGAAGGCTGAGGAACTGAGGATGTGTGTGGACGTAAGGAGTGTCAATTGTGCCATCTGGGGTGATAATTTTCCACAGCCAAGAATTGTAGATTTGATTACGAAGATTGGTCGTTCTAGCTGCTCCACCAAGCTGCATTTAAGGGCAGCATACCATCAGGTTGAACTGGATAAGGATTCACGACATTTAACTGCCTTCATTACTCCAGATGGTGCTTTCCAATTCTGCAGGATGCCGTTTGGTATAGCCTCTGCTGCAGCAGTCTTTCAGAGATTAATCTCAACTATGTTCAAAGATTTCCCGAAGTAGTAGTATTCCAGGATGATATTTTTGTGTTCTCAAACATGGAAAGTGAACATGACTTAGTGCTAAGTAAGGTGTTAATTGTACTTGAGAACAAAGGAGCCATCTCACTAAAAGACTAATGTATCTTTAAAAAGAGAGATATTGAGTATCTTGGATATGTTTTCTCTGACCATGGAATTAAACCTAAACCCAGTCTTGTAAAACGTATAGTTGAAGTGGAAGCTCCTAAAAATAAAGAACAGCTAATATCCTTTCTAGGGCTATGTGAATTTTATACCAAATTTCTGAAAAATGTAGCAAATTTGACGGAATGCTCTAGAATGCTTCACAAGAAAGGAGTAGAATTCATGTAGCCTCCTGTGTGTGAGGAAACTTTCACACTCATCAAAGAAGAGATAAGCAAAGCACATGCTTTACAACCATTTGTGGAAGAAAGAAAGACTGTTGTCACTGTGGATGCTTGTGAGTATGGGTTGGGCAGTTTGGTCCCAGTTGGAGTGTCAGTTACTAGTATGCCCCTTTGATGTAGACGTGTTTTACGTGGCTTAATAAACTACATCATTTCACAACGTGATCTGTGTGAAGAAGATCACTACAGTGTTGCTTCCTATTCTTGGAATATAAAAGGCATTTTCTCTTCACGGGCTTGAGCTTCAGGTAGGTACGCGACAATCACTGGTGGAAAAGGTGCGGACATTGGAGGTCATTCCATGTCTGTACCAGGGTAGACTTTCAAGTAAAGTTGAGTGTTGTCAGCGATATTGATGCATTTTAAAGTTATCGCTAAGTAGAGTCCCAAGGGGCTTCTTGTACAAGATAAAGATACAACGGAACTGTATGGAGCTTGGGGGACTCCACAAATGATATTGTATTGTATGATAGGACTGTAAGAAGATCATGTGGAAGCATAGTATTGGTTGCATAGGTAGGAGGAGAACCAGTGAAGGACATTGCCCATTAATCCCATTTTAGAAGTAAAGGTGTCTGTGGGGTGATTGATGGTATCAAAGGTTGCTAATTAGCCTTTAATATGTAGTGTAGCTGGCTCTGGACTGCAGCGATGATCGGAAGCTGGATTGGCAGTCATGCAGAAGATGGTTGACATTGATGTAATCTTGAACTGTGCACAGACTGCTTTTTCAATGGTATTGCGACAGAAGGTTAGGTGAGTGTTGGACCTAGCAGTGTTATCAGGGTCTAGCGTCAGTCTTTTCAGGAGACCTTCTTGGAAGATCACTTGAGTAAATAATGATATGTAGGCTAAAGGAACTTTCCGTATAGGGCTTTGATCAAATGTGAGGGTAAGATATTATCATCATCATCATAGAAGGTGTCTAGGAGGAAGCTGAGCATTTTAGCAAGTTCATTAAGAGACAGGTGCCTGAAGGATGCAGTATGGCTAGATGAACATTAGGGGAGAAGTAAGCTTGGTCTTATTGATGTGCTGCCATATTCTTTGTAGAAGGGGTTGATAGCATTACACTTGTTTGAGGAGTAGGGATTTGAAGTGCCAGAATGATGCAGCATTTTATTTTCCACCTGGTCTGTACAGCAGTTGTCCATGTTGTAAATATCCAGGACCTTATGTGCATTTGTAAAATGTCTTCCTAGTTAAACCCACATAGGAGTTTGCAAGTGTGATGCTAGTAGATAGACTGCGGGGGCCAACTGATGAGTGAGCCAAAATGATTCAATATGTGGTCATTTCAATCCTCCTCTCGTTGTAGAGGCATACAGTTTCACTCCTATGAGTCTTGATCTTTGCCCATTCCAGACATTAGTCTGCATGGTGGTTTCCAAAGTATGCAATAGCGTTTTTGGCATGCATAATGGGAACATCCTGAACATATATTTAAAATTTCATGCAATGTTCATTTTTAAAAACTTGTGCTTTCCCCAGGGAGAGAGCTGTGAAGATGACCACTATTTAAGGTCTGTTTCACACTACCCAGAAGTGATGTTATTTGTCATTCATTACATTCAAAAGGTCTCTTTTGATATAAAAACCCAGATATTGCCTCCATTGAAATGCATACCTTCCCTCACTTCTATAGTCATAGTGTGGTTAATGGGAAAGACTTCAAATTTGGGCCAGTTCACTGTATACCCAAAGAAGATAGAAAAAGAGTCTATGAGGTTCATGAGTGCTGGGATTGAGTTGTCTGGTTGGGAGAAGGTCACCAGAATATCATTTGCATAATACATTGTTTTGTGGATTATACTTTGCAGTATATATGATACAGGTCTTTGTTTCCCCAACAATGGCTGCTGTTAAAGGTGCTGGCACCAGTAGAATCAGCAGCGGAGAGGGGTTGCAGCCTTGCCTGGTACCCTTTTGGATGTTTATTTCAGCAGAAAGGTAGTCACCATAATTCACGCGGCACCAGACAGGGATGTCCGCTCTCGCCCCTGTTGTTCATCATCGCGATGGACCCGCAAGTGCGGCACCTGCAGGAGCGGCATCTTCAGCGGGGGATTGGGTTTCAACGAGGTCCTCTCTCAGCATCTTTATATGCAGACGATATTCTTTTATTCGTCCGAGAACTGACTTCAAACCTTGCCCCTCTTATACGAGAGGTGGTGCGATTTGGTATATTCTCCGGTCTGGTGGTCAACTGGGCCAAGTCAGAGGTCTTTCCCTTGACAGATGCCACTCTCCAGTTCACACTTGACTTTCCCCTGAGCTGGTGCAAAGACCCCCCCAGATATCTTGGCATGCTCCTACATCGTACGGCCTCACAGGTCATCCGTATCAACTATGGTCCCACCATAGATCGACTAGTGGGACAGATAGATCGCTGGATAACGCTTCCTCTTTCCATTGCCGGTCGAATTGCATCATTAAGATGGTGGTGCTTCCGCGTTTTTTATATTTGTTCTTAAATATCCAGATCGCGCTTACGGTCGCCTTTTTTTACACTCTTTGGAGCATGCTGATGAGGCTGGTTTGGGCGGGCGGGCAGGCGCGAGTGAGTTGGTAGACACTCACTCAGCCATTTATATGTGGGGGCTTTGGTGTGCCCGATTTTTATTTATATTATTTGGTTGCACAAATACACTACGCTTACTTCTGGTATCATCCAGACGCACGACTGCAATTTTTAAAGCCTGCATATATGCAGGCCCGCCCTTATCCCCTGAACACCATTCTTCCACGTGGGCTGCCAAGAACCCTGACTGAGATTCATACCTTGCAGACTACATGCTGGGCTTGGAGACGCCTTTGCAGGTATTTGAAGGTTGACCACTTGTACTCCCCACACTTTCCACTCTTGAATAACACCCCACCATTGAAACTTTGGCAAAGCGCACGCTTACCAGGTGCCGGCTCCTGACTATGGGCGACATGTTCAGGGATAGACAAATGCGCTCAGTGGCGGATCTGACGGAGGGCTACGACACATCCCCCCTGGATCGTTTATTGGTACACAGAACGTGAGTGTCGCTGGCTGCTGCAATTCCCTTTGACTGTAGAACCCCCAGAGTTTCCTCTACTCACCATCATAATTACATCACCCAACAGCACACACCTCGTTCCCCGACTGTATCATTTAGCACAGGCACTTGAGCCGGCGGTGGGCGGAGGGGCGCAAGTGGCATGGGAAGACGACCTGGCACATCCTTTGACTGATAAAATGTGGACCTATTGCTGCGAGCAAACGCGATATATCTCTAATAACTATAAACACAAGTTCTTACACTTTAAATACATACATAGGGTTTACGTTACCCCTGTGCTACTTGCCAGGATGGACCGCAGTAAGCCAGATACCTGCCGGAGATGTGCTGCAGCGCACGCTGATTTTATACACCTGGAGTGGAACTGCCCTGCGGTTTTAGCACTCTGGGAGGCAGTTTTTAGACATCTAGAACTCGTGATTGAGGCTGAGCTTGTGCCCTCGCCACTACTGGCCCTGCTGGGGTATGTTCTTCCACTGGGTGCGTGGATCACATGCTTTACTGCAATCGCTTTGCTACTGGCCAAGAGGCAGGTCTCTTTGCATTGGGGCGCTACTATGCCGCCACTGGTGAAGGCCTGGTTGCGAGACCTGATGTATTGCGACACCACCAGCGATATCTATGCTTCTTTATTTCCCCCCTGCCTCCCCCACTAAAAACATATGGCAGCCGCTCCGCTCCTATTTGCCACTCCACCTTGAACTTATGGATTAATGTGCCCTCTATAGTAAAATTAACTATTGTGCCGGTCGGCCGATTGTGTGGTATGCACTCTTCACGGTTCATCACAGTGTGTACCTGCAACGTTGTTTAATGTTGGGGCTTTTGTTAATTTTTATTTTAAGTCACTATTGTTCTATACATGCTTCGCATGGCAATAACTGCTAGACAACAAGTTGCATATTGTAAATGTGGTGACTGTAGTTTGCTTATTTGAGAAAATCCAATAAAAACAGTTAAAAAAACTTTTTTTGTCCCACTCCCATTTTCCCCAAAATATCAAATAGATTATACCATTCAAGGGATCACAAGCTTTTTCATCATCTAGGGAAATTATCAATTTGTTGTCTGTATCATTCCTAGTTTGCCAAAGGAGATGCAAAAGTGTTCTAAAGTGATTAGTGGAAGATCTGTTTGAGGTGTTCATTATATCCTGCCTTTAAGTGCTATGCTTCCCTTTTCAGCCCTTGCATCTCAGTCATTTTAATTTAGTGAGTGCGGCATCTTACATCATCTGTCCCACTGTATTCCTTATGTTTCAGAAGAAAAGAAACACTTCCGATGGGCACTAATGCTAACTGCAGAGTGATTTTACATATTACAGCTATGCATAGGGGCACCTCCACGCACATTCATCCCAGGAAACGACATGGACAATGGAACATTGACACTTGCCATCCAAGCAATGAATAACCAACAGAGAAGCATGCGTGAAGAAGAAGGTGCCCCTGAGCAGGAGTGGTTTTTGAATTGGTTCTTCTCGCTCCCACAATGGATATCCGGTCTATGTAAATCAATGTTGCCAGTTATCGTTGTGTTTCTATTGGGGTGCAGTGTTGTACAATTGGGGATCACTTGCTGTAAAAACACAGCTGTGCAGTCCCAGGGGATCTTTGGTGAGGAGGAGGTGGCAGCACTGGTTATATTTGTGCAGCACTACCTCCTCTTAATTCTTGAAGCAGGCGGCAGGCCTGATGGCAGATACCCCCTGTGGGAGCGTCGGCGGTGCTGGGGGAGGGTGCACTGGTGCATGCCGTGCACCAGTCAGTTCGGCACACCGTCCAGCAGCTCACGCATCACTGGCAGATATCCTGGGCCAGGAAGAGGACCTGCTTAGCCTGTTAGGCGTTGAGATTCCAGGGCTCTGTGAGTATTAATAATTATTTGTTGTATTTGTGTTCTACAATGCAAACCTTTTTTTCTGAATAGCATGCTGCTAATGCTCAGAGATAAGTTACGTTTATTATTGTGTTATTCTAGTTTCTGCTTGGCAGGTGCTCAGCGCAACCTAATCGTACTCATCATTGACGCTTGCTTTGGCTGATTAATTAATAAGCCATTGCAGACTGTTCTCTTGCACTATAGTGAATCAGTGATATCAGTAAGTAGTGCGTTCCCTCTCTGACTTTGTTTATGTAGCTCGTACAGTTCCAAGTAATTTCACAGTAATTTGTAGTATGCATCGATGCATTGTAAAAAAGGGAGATTGAGTTGGTCTATGAAGGGGATGAGAAATGGGAATAGAATCAAAGATCATTCACTGCAATACAGTAGTTCCAAATGTAGTTTTGGTAAGGAAATTTGGAATAGGGATTTCATGATTAGCATGGGCAACTCAACGATAGTCGATAGACACAAAACTAGTACTATAGACGATCTGTTTTAGAGAAGTACAATGTGACTGCGTTTGCTTGTCATAAAAACCTTGGGCCTTATTTATGGGCTTTTGCCGTAGGGCAGCACTGCAGGCCTCCCTGCTGCACTGCCCTACAGCAAAAGGAAAGGGCAGGAATGCACTGTATCTATATGATATGGCACATTCCTGTCCTTTTCCCCTGCGCCGGCGCACAATCAGATGCCGTGCGACAACTCAGGCACCTTTGCACCATGGTACAAGTGTGCCTGCGTTGCGGGGACGATTGATTTTGTGCAGGAAGGGACCCTTCCTGCACAAAATCAATCCATTCAGGCGCTTTCCTTTTTCTATGTGTGCTGCAGAATACAGCGCACATAGAAAAATGAAAGCACGAGGAGAAATGTTTTCATTTCTCTTCGTTGAGGCTCCCTAAGCCACCCCTGGGGTGGTGTTAGGTTCTGTCGCATTCCCAGCTTTACAATGCCTCGTAAATCTGGGAATGTGTCAGGTTCCATGGGTGTTGCATGGGAACACCCACAGCAACACCCATGGAATGCCCCTTTCACGCAGTTTCCTGCGTGAAAGGGGGCACATATTTATAAGGCCATGAAAAGCCACGTAAAGTGGCTTTACGTGGCCTTATAAATATGTGGTGGCACATTGCACCACCGGAACGTCAAAAAAGTGACGTTCCAGGGGCGCAAAAGTGCCGATAGGGCCTCATAAGTGAGGCCCTTTGTGGATAATCTATTTTTTTTTATCTTCTTCATTTCTTACATCAGCATCCAAGGGCAAGAAGAGGGACGTTGATGGGGGTCCGGGAGAAGCTGGTCAGGAGGCCACCACCAGCGCCACTGCCAAGAGCTCTCTCTGACCCCCGTAAGTCCTATTATTTATTAATATTATTTTCCTAATGTTGAGTTTTATGATAGATGTGGGCTTAGGGTAGAATCTTGGGGTATTAGAATATTGGTGCTGGGTTCCAGGATGGGAGTTGCTGCTTGAAGGCTGGTGTGGCTGGTGAGAAATAAAGTTTCTCTGAAACCCTTACCTGCCGTTTTCCTTCTATTACATGGTTTTCTTTTTTGGTTCCTGACTATTTTCGGTCTCTACTCTAGTTCACTTATCTTACGCTTTGTTTGTAAAAAAAAGTATGAGGTCCCACTCCCATTGCAATTGCCAACCAACACCATATGTCTTTCATTGACCGTTATTCCACCACTAACTTGTCTAACTTTGTGAACCAATCAAAGGCACAGAGTGATACTTTTGTTAGAAGATAGTGCAGTAGTAACTAAACTGTAGTGATGTATTGCAGTTGTATTTGGGGTGGTGCATCTAGCATCTAAAATATGTATAATGTTTTATTCTAGCCACACCAGTGATGCCAGCTCCAGTGCTGCTGCAGGAGGAGACGAGTCAGTTGGAGGGGGAGAAGCGGCAGCAGGGCTGGGCACTCGGTAAACCACATAATTTCTTGCAATTACTATACTCACTAGCTGGTACCAGGGCAACGTCAACATGTGATCATGAACCCCCCCAACCATGTTTACCAGCTGCAGCGGTGGTTGAGTTATTATGGCCTCTTCTATCTGCAACTCACCAAAAGCTCACATAACGAGCATTGTTGGCTTGAGGGAAACATGAAAGAATGGAATGTTAAAAGAAAGGAAATGACATATGAGTGAAAGGGTGGGTGGGTAAAAGGGTGCATGGGTAGATAAAGGGATGGATGGGCAAAAGGATGGTTATAAGAAAGGGTGGATAATTGAATAGATTGGAACATTTGGTGAAAGACTAGATGAGAGAAAGGATGAATGAATATTCCGATTGTTTGGATGAATAAGCAAGGCAGCTTTTCTCATGTGGAGCATGCTGTTCACCTACTTTACTTACTTTGTATATGGAGGGTTATCAAAGCTACGGGTCAGAGTGGAGTTTTTTTTAATTTTTCGTTCTACTCCCTTGACTTGCTGTATTTGTTAAGTGTGAAATAACAATAGGGTAACCCTGTGTCCCTCAGAACCTGTGTACATATATGAAAAGCTACAATGGTTCTGTCGGGAAAGAGCAATTTGCTTCACAAATAACAGATAAATCATAAAGTATCACGTCTATTCAGTGCAGTTGGAACACAGAAACACAGGCAAGTATGCGTTTGAGAACAAAGGTTTTACTTTTTGTTCAATAAAGCAATCTTAAAATGCATTTTTGTTATAAGGCTG
Source organism: Calotriton arnoldi (assembly GCA_963921515.1). Taxonomy (NCBI): domain Eukaryota; kingdom Metazoa; phylum Chordata; class Amphibia; order Caudata; family Salamandridae; genus Calotriton; species Calotriton arnoldi. The sequence goes on from CAWUFW010012751.1 coordinate 52,400, forward strand.
TCAAAATTCAAAGCAAAATTGTGGTGACATATAATATATTGAAATCGATAATGAGAGGTAATTTATTCTTCAACTCAAAGTGTCTGTTTATAGTTACTTGAAAAGGCTTTAGAAAGAAAAAAATAATCAAATCAAATTTTTTTAATCCGTTGTTATTCTGCTTTTAATACTTTTCTGTTATGCATCAATGCGGCTACCCGAAATGCTACCAGACCCGGGTCAAAATTGTAGTATATTGAAATATTGGTCACAGTAGCAACATTTTTTCAAAATGAGAAACATAAAGAAAAGCATTCACAATACCAATGTAGCTTAGTCTGCAGTGAATGCAATTTATTTTCAAAGCAAATATTCACTTCTGTTTCGGCAATGCAATTGCTCCTTCATAAAGCGGCAATTTAAATATTTCAAGGTGCTCTAGTGTGGGGAAAGGAAAGGGTGGGGTGCTTGAGGTAACAGTGAATAAGTGAAGGTGGTGGACAAGGGAAAGGTGATGTGACATATAAACATCCGATTCACATCGTAAGACCAATCCGGCCTAATGCAGGTCAATTGTTCAAGTTAAACCACATAGCATTTCATTGACACTGATATTGAATTTCAGTCGTCGTGGCTTGTGTAGTAGTAGTCAACGTTTCGACCCCTCAAAAGTCCTAGGTGAATCTGGCCTTAGCATGGGGTCTTCATCAGGACTGTGTGAACAAGGAGCACCTAATCTTTCAACCAGCACACGAATATCGGCTGGGCAGTCAAAGGAGAGGGGCTCAGTTGAGCTCTGAATTGAGTGTAAAAATACGGCCAGGCATGCGCGTACAGGTCTAAGTGTTCAACTGTGGGTCAAGAGATCCCTTGCAGTGACAAGATAAATCTTGGATTGGGACCTCGCTTCTCTGACTTTCAAATTCCAATGGCCCTAGGGGATCAGCAATGTACTGCTACTCTGGCACTCAGTAATTTAAAACAATTGTTTGCTCAGAGCATTATTTACAATATGTCTTTTTTGTTTTTCTCAATATAGCTGCTCCTGCTGGTTCAGCCAGACCACCCACCAGGCAGGAGATAGAGGCCTGAGTGTGGTGGCAGAGGCTGGAGCGAATCCAGCAAGAGTACCGGTGGCTAGTGGTCCTGGAAGAGGAGGAAACAAACGCCTCTCAGCCGGGCCTCAGTGCAGCCGGTCACCCTCTGCCTCCAGCCTCCCGGCCAGCCCATCGCCGATGCCACCGATGCCACCAGCTTCCATCAATTGCTGCCACCTCCTCACACACTGACAAAACCAGGCCACTGCTGCACTGCATCCTGCAGCGGATGGACTCCTTCAAGAGCCGGCTTACCATAATGGAGCAGAGCCTGGACTAGCTCCGGACAGGCATCCAAAATGCCCTCTTTTAAAAAAGTTTGTTTTGTGGGAGGGACTTGTTGTTGGGGCGGGTGGGAAGGGAGTTGGGACTGGGTTTGGTTTTCTTTGGACCTTTTGGATTTTGGGACACTGGGGCTTAGGTCTGTCAGTTTGAGGGGAGGGGTGGACATGCTGTGTGGGTGGAATGGGTAGGTTTCTTTGTAAAAAAATAACAAAGAAAATATTTTATTTTATCTAAATTTATGCCTGAAGTAGTTTGGTTTAATTTTACTTTGTACTGCTGCCTTCAGCTTTTACGCAGCCTGTTTGTGCTTGTAAGAGAGAGTGTAGCACTTAGTTGTAGAGTTATATTCCTCTAACTATCTTTACCATTAGGGGGAATGCTGCCATGACCTATATTATCTAGAACCACCTAGATAAACAATATTAGCAGTTATTTACTTACTAAGCTAACTAGTTCACTTCACTCCATACTAGTTGTCTCACCGGAATATAGATGAAGCATCACAACTTCACAAGTGAGGTCCCACTTCCAGTTCCACCCAGGTAAGCTCCAACTGTAGGATTAATCAGAATAATTTATTATCCATCATAGGAAACTAAATGGAATTAAAAAGACTTAGTTAGTGGGTTATATTTTATCAAAGCTTTACAAAGAATTGACAACAGAGTACTACATGATGACACAAAAAAAGATCCTGATCGTGCTAAAATACAAAAAATAGCAATACTAGTAATTGTTGGCTAATGGGGAGCTAGTAATATTTATGAAATCCTCGAGTTATAAAAAATGGACTCAAAGTCGGGAGTGGACAAGCTTAGGTTAAGCATTTATGGTTATGCAACACAAGGCCTGAATGATGATGCTGACGACTGATGTTCTTCCTTCTAGATCTAAAATATGGATCACTTTTCATGCGTGGGTGGGTAAATGGGGCCAGGGTGGGCAATTGCTAGAAGATCTTGTAGTAAGTTGGTGTTGCTTTCCCCACATCCGCCCCACCAAGTGTGTGATCCGTTGACGGTGTAAATTACGCCCCACCTCAATAGATGACACAGTCTGGGGGAAGAGGGACGAGGGTTGGGGGTTTAATGAATGGATGGCAAGGGGGATTTGGGGAAAGGTTTGACAAAGACAAACACTACACAAGGACAACTTTCATCTGTCCAATGAGCAGCACATAATTTGTCATTAATCTGTTGTGGAAGGAAACAAAAGGAATGAGTATGACAGAGTACAGATAAATACATTGCAAACAGTCCTTCTGACTAACTGTTCCTGTCTTCTAGGTTTGAGAGTAAACCCAGCCACCCTGTTCTCAAAATATGATTGTTAAAAAATAATAATACTGTATTGCAAAATTAGGTGGTGCATCTGCATTCTCCTCCGGAATTTCACTCTTGGATGCCTGTTTGGACTGGTCCGGTAGGTAAGCAGGAGTGTTGAGCTCAGCTTTTGCCTTTCTTTCATGCAGGAGACTAGAAGAAGGCCAGCAGTTTGTAAAAAAGAAACTATTTTAGAGTCAAGGAGAAGGACAGAAGGAAGGTAAGCTTCATGAGAAGGGTATCAAGAAGACTCAGAGCCAGAGCAAAACAAACAAGAGGGGGACTCAGAGTTTCACTTTTGCCACAAGTCCAACACATACACATACACACAGCAGGATTTCACAAATAAACGCACCTCTCTCCATTCCACTAATACTAGGCCTCAGACTCTTGGTTTACCTTTGAACTGAAATTGATAGCTTCTTGCTTCTAGCTGTTGATGAGGTGGTCCTGCCACTCCCACCCCGAGTTCTTCCATCCTCCTCCTGACTCCGAATAACTCTGTCCCAGACCAGTCATTATGACCCGAGCAAGTTAGACGTGTAGTGCACTGCTGTTGAAGAATAAGTAGAGAAACGGAATTGCAGTATATTGCATACGTTTTTATTTATCAACTAAAGTGACTGTTTTGGTCTCTGAAGAACCAGAAAAAATGGAGAGGGCCCTGCAATTAAATCTAGCTAAGAGTGAAAGGGCCAATCACCTCCAGGGAAAAACATTATTGTCCATCACTCAGGGACCAAACATTGCCAATGAAAAATCATCTCAAGAAAGTTCCCATATTACAGTTCAACACACCCTCCCTTACTGTCAGTCACCACATCAATCCTTACTCACCGTCACTCAATAATCAGATCAGTCATTGGTGCAACGGTTGCCTGTTCTAATCCAGGCACAATGGTAGGTACACTATCTCCCATTTGAAGCAAGCAACAGATTAAAATTTGGCAGTCTTGTAAATCAAACGATTGTCTAGGGCAACCATCCTGGATGACGAAAAAAAACAGAAGGATCATACGAAGGGACCATACAGGTTAATTGATTTTCACTGAGTAAGTTTGTAAATGCCAATCACATCCAGGGAAAAAATGATCAGGCCCCAAACATTGCAAATCAATCATCTTATGCAAGTTCTCACATTGCAATTCAACACCCTCCCTCATTGTCTGCCACCACATGAATCATCAGTCATCATCATCATCACTCACACAATCACTCACTCACTGTTGCAATAGTTGTAGTTTTACCTCTTCCAATCCAAGCATGGTTAGTTTAGGTATTAGATATTCATCTTTGATGCAGGCAACATATTGGAATTTGGTATTGGCAGGAACTCTTGTAAATCGGCGTTCTTCTAGGGTAGACTTTCTAGAACTAAGGGATGCAAAAAGGGATAAGCAATAGGCATGCGAGGGGGGCAGGCGTTGTCTCCAATGCCTTGAAGGAATAGTGGAGGCTTCTTCAATGCACACTGGTCCAACTGCGATCTGGCAATATATGTGACTAAAAAAATGGTGGGGCAACATAAATCTGACACAAAAATAATAATGTTCCACTAACTGCATTTTGTTTTGCGAAGATAGAAGTTCAACGAGAAATAATTAAAAAGTTTGATCGGGCATTGGCATAACTAGTCTGTGAAGTAGAGTTCGTCCTCAAACTCAGGTGGTTCCCCCAGCAGTTGATCAGCTAACACACTTGATTAAATTTCTGAGCAATCATCCTCCTCCTCCTGTGTTGTTTCAGGAATGGTGTAATTGGGTGGTATAAAATGTTGGTTAATTTTGACCAAAGTCAATCTCTCCACATTTTGAGCTGAGAGACTGGTCCTTCTCACTATTACAACCACACTAGCTGCACTGAACACACGCTCAGCAGATACTTTGGGAACAGTACAAGTCAGATACGTTATTGCCAGCCTGCTTAGCTCGGGCCATTGGCACATCTTCCCATACAATACATCAATGGATTTTGATCCACATAGACCTTTTTTGGATCATCCATATACTGCTGGAACATCCTGTGGATGGTCATTGGTGCTGCCACTTGCTCAACCTGTTTTGCCATCGCCTCTGCACTGGACTTGAGCTCTGCTGTTCGAAACCAATACAGTGCTGAGCTTGGGTCCAGTCCTTCTGTTGCTGTTGTTGCTGCTGTTCTGGTTGATGGTGTTGTTGCCTGCTGTGAGACAAGGCTGCCATCTCTGGAAGTTTAAGGTGGCACCCCAGAACTGAGGGGTGGGACTCAAAGTTCCAGCCGTTCTTTTTCTTGCTCCACAATCCACCTCTTGGATTTTAAAACATCCCCTTCAGAAAAAGGATTGAAAGTGAGCTACAGGACAAGTCAGATACTTTATTGCCAGCCTGCTTAGCTCGGGCCATTGGCACATCTTCCCATACAATACATCAATGGATTTTGATCCACATAGACCTTTTTTGGATCATCCATATCCTGCTGGAACATCCTGTGGATGGTCATTGGTGCTGCCACTTGCTCAACCTGTTTTGCCATCGCCTCTGCACTGGACTTGAGCTCTGCTGTTCGAAACCAATACAGTGCTGAGCTTGGGTCCAGTCCTTCTGTTGCTGTTGTTGCTGCTGTTCTGGTTGATGGTGTTGTTGCCTGCTGTGAGACAAGGTTGCCATCTCTGGAAGTTTAAGGTGGCACCCCAGAACTGAGAGGTGGGACTCAAAGTTCCAGCCGTTCTTTTTCTTGCTCCACAATCCACCTCTTGTATTTTAAAACATCCCTTTCAGAAAAAGGATTGAAAGTGAGCAGAATTATTTTGTACTGTGGATCAAGTAGTGTGGCACAGATGTACTCTTTGGACGCGATGATGTCATGTTGCAGCCTTGCATTACTAGCCATGTGAAGGATTAAGCTCTTAACCAATGCATGCGCTTCTGTGTTTTCATTCACACATGTGGGGGCAAATATTTCAGACACCTTCTTTTCCTGGTCCTGAAGGAGATGCAACAACAGATAGCTTGGCCCATTGTACTGTCCTCCTTACTAACTTCCTGTGTGAAAACCTCAAAAGAGAGTAGCATCTGTGTCAGGCATTTGACTAGGCCCCATTTGTCCGCATCCATGGTCATAGCTTTACCATCTGCATCCCCCCCTTAGGATGACATTAGTCCTTGATCTGATTGTACTGCTCAAACAGACATTGCAACATGTAATAGGTTGAGTTCCAACATGTTTGTACCTCCTGTATCATGGATTTAGCTGGTGCTCTTTTATTATGCTGAATTATCCACCACTGCTTTGGGCTTTAAAAGAATGGCTTAAAGGAGTGCAGATTCTGCCCCCTTGTCTGGCATATTCATTACTCTGTCTAAGTGACACTCCGCCTGACTTTGTGCTCTAGCTTGAAAGCTCCACAAGCTAAGTATGAGCAAAGTGCACAGTGGAGTGCACTTGGCCTAGAGGGCCACAACTACTTCATTAGATCCACCCTCTTTCTGCCTTCCCCTTCTCAACTTCATGATCTAATCTTAAGGGGAGGGAGGGGAGTTTGCTGGTGAGGTTCTAGGTAGCCGCTGGCACCTGGTGGTGTAGGGAAGTGGCCAACGTTAGGCTGGTGCAGCTTGTGCCTGTCACTGTCTCCGCCTCCCTCTCCTCCCTTCCATCGGACAGTAACATCCACAGCAGATTTTAGTGGGACAAGGACAGAGGAAAACCTGCCAATAGTCACTGTTACCTTCAAGGAAGCCAGCTTTCGACACTAAGGCAAAACTAAGGAAATCAAGGAAGTAAGCAGCACCAATTGAGTCCTTACTAGTCCTTGAACAGGTCTTGAAAAGCTCCAGCATCAGATGTAAAGTCAGTGGAAAGTCAGCGACCTACGCTGGCTCAGTATTGGGGAGCAGTAAGGACCTATCCCCAGGAGCCCTAGGCATATAGAGAGTCTTCATTGTGTTATATCCCGTATAGAGACCCTAATGTAGGCCCGTTCATACATGCCCTAAAATAGACGTATTCATATTTACCCTAATATGGTCATATTCGTACTTGCCCTATTATGGTCATAGCCGCATATGCCCTATTACGGTAATAACCATACATGCCCTATTATAGTCATGATTCCTTATATAGGCATGCTCTTTCACCTACATTGGTCCCATCCAGTACACAACGTGCTCTGAGGACTGAACGTTATCTGCCTTGTGGTTTTGCAGGCACCAGGGTTTTCCCAAACACAGGCCCACACTGTACTCATAAATTATGCATGACTCTCTAAGAATATTCCACCTGCATAATATGTATGTACAGAGTTCACCCCTGATGTCTTCCTAAAGCCTAATGGAGGACCAATACAAACCTTGCACGAAGATCAGTGTCTTCAGGGTATAAATACACCACATCTTGCCCCTGTAAGATAGAGGGAACCGAGACTTCCATGCTGACACACTGACCAGAGATGCTGAGGCTCCTGCATGCAGTCGCTCAAGCTGACAGTGGTCTGACACAACCCGGACGTGGTGTCCAACTCGAGACCAGGATGGGGTCCCACACTCTCTCTATTCAGGTATGGGGGTTCGACTAAATCCTAGGAGGATTCTTGGCTCTTAGCTTCTAAGACCTACACACACATATGCTAGGTACACACAGGTACATCTAGGTAGGCATCGTAGGAGTACTCGCACTTGCATAATGCTTTTATATTCATGTATGTATTCATGACTATCGCAATATGGTAGAACAGTTCTATCCCTTTGCTTTTATCGTACTACTGATAATATATCTCTGCTATTGTCTGCTGGTTTCTGCAGCACATATATTTTACACTAGAATAACAACTCTTCAATAAATACTTATTGAAACGCCCGACTGTTTATTCTGTGTACCTCTCTGAGACAAACCGTATAAGTGAGCATGAATGACTGAGTGAAAGGTAGTACATTGTTTCCACGATTCTGAGGGAATCAGGGTTGTCAAGTTCTAAGGTTGCCAGAAACTAATCTCTCCCCGATAAGAGGAGACACTAGTGGCACTGCGAGCTAGCTAATGCAAACCAGGCTAACATATACGGTGGGGGTGCTCGGAGCCAGTCTGCCACCAAGCCCGCAGTATATGTTATCCAAACGCGCAGGTCCTGCAGGGGTACTATAGGAACTACACGACATGGCGCCGCCAACGTTGGTTGGGTACTTATTTAACAGTAGAATCTGAGTAGTTCAGTCGTGCTATTCTCATAGAACCTACTCACAAAACCCCAGAGACGTCTGGAGTGGGTGGGCACAAAATCCGCCGCAGCTGAGTAGTATTAGAATACTATTTATTGGCTGTTGGTTATTCAAGCTTGAAGGATATTTAGTTCCTACAATTGTGCACTTACACCTTATTTTAAGAACTCTTTTATCTCCCTTCCTCCAATTAAAAATGGTGGATGAAACAAGTGCAACAGGGAGAGTTGCAACAAATCTCTTTGGTTTAGAAGAAGACCCTGAAGAGGCAATACAAATTGCACCAAATTTCAGAAGGGCAGTCACCCTAAAACTTCTAGAACATGGCTTAAGAGCCAGGGGTGGTACAGTAATTTTCGTGATTGAGGCACACGAATCCAATAAAACAGAGGTGTTCTATTTGTGGGTTACATTCCAGGCAACAAATGCAATTACAAATGTGTTTCACTACTACCTAGAAGGTAAAACACCAGCAGACTATACTCCTTTTGAGGAAGTAGAGGAAGTGAGGAAGTAGAGGTCCCGCTCACTTACCAGGAGCATAATTACTGGTTTAAAGGCGCCCTACCCCACGTACGAGGAAGAGCAAGATTAGGCCCGCTCGGAGCAGCAGGAGCCACATGGCCCATATTAGCGGCATACACACCGCATCCTGATATTGACACAATGCCACAGCCATATTTATTCGTACAACACAGAGATTTAATTAAAATCTACAGAAACCTCACAGAATTTGTGATGAGGACTTTAACAGTTCAACCTGCACCTGCTGTAGCACAAGATACTCTAGTACAAGGTACAGTTAATAAAATAACTCCACAAATATTACACGTGGTAATGGGCAAAACACCAGCAAAACGCGAACAAATCCCATTCTGGATAGCTCAGAAAATAACTCAGCTTGAAGCAGTATTCCCAAATACTACAACCAGTGATAAACACAGAATTCTAACAATCTGCTTGCCCATGGGGATCACACCACAACTAGAGGATTGCACCTCTTGGGGTTCAGTCTTTGCTGCCATATATACCAAAACACATGGTATCCCGTCAATAGCAGTAGTACCTGACGTATTGAGACAGATACAAAATGAGTACGGAGCAGAACCTGCCCTTAACTTAGGGATGAAGTTGCTGAACAACTTTGAACAGGTCTCCGCCATAATACTAGCTAACATTAAGGGAGAAGCAGCTTCAGTGGCGATCCGCCAACGCCTAAGGGAGTTCGGTCCAGAGGATCAACAACATGAACTACCCAAAATAATTGAAACTTCATATGCAGAACTAGGCAGAGACAGTCAAGGTGGGAAAGCATTACAACCACAACTGGTGGTCAGTCCTGAAAAGGACACTACAAAGCAGACACCTACTTCTTCTAAAAAGAAGAGGGATAATAAAAAACAACAAAAGTCTAAAGACACCAGATCTCAGTCCAGAGGTAGGTCTCCTCAACAGGAGCCCTCTGAAAAGAGGTACAACCTCAGGAATAGGGATAATATTAAAAAACCTGACAGGTATCAGGATACTGATACTCGTTCCTCTCGTTCCTTTCAGGGTTCATCACGAAACTCCGAGAGGGAAGGACGGTCAAAGGAGCATACAAAGTCCAGAGACACGCAACACGCTGCGGACTATGCACCTAAAAAAGAGGATAAGCAAAAATCAAAACCTCAGTTCAAAAAGAAGAAGGTAGCAGGTCTCCAGATCAGACATGCCCAGAATTCTGAGGACACAGCTTCTGAACGGGGAATGGGCTCTGACGATGCTAGACAGCGCGGCAGAAGTAACGATAGCTCGCCAGAACATGAAGGAATTTCTGGTGACAGCGGAGTTGAGTGAGTATATCACGGTGGAAACACCTAATACTCGGGTAAGTGTCCCACATAAGTTACATGAGATAACACTCCGGCTGGAGGGGGAAAAGTTTAAGGTCTCGTTTGGAAAAATCTGTCATCTGGTTATGACATTCTATTAGCAGAACAAGACTGGCTGCCAGCATTCGTCATGTAGTGCCCTAGGGGAGAAACTGTAATTTTTCCAGCCTTTTCCGACCTCGTTCCCATACATCTTAAACATGCATATGCGCAGGAGTGGGCGGTTGCCCTAGCTCCGGCATTGTACAAAAATCATGCTGGTTGGGATGAGGATTCAACCCACCACGTGATCCCGTTAAAAGTTTCCCCAAATGCTCAAAGGCAATACCCTATAAAGCAGGAAGCTAAAAAACAAGTCAGGGAGATCCTAGATCAACTAGAATACCAGGGGGTGATAGAAAATTGCACTTCACCTATGAACAATCCTTTGTTCCCCGTAGCCAAACCTGACAATACATATCGTCTAGTTTTAGATTACAGACATTTAAACACTTGCACAAAGACATTTGCAGTTCAAAATGCACACAGTGCCGCATTAATGAATAACATTATGCGACAAAAATACAAAACAACACTTGATATCTCAAATTGATTTTTCTGCCAAAATATAGCGCCTGAAAGCAGGTATCTGACCGCATTCAGTGCGTTAGGGCTCAACGGCAATTTTGTCGACTCCCCCAAGGGTATAAGAATAGCCCGGGGTTGTTTTCAGCAAGGGTAACAGAGTTACTCCAAAATTTGGATGAAGAAGCATTGTCCTATGTGGATGATATTTATCTGACGGACGATGACTTACCGAGGCACTTGACCAGGGTGAGCACCATTATTATGGGATTCGCCTCTGAGGGCTATAAATTTAACTTTAAAAAATCAAAGATTGCCCACCTCAGTGTCCGATTTTTGGGATATGAGCTGTCAAGTGAGGGAAAAAGCCTGGCAGCTAACTTTTTAGAAAAGGGAGCGCTGCTCCAACCTCCAAAATCATTAAAGAATTTACAATCGATTCTGGGATTCCTAAATATTGGTCGAACATACATTTTGGATTACGCAGAAAGAGTAAAACCTTTCTACGATTTAATAAAACCTGATTTTTCAGACAGACAATGGACACAGGAACATACAAATATCCTGCGTTCCCTACAGGAAGAAATGATAGCTTCTAAACATTTACAAACACGCGTAAACGCACATAATTTGGTGAGCCGAGTCATAGTGGGTCAATGCGGGTACACTTATTTAACTTTTAACGAAGGTGAAACTGTACCAATCGCATACAAATCACACCTGTACACAAACGCAGAAATGCATTTCACTTCAACTGAAAAAATCCTGACAGCAGTTCAGGGAAAGCGCATAATTGTCGTGACCCCAGTACCAGCTTTAGAAGCTGATACAAAAGTGAGCATTCCGAATGCTAAAGCCTTACATCCAAGATGGATACAATGGGCTAATTCTCTTACTACAACAGATGTTGAGTACAGATTTGATCCAAGTTTAAAAACACAGGCATTCCTGCAATACGAACAAGAATATCCTCTACCAAATGAAATTTTGCCTCTCGATCAGTATGAATATATTATTTACACTGACGGTTCTGCTCAACCAGCCACAGGAAGCAAGCAAGCTTACAGCGCAGCGTGTGCAATCATTAAAGGTCGCATGCGTGATGGCAAGTTCCATCCAAGCTGTACTAAAACGCAATCTCTAGGAGACTGCACGGCTCAGTTGGCAGAACTCAAAGCACTGTTACTGGCACTTATAAATACGGATCACGAATTCCCCACACTGATTGTGTGTGATTCCTTTTACTGTGTACAGTCATACAATGAATATCTACATCATTGGGAACAAAACGGATTCAAAGATGCAAAAGGTGGCACAATTAAGCATAAAATGCTATGGGAACAGGTAGTGGAGTTGAGAAACGAACTACCAAGGGCTCACGTGATAAATACACAGAGTCATCAGCGTGATGGCGTTCATGTTGAAGGGAATTCATTGGCTGATGAAGCCGCAAAGGGGGCTGTTCGCACAGCTGCCGTAGCTGCAGTTACTCGTTCAAGAACGAGAATAGACGGCGAGATAATGGTAGCTGTCAATGCTTTACGCAAAGGCAGCACAGCAGTACCAAAGAAATTTCCACTCAAGTACTCCTACAAGTTAGATGCACAAAACATTCCATATGCTCAGATTCCTGGAGTGGGGGGATAGAGTAATACCAAATATGGATCGTAGGCAAAGTTTAATTGTGGCAGCTCACGAAGGGACAGGTTCTGTACATAACAGACTTAGGGAGACTGTTGCTTTGTTAAAAGAACGCTACTGGTGGCCCGTGATGAGACGGCTGATTAGAGACTATGTCTGGAACTGCGACATCTGCAAGCAGATGAACGGGTCCACTACAACACGTCCAGTACAGAAACCATTGTTAGACAGCATTAGGTTGTCCTTTCGTACGCGTTCAGCTCAAGTTTCCTCAAGGTTTGGCCTCAGCGCTCGGCTGACGCTCGAACTGTTATAAAAGATTTGCGAGTCTTTATCGGCACATACACAGTTGGCACGTTACATTCTGACCGTGGTCCGGCGTTTAGCTCTCGGGCTTACAAAGAGGCCATGGAAGGAATGGGCGTAGCATTGCGGTACTCCTCTCTGTACCATCCCGAGGGAAATTCTGTTGTGGAGAGGAAAAACCGAGACATACGAGGTCCTATTTGGGACGAGAATGTGGGTACCTGATCTTGATTGTGAAGGCGCAGTGGCGGATGAAAAACCATTTGATATCCATGATCGTTTGGCTGTTTTACAGGATCTAAATGAATCCAGGACACAACAAAGTAACGTGCTCCAGAAACAGGCCTCCACTGAGGAAGTCAAGGCAGTAACGGCAAGACCTATCTGGATCCCAAAGATCAGGGATCTGGTCAGAGAGAAGATTGCTTGGGCCACCCTACAGAAAGCCTGTACCGGTCCTTGCAATCCACGGCACAAGAACAGTACTGTTGCCGCCTCTTGCCGGAAAAAAGGAGAAAAGATTTGTCTCAATTGACTTAATCAAACCACACTATGTGGCCGATACTAAACAGTAGGCCTCGTGGACTCCACCATTGCAGACGCCCTCCTCTTGCTACAATCCAAGAAGTTCAAACAGAAAGACTCATCACGTTTGAAGAGCCACCTGTACGGAATGAAGGACGAAGCAACGATGCTATGGAACTCATTCCACTTCAACAAGAAATTCATCTCCAGAATGAAAATCAACTTAACAACCAAGTTGCAATCAGACCTAATACAGACGTCTACGTCAACATGCCTCGTCAAGAGCAAAATCCGATTTCCACAAATCCCGATGCAATTCCAACAATTGATCGAACTGCTTCTGGCTATTTCATGAACTTTGATACGTTTTCACTGGACCCAAGCGAGCCAGAAACGACGCCAGCCAAAACATCACTCAAACAAAAACTCACTGACTTTTTGATCTTTTTTAGAAAGACTTACCTAGTGTCACCTTGGATTGAACTATGGTATATCACTGGGATTTTATTTTTCATTTTCTGGCTAGGTTTAATTATAACTTTTAGTATGCTTATTAATGGACGATACCTCCAACCAAGCTCTACAGCCCAAAGAGTCAATTTGATTTTAAAACCACACCAGTCTTCACATCGTGAACCAAGAGTCTTGTCTTCAGTGAACATTACAGCAGTTCCTATACCGGACGGTATAGTATGGGACAAAATTGATTATGATGTATTGGGTCCGACTGAACTTTTAAAACTAAAACATGTATTTAAAATTTCTTTAAGTGATATCATTACCTCCAGTGCATATTCTGATGATTGGGACACTGAAACTGTTAATGCTATGATGTCTGATTTAGAAAAAACTGCTGCATTTCCGAACAATGTAATGTTAGAAGGTACTTCAGATTATGATACATTGTACTGTTACCAACAATTTGGTGATCATTTCTTACACAAATCTATAACACCTAGAAATGTATTTGAGTACCACCAGTGGGAACACTGCCCGACACCACCAAAAGGTAGTTCACAAGCGTTTGCACAGAAATTAGCATATTTCTCAGGGTACAACACATCTGACCCAAAGTCATTCTATTACAAAGTGACGAAAACACCAGCTCAGAAACTTATGTTAACTAACACCAAACATATTTACTCTGCATCCTTCCTGAACAAACTGTCTACACAGGGTTTCGACCTATGGAAAGACACAATAGATTCAAAATCAATCTGGGGTTCTAGGGACTGGCAAGTCCAGGGAATAGAAGCACTTTTTAGAGCATGCATCATTCCGCAGCAGATGTTATTTCTGAACGAAACTGTGCAACAAACATCCTGTCTTGGATTAGCCAAAGGCAAGGAAATGAACAGACCGGGGTTTCCAACACCATCACAGATGGGTGGAGGGCAGAACTCAACTACACATGGGGTGAGATTAGATGACATTTTTCAGTACAACAGATCAGATCCTGATTGGACAGAATGGCTGGTTTGGCCCATTGACACAAACATCTGTCAACAGAGATTTATGAATACGACCGAAGGGTTTAGTATCCATAGGCCAGATCCACGCTATGTACAGAGACATCACCCGGGGGTAGTGACATCTTATAGTGTTGGGAAGTTGTGCCTTGATTGGCTAGAGACCTCAACACTTACAGAAGTGAAGCACCACTTGACCTTACTAACACCTGACATGGATCTTAGAGATTTTCTACTAGGACCCAGGAAACAACGTCAGAAACATTTCATATATGCAGGCCTTTATGCCTACTATAATGAGAACTGGAAAATATCCCAACAAGAGGCCGCAGAGAGGAAACGGGAAATAGACCGTATTAACTTAGAGAAGGCATTAGCTGTAGTGGATAATGGGTTAACAACTTTAACCTCCAGGATTTACTCCTTAGGCAACATTGTGTGTTCGGCGATCGACATACTAGAACAAGATCTGGACTTGTTACAACACGGGCAATCTCAGCTATGTTCTGTTATGATGTTAAGCTGGACGCTACAATCTTTGCGTGCAGGCTATGAGCCCTGGCGTTTTATAAACAGCACGTCTCTGTTTTCAGAATACAATCTAACTGATAAACAGACAGAAATGGCACAAAGGGGAGCCAAATACACAATGCTGCGTATTGAGAAACTGGAAAGGTTACCATTCACTGTAGCCGAATCACCGTCAACTGAATGGTTAATCCATGGCCAAATCACTCTACCGGTCACTACGTTTCAGTTTCAATACTGCCTTGAGCACAGGCAGGCAGGCAGGCAGATATGAAAAAATGGGTAAGGGATACATCAAGGAAACTTGGGAGTTACCATATAGATACCGATGCCGGAATGGGGATCGAGAAGTGTATCTGAGTGGTACAAACTGCAAGAGCGCTTTAAGCGGTTCACTCATGTGCCAGGATATTTCTCTACACGGAGCCTGCAATGGTTCAGCAGCGAACCTATCTTGTCACATGTCAGGGACCCCAGCGGCCATGATCACGCCGGTTTTCCAGCTGCTCTCGAATGGGAGTTACTTAATGCTAAATGATCAAGTTTGCTGTGGGATGCTTCCGGGCGTTGCCTATCTAGTAACTGTTAACTCCAGGGTTACTTGCTGTATGCAAGTATTGTTTCCACCACTGAACACAGTCAGGGAGGCGCCGCTATGGCCTTCGCTGAATGTTTCCTTCATACAATTTGATACTCTGAGCAGATTGAAAGCCATGCTTTTACAGCAACCCGTGCCCTTAACCTCCGCTCGAGAAACCTATGAACTTCAAGTTGCAAGGACCTTGACTGAGATACAGGCACTCATATGTACAAACTGCCCCATTCATTTCGCAGAAACGGTTAGTCGTATCTTTAACATGTCTGATACGAGCGGTATTGTACACCTATTTAAGACCATAGGGTCAGGACTGTGAAGCACCTTTCAGACGGTCCTCGGAGTAATCCCAAATTTTATACACTCCGTATTGGGAAGCGTATTTGGAGGATTCCCGCTCATCCTTTTCCTAATTGCTGGAATCCTGATTATAATACTGCTGCTACGCAATGGACGGCCCAATTCCAGAAGGGTTGTTGAACACACTGCTGGAGCGGAAGTACCGTGAACGCATGGTACAACTTCTGGGCTTGCCTTGCCTACGAGAACTCAATGCCTCCTGGTTTCTATCGTTTAGACCAGTCTGGGTAGACTGCATCTTACCTGTTCTTCGATGCCTGTTCTGCGGAGAAGAATGCTTGTTGGATTTATGTCTAACATTTCCATCAGACGCGCCTCCGGACATGGATGCAATGCTGGACCCCATAAAGGCCCACGCTCTGCGTTGTCCCCAGCAGCTTCCGATTCTGATGAACGCATTCCTTGAGAATCCACAGGTGCCGTTTGCTCCTGCTGGGTTAGGCGACTCCTCCACAGGCCCACAGGTTACAACTGCCGCACCAGATGTCGCAGCTCCGACTGATGGCAGTGCTACATTCCATCTATGTGCGATTGACGTTCTATGCGAGGCGTTGGATTTGTCTACTGCAGCGGCTGACTCCGATATGGATGTGCTTTCCAGCCCGGACGCTTAATCTCGAATTGGCTCATCGCGTCCTGGTAAAGAATTTGGCTTTTGCTCGTTTCAAAATAAACGATCTAAATTTGGAACTTTGCTTACAAATTGACACTGTCGCTTGCAGAAAGCATGGCCTTCTCCCGCTTATAGTGAAACAAAGTTATGAAGAGACAGTGATTGACTTTTAAAAGTGGCAATTGGAAATAGCTGAATTCTAACACTTTTATATTTTTTTTAACATCCTTTTAACAAGTTTTAAACTCATGTTTTTACCGATTTTTAAAATATTTTAAATTGTCCAGATTTTATAGTATGGTCATTATTATCCTTTTCGGTAGAGGAGTGGGTGTTATATCCCGTATAGAGACCCTAATGTAGGCCCGTTCATACATGCCCTAAAATAGACGTATTCATATTTACCCTAATATGGTCATATTCGTACTTGCCCTATTATGGACATAGCTGCAAATGCCCTATTACGGTAATAACCATACATGCCCTATTATAGTCATGATTCCTTATATAGGCATGCTCTTTCACCTACATTGGTCCCATCCAGTACACAACGTGCTCTGAGGACTGAACGTTATCTGCCTTGTGGTTTTGCAGGCACCAGGGTTTTCCCAAACACAGGCCCACACTGTACTCATAAATTATGCATGACTCTCTAAGAATATACCACCTGCATAATATGTATGTACAGAGTTCACCCCTGACGTCTTCCTAAAGCCTAATGGAGGACCAATACAAACCTTGCACGAAGATCAGTGTCTTCAGGGTATAAATACACCACATCTTGCCCCGGTAAGATAGAGGGAACCGAGACTTCCATGCTGACACACTGACCAGAGACGCTGAGGCTCCTGCATGCAGTCGCTCAAGCTGACAGTGGTCTGACACAACCCGGACGGGGTGTCCAACTCGAGACCAGGACGGGGTCCCACACTCTCTCTATTCAGGTATGGGGTTTCGACTAAATCCTAGGAGGATTCTTGGCTCTTAGCTTCTAAGACCTACACACACATAAGCTAGGTACACACTGGTACATCTAGGTAGGCATCGTAGGAGTACTCGCACTTGCATAATGCTTTTATATTCATGTATGTATTCATGACTATCGCAATATGGTAGAACAGTTCTATCCCTTTGCTTTTATCGTACTGCTGATAATATATCTCTGCTATTGTCTGCTGGTTTCTGCAGCACATATATTTTACACTAGAATAACAACTGTTCAATAAATACTTATTGAAACGCCCGACTGTTTATTCTGTGTACCTCTCTGAGACAAACCGTATAAGTTAGCATGAATGACTGAGCGAAAGGTAGTACATTGTTTCCACGATTTTGAGGGAATCAGGGTTGTCATGTTCTAAGGTTGCCGGAAACTAATCTCTCCCCTATAAGAGGAGACACTAGTGGCACTGCGAGCTAGCTAATGCAAACCAGGCTAACATATACGTTGGGGGTCCTCAGAGCCAGTCTGCCACCAAGCCTGCAGTATATGTTATCCAAACGTGCAGGTTCTGCAGAGGTACTATAGGAACTACACGACAATTGTCTAAGTGGAAGAACCTGGAAAGTCCATCTGCATTGGCTTGGGCAGTCCCAGGTCTATGTTCCACTGTAAAGTCCATTCACTGTAGGGAGATGGACAACCTGAAAAGTTAAGGAATTGCACCTCTCATTTGCATCAGCCATTTGAGAGATCTGTGGTCAGTTTGAAGTGTGAAGTGAGTACCAAACAAGTATGGTCTCAACTTCTTCAGGGACCAATCCTCAGCAAAGGCCCCACTCTCAATGGCACTCCAACATTGCTGCCTGGGAAGTAACCTCCTGCTTATAAAAGCAACAAGCTGGTCTTGGCCTTCATAATTGGGCTGGGAAAGGACCGCTCCTATCCCTAGCTCAGAGGCATCAGTCTGCACAATGAACTGCTTGGTATAGTCTGGAGCTTTGAGAATTGGTGCTAAGCACATTGCCTCTTTCTGGGTGTCAAAAACCTTTTGACACCTAACTGTCCAGTTTACCTTTTTGGGCATCTTCTTGGAGGTGAGTTCTGTGAGGGGTATCACAATGGATCCATGCCCTTTCACAAAACTCCTGTAGTATCCAGTCAAGCCAAGGAATGCCCTGACTCGAGTCTAGGTTGTTGGAGCTTCCCAGTCCAGAACGACCTGGATCTTGGGTTGTAGGGGTTGTACTTGGTCTCCACCAACAAGGTGGTCCAAGTATACAACTGTTCCCTCATCTATCTGGCATTTGGATTCCTTGATAATTAGGCCTGCAGTTTGCTGGGCTTTTAAAACCTTCCCCAGGTGGATCAGGTAATCATGCCAGGTGGAGCAAAAGACAGCAATATCATCAAGATATGCTGCACTAAAGGCCTCCAATCCAGCAAGGACTTGGTTCACCAATCTTTGGAAGGTGGCAGGGGCATTCTTTAAACCAAAGGGCATAACAGTAAACTGGTAGTGTCCATCGAGGGTAGAAAATGCTATCTTTTCTTTGGCTCTTGGGGCCAAGCCAATCTGCCAGTACCCCGCAGTCAAGTCAAAGGTACTAAGAAATTTAGGTGCACCCAATTTATCTATCAACTCATCAGCTCTGGATATAGGGTGTGCATCTGTCTTAGTGACAGAGTTGGGTCCTCTATAGTCCACACAAAACCTCATTTCTCTCTGTCCACCCTGTGGATGAGGTTTGGGGACTAGAACCATTGGGCTGGCTCAGGGGCTCTCAGAGGGTTCAATAACCCCTAACTCCAGCATCTTGCTGACTTCAACCTTGATGCTCTTCTTAACTTGATCAGACTGTCAATAGATTTAGTTTTTGACAGGTACACTGTCCCCGGTGTCCACATCATGGGTACACCAGTTGGTCTGACCAGGGGTCAAGGAGAAGAGCTTAGCATACTGCTGTAAGACTTGCTTACAGTCAGCCTGCTGTTGGGCAGTGAGGGTGTCTGAATAGACAACTCCATCCACTGACCCATCTTTAGGGCTGTAAGAGAGGAGGTCAGGGAGAGGTTCACTCTCTGTCTCCTGATCGTCATCAGTAACCATCAGTATGGTTATGTCAGCCCTGTCGTGAAAAAGCTTTAGGCGGTTCACATGGATCGCCCTTTTGGGGGTCCTGCTTGTGCCCAGGTCTACCAAGTAGGTGACCTCGTTTTTCTTTTCTAAGATAGGGTAAGGGCCACTCCATTTGTGTTGGAGGGCCCTTAGTGCCACAGGCTCCAAATCCCACACCTTTTGCCCTAGTAGGAATTCCACCAGTTCAGCTTTTTGGTCATACCAGTGTATCTAGAGCTCCTGGCTGGCCTCAAGAGATTTGGAAGCTTTTGCCATGTACTCTGCCATTCTGGACCTTAGGCCTAGTACATAGTCCACAATATCCTATTTGGGTTCTTGGAGAGGCTTCTCCCAACTTTCTTTAACAAGAATGAGTGATCCCCTAACAGGATGGCCAAACAGGAGTTGAAAGGGGGAAAGCCCTACTCCCTTCTGAGGCACCTCTCTGTAGGCGAAAAGCAAGCATGGCAAGAGGACGTCCCATCTCCTTTTGAGTTTTCCAGGGAGCCCCATGATCATGCAAAACACAAAGTATCCTCGGGTCTAACAAGGAGACACAAGCAAAGAGACTTAATCACTAATAAAAAAGTCCGTTAATTAGGATGAAATCCCAGCACTCACCGAGGTGGCATGCTTCATCATCTGGGATTCTCCTCTTGGCGGAGACACCTAGCACCGCCAAGGGCTACAACCCCCTCGCTGTGAGGGAGGAGCTCAGAGATGTTTTGATTCCTACTCTACAAAGGATATACTAAAATCCTCCAGATGTGAAGCACTAAGCTGGTTGGGTAATGGGCGCAGTGCAGAAAAAATACTAAACCAAGTGAAGTGTGTGTTGCTAAAACTAACTACTAAGAGCGAAATAAACTTTATTGGCTCACTCCTAGTGTCAGGAATAAAAACAGTGCAACTGCAGTATAAAAAATGTTTACTGCATGTGACAGATGAACAGGTGAGAGGCTTATTTACCTGGTGAAATGCCCATGCGGACTCCGCTATGTGGGTATGACAACTCGCAAAGTAAAACTGAGAATCCTGGAACACAAGAGCACCATCCGGTGCAAAAAACAAGCCACCAAACTCACCAACCATTTCCTTGATCTGAATCACACAGCGGACAAACTCAGTTGGACTGTTTTGGAGCAACCATATATCCCTGCTCACATCACAGATGTAGCAAGATTCTTATTTGTCAAAAAACAAAGATGGGTTCATAAATTACGTTGTGACAGTAATGGTTAAAATGACGACATACCGTGGACAGCATTATAGCTATAGGGGCCCCATTGCGTGCTGAACTGCACACCACGAAGTATTAGAGAGCTATCTGGGTGTACCTATAACTCTGTCCCGCACCTCTACCAGGTGTAATAGTGCCCTACTTGAGCACTTATCTGTTAGATAATACATCGTGCGGAATAGAAGCGCATTGCTATGTATTACATGACTACTATTTCACACTTGTTTGCGGGCACGATCTACACCTAGTGTGCTACCAATGACATGGGCATTTCAAGACACGTCACTGATTACTGAGACCATACGAGGAGCGCGCTGACACTATTGCGCTACCACATCACACCCTGTATGTATATAAATTAGGTCTGACATAACAGTTAAAAGATTATTACCCGATGCAACAGTATAATAAGTTTACTTGCAGGCCTACACTTTCTGCACTAAGTGTGTTCAGAATGAGATAGTGATTTGCCATGTCTATTAAGATTCTGAGTATTACTAACAAACACCAACTTTTTCGTAAAGAATATTGACTAGCAAATATGCACTCTTTATCCATTGAGCAGAGGGCTGATATGTTTACACCGTGTTATCCAATACATGTCAGTTTAGTCAGACACTATGTCTGTAATATTGTATTCGCTGATATCAAGCGAGAAAATCCCCTTTTCCCTGAACACTTACGCTTGATAATAGTTGCATTCAGTATCTAACGTCATGGAATAGGACCAGCAGATATTTAACTACAATTCCCTTGAACCCTTGGGTTCGTTGGTAGTTCCATCTAGCATCATCAGGCAGGGCCCACAGGCCTGACTACATTGCCTACAACTATACACAGGTGCGAGGGCTTGTAACAGCCCACACTGTGTCGCAGCCTATTTAAAGGCTCGTAAATTGACTGCTGGTCACCTCCGGTTGCAACTCTTCAACCGCCCGGGGTACCGACAGAAAGGTAAGAGGTAAAGAACCATGTTTAGTTTAACAATTGTGCACTACATGTACGCTTATTTTTGAGCTGTGGGTAACACTACATTGTTACTTTTTACTTGTAGCTGTTCGTTGCTAAATACATAACGTTTCCATACAGCTACTCGTTAGCTGAGACGATCGTGGTTTAGCGATCGTGTCCCCTTTTATGTATTGAGCTCTCTTTTTAATATAAGGTGTGGCATGCACTTCCACTTTCAACGTGAGAAGATGCATCAAATTATCACATGGATGATGTCATCAGTGATGTCATCAGTGATGTCATTTGAGATGTCATCAGTGATGTCATCAGTGATGTCACTGACCATGTCATGAGTGATGTAATATGTGACGTCATCAGCAGTGCATTGCGGGGGCACGAGTTATAGTTAGCTGAACTAACTATAACGTGGAATTTCTATGGTTTTGTATGAGTGAAATGTCCAACTAACTATAACGTCCCTGAAACCTATGGTTTTTTCAGTGAATTTCTAAGGTTTTTTAAATGCTAATTTCTAACTATAACGTGCCTGAAACCTATGGTTTTTTCAGTGAACTTCAAAGGTTTTTTTAAATGCCAATTTCTAACTATAATGTGCCTGAAACCTATGGTTTTTTCAGTGAATTTCAAAGGTTTTTTAAATAGAAATTTCTATCTATAACGTCCCTGAAACCTATGGTTTTTTCAGTGAATTTCAATGTTTTTTTTAATGCTAACTTCTAATTATAATGTTCATTTAACCTATAGTTTTTTCCGACACCCAAGAAGGACATAACACCCACTGCCACAACCCTCAGGACTTCCCCCCCGTACCACCCCTCTCTCTACTGTAATTTTTTTTATTTGTTATTTAAACTATATAATGTCTTCTTGTTTTTTAAATATTAAACAACTACATACAGTATGAAAGGGAGCCCAGCCCAGAGCCACATCTGAAGACCAACACATGTCATAGACCTACTGATCAAGCAGCTCCGACTCCCAAGAACCACACAACACCCACCATCACCCCCAGGACCCCCCCCTCTACCACCGAGGCAGCGCAGAACAAGACAGCGAACTTTCCGAAAACGGTATGGCCCCTCAGCCACACAATAGCTGAATATTGGGACAGGTGTGAACAAACTATATGTGAAGGAAGCAATTCACCCATGTTTAACAATGCACACAATGCAAAGTGTAGCGGTGATGTGCTGGACACATCTCAGTGTGCAGAACACACACCTCTCCATGTGCACAAATACTACTGGTGCTTGTAGTGTTGTGGACAGTGGACCCAACCATGTTACGTCAAACACTAGGGAAGATCTCAGTCATGTAGCTGTGTCGTCCCCCCCTGTAAGCATAAGCGTAACCGGAGTGGGCTGGTCCGACGTACGCCACTTCAGCATAGGAGTGTGAATAAATAGCCGGAGCTCTGGGCGTGGTTCAGTTGTGGGAAGGCCAAAGCGTCTGCCAGGGCGGCGCCCCTCACCCTGCCACGAGGCCACCGACTTGACCGCCAGCCTCCTCAGCCGATCGCTGGCTTCTGCCACACAGGCCCCCAGCGGCACAGCACCACGGACTTATGTCTGTACAAACTACTGCCTTCGATATACACTGTGGACAGCAAGGCTCACAATTCAGATCGAGTCGCGATTGCAGATGACGCAGTCCAGTAGGCAAGAGACATTGCTCAAGTCAACAACACGTGGCTGTGGGCCCTTCCTGACCGCTGCCTCCGGCCTACACTGCGGTCAGAAGGGCTCACAATTCAGATGGAGTCGAGATTGCAGATGACGCAGTCCAGTAGGCAACAGACATTGCTCAAGTCAACAACATGTGCCTGTGGGCCCTTCCTCACCGCTGCCTCCTGCCTCCACTGCGGTGAGTAGGGCTCACAATTCAGAGCGACTCGCGATTGCAGATGACGCAGTCCAGTAGGCAACAGACATTGCTACCAGTGCGGCCAGCCCGGACCACGCATCATCGCTCACTGCGCACACGCTAAGTGCTTCAAGTACCACTAACTCTGTGCAGCTCAAGTCAACGCCATGTGGCTGTGGCCCCTTGATGACCGCTGCCTCCGGCCTACAATGCGGTTAGCAGGGCTAACAATTCAAGATTAGTGCCGATGCAAATTGTGTAAGAGAGTATAATCAGTTAAGAAGACTGTATGCTCCCAATCTGTGCAGCTCAAGTCAACGTTACGTGGCTGTGGGCCTTTGCTGACCGCTGCCTCTGGCCTACACTGTGGAAGACTGGCGACACGTGGTGCCACTAACCCTGTTCAACACAAGCCGGCAACACGTGGTGCCACTAACCCTGTTCAACACAAGCCGCGACATGTGGTGCCACTAACCCTGTTCAACACAAGCCGGCGACACGTGGTGCCACTAACCCTGTTCAACACAAGCCGATCCCACATGTGCAACTGTGTCCTGAGTCCTGAATGGCAGTGACCCCAAGTCCGTGGCAGCGACCACAGCACCAGACTCCTTTGATCAGTGAGGCATATTTCCATATGCAAGGCCGGCGACACGTGGTGCCACTAACCCTGTTCAACACAAGCTGATCCCACATGTGGAACTGTGTCCTGACTCCTGAATGGCAGTGACCCCAACTCGTGGCAGCGACCACAGCACCAGACTCCCTTCAATTAGTGAGGCGTATTTGCATATGGAAGGCCGGCGACACGTGGTGCCACTGAACCTGAACTACGCAGGCCGGTGGGGCCACCAACCTATGCACGTGGCTGTGGGCCCTTGCTCACCGCTACCTCTGGCCTACACTGTGGTCAGCAGGGCTCACAATTCAGATACAGTTGCGATTGCAGATGACGCAGTCCAGTAGGCAAGAGACATTGCTCCCAGTGTGGCCCATCCGCACCAAGCAGCATCACAGGCTCATACATTCTCAATGCTTTTGGTGCCACTAACTGTGCACCTCAACTCAATGCCACGTGCCTATGGGCCCTTGCTGACCGCTACCTCTGGCCTGCACTGCGGTCATCAGGGCTCACAATTAAAATTAAGTTTTCATTCATTAATTACAGAGTCCAGTAGGCAAGTAACTATCACAGGCCTAAAACCTACATAATATCCTTTTAGTATCCTTGCTTCAAGAACTTTTTTATATCAGTTATAGCTTTAGTACAATAACCAAATTCATCTTCAAGTGGAAACGAACACTCATTAGCAGTCTACACTGCGGGCAGCAGAGCTCGCAATTCGAATTTTGGACACGTGGTGCCACTAACCCTGTTCAACACAAGCCGTGACACGTGGTGCCACTAACCCTGTTCAACACAAGCCGGCGACACGTGGCGCCACTAACCCTGTTCAACACAAGCCGATCCCACATGTGGAACTGTGTCCTGAGTCCTGAATGGCAGTGACCCCAAGTCCGTGGCAGCGACCACAGCACCAGACTCCCTTCGATCAGTGAGGCATATTTCCATATGCAAGGCCGGCGACAAGTGGTGCCACTAACCGTGTACCACACAAGGCGCGACACGTGGTGCCACTAACCCTGTTCAATACAAGCCGATCCCTTATGTGGAACTGTGTCCTGAGTCCTAAATGGCAGTGACCCCAACTTCGTGGCAGCGACCACAGCACCAGACTCCCTTCAGTTTTATTTGTTGTTGTTTTGTTTAAATAAAATGTTTTATATGTAAATCTAAACATGAATAAGATTCTTGTTTGTCCAACCGCACAGGGACAATTCCGGGCCCAAGAAGGTTGTTGGGGGTATGTTGGTAATGTGGGAAGAGGGTGCGTTACCTGCTGATGTGGGGAGAGGCAGCATGAAAGGGGTATCTCTCACAGAAAGAACTCCGGTATGTTTTCAGAAATGCCTCGGACAGATGCCAGCTGACGGACTGAATCACAAAATGGCATTTCAATGCTTATGTAGTGTGACTTATGAACAGTTCACACCCAGGCTCGCAGAGGGACAACTGCGGCCCGTCCGCTCGACTCACAGACGCAGTACTATGAGCCGTCCGCTCCCAAAGGAACAGCAGCGTAGTAGCTCGCAGAGGTACAGGCACAGCAGCGTACTAGCTCGCAAAGGTAGAAAGCTGCGAGCTGACGGACTGGCTTCTAACGGCATAGCTGCGAAGTGGTGATGTTGGGCGGAGCGAGCGTGAAAGGGTTATCTCGCACAGACAGAGCTCTGGTATATTAAATTGCCCCCAGGACCTTTCTTTTATATTTTCACTCGATGCGAGAAAGCACGCTTTCTGGACCAAGACCTTTCTCCCTACCAAATTTGGCATAATTCCGTTCAGCAGTTTGACCTGTAGCCTTGTCTAAAGTTTCTTATGGAAAATCCATTGAGAAATCACGTTTTCACCCCCCCCCACATAGCTACCTGTCGCAGGCGTACTCGCTGTTGGTGTGCAGGTCAGTGGTCTAGTTGTCAACATGTCACGGCCACTCCCTGAGGGCAGGTTTGCACACACACCGCACCCATCCGGCACATGCGTCACAGGCCATGTGACCACGCAAATATAATGGATCGACAACGTCACATCCTTTATTGCCGGTGGTGACTGGATGGCGGACGCTCCACGGGTCTCAATCATAAAGAGTCCATGAAAAGTTGCGCAGAGGGTTAGTCGCACCCTGAGCTGTATGGCCGTCAGGGGCCTACTACCACGTGGCGCGGACTTGAGCTGCACAGGGTTAGTGCCACCCGAAGCTGATGTGGCCGTCAGGGGACTACCACCACGTGGCACGGACTTGAGTTGCACAGGGTTAGTGCCACCCGAAGATGATGTGGCCATCAGGGGCCTATACCACGTGGCGCGGACTTGAGTTGCACAGGGTTAGTGCCACCCGAAGCTGATGTGGTCGTCAGGGGCCTACCACCACGTGGCGCGGACTTGAGTTGCACAGGGTTAGTCGCACCCTAAGTTGTATGGCCGTCAGCGGCCTACCACCATGTGGCGCTGACTTGCGTTGCACAGGGTTAGCGGCACCAAAAGCTGATGTGGTCTCCGCCATTGATGACTCAGGACTCAGCGACATGTGTGGGATCTGCTGGGCTGCGGAGCGGGTCCACATAATGTGCACCAAGCCATGGTGGCGGGACCGGGCCCTGGAGCTTTCACGGGCACGTGGAGTGCCCACTGGTAGACACTCCGGTGGCAGCAGGTAATTATTTGGTCATGGATGCGCAGGGGCGGCAGTGTCTCTCTCTCTCTCTCTCTCTCACTTCCCTCTCTTCACTCTCTCTCACTCTCTTCCTTCCTTTCCTTCTATCTCTCTCACTCTCTCTCCCTTTCTCACTCCCTTTCTTTCCTTCCCTCTCTTTTTCTCTCTGGCTTTTTTTCCTTCTCTCTTTCTCTGTGTCTCACTCCTTTGATATGCGCATTACACACATCCTTATTTTGTGCTTTATTTTGCAGGCTGTGTCGTCGACATTGATGGACCCGACAGGAGTCTTCCGCCTTGTTGTTTTGTGTTGAGTTAGTTAAATTTAGTTTATCCTCTATATGTACGTAAACGGAAAAAGAAAGTTTGAAAAAAAAAAAAATCAATAAAGTTTTTGGTTGTTACTTAAGTGCTTTGTGACTCTTTCTCGTTCTTATTACTGTTATTTGGTGGTGTCCACCATGGTGTTAAATTTTGGGGCAGTTATCGCGGGAATACTGGTGATGTCTGCAGTTTGCACCAGCTTCTGAATAGTGTGTTAGATTTATCTCAACTTTAGTTGCATTAAAGTGCTGATATGCAGAGTAGGCGTTCCCGTGCAAAAACACACGAGGTGCACCTTTGCGATTTATTCTAAATACTAAAATCCTGTATTGAATTGCACTGTGGTAGTGGGTGCATTTACAGTGTACACACAAAATCAATGAAGAAATCTCATTGTATTTATATTGATTGGGAATACTGGGTCAGGTGCTGAATCTTGACGGGATACACTGCCCAGTTCGTTTATTTTTCTGTACACGAAAAAACCACATCACAACTTTCACAACGAAAGGCAAAAACTGCGATGCGAAACAAATTCCTGCGATAAGACGCGTTAGCACCAGGGATTTTACACCTGCTTTCTGCTGGTGTTAAGCAGGACGACTACCTGCAGCATGAAACGGAACACAGCCAAGAGCCACACCGGAACACGCACAGGTGCCATAGAGTCAATCAGCATGATACACGGATACCCATGAGGGCCACAACACTCATCGCAACAACCCCAGGACCGCCAACGCCCCCCGAACCCGTATCTGAGCAAGTGTGTCCGTGTGGTCATTGTGTTAGCATGATGGGCACGGGCCCTGCAACATCACAGTGTGCTGTCTTCAGCGGACGTTACCATGTCACCTCAGCGTTGGCAGTGAGCCTGGACATGTAGCTATGCACGCATCCTCGTGCATGCACAAGCGGCGTGTGCTGGTCCGGCGTCGTGCTGGAGGTAGTGCTTTAGAGTTTACGAAAATGCAGTGGTGTTTGGGTAGTGTAAGGGGTCATGCTGGGAGTAGTGTTTTGGGGTTTAGGGTAGTGCAGTGGTGTTTGTGTAGTGTAGGGGGTCGTCCTCGGAGTAGTGTTTTAGTGTTTACGGTACTGCAGTGGTGTTTGTGTACTGTAGGGGGTCGTGCTGGGGTAGTCTTTTAGGGTTTAGGGTAGAACAGTGGTGTTTGGGTAGTGTAGGGGGTCGTGCTGGGGGTAGTGTTTTAGAGTTTACGACAGTGCAGTGGTGTTTGGGTAGTCTTTGGGTAGTGTAGGTGATCGTACCGACAGACTGACTCACAGAGCTCCGAGCCGACGGACAGGCTTCTAAAGGCATAGCCGCGACCTGGTGATATGAAGAGAGGCAGCGTGAAAGGCATATCTCACACAGACACAGATGCCAGTGTTGCCTCGCAGAGGTAAAACTACGAACCCGATGGCTTCTACACGGAGAGATGCGAGCTGACGGAGTAAATCAAAAAATGGCTGCCAACACTTCCTGGTTTCAACCATTCACAGCCAATAAGCCGCAAGCTGATGCTTGTAACCCCTCAGCCAATCACATGTCAGAATTCTCAAATATCGATATCTGTAAAATTTGATATTTCTCAAAAACTACTGAACGGATTTACACCATTTAAACAAAAGCGTGCTTTCTGGACCATCACCTTTCTCCCTGCCAAATTTGGCGTAATTCCGTTCAGCAGTTTCACCTGTAGTCTTCTGTAAAGTTTTGTATGGAATTTGCATGGAGAAAACACGTTTTAGGACCCTCTGTTTTCTCAGCCCCTCCTACAGCATTCACCCCCAAACTTTCAATATAAGAGCTAATGAAAAAAAGAGAAACTTTTTGGATAATTTCATAAAGATTCGTCAAACAACGCCAAAGTTACAAGCACATAGAAGGCTCCAGAAGGGGGGCCGCGCAACCCCCCTCCCAACATGAGTGAAGCCCCGGGGCTGCGCGGACCCCAGTCACCCCCGCAACCCCTGCGAGCCCCTGCTATTATTTTTTAAGAAATACCCCCAGATCCTAGCCCACCCAAGGGCCTCATTAAAATGAAATGCGAGAACCCGCGACCCCAGCGCAAATTTTTACCAATTTTTTTTTTTTAATGATTTTTGGGGCCCGGGGGGTCCTTCCGGGACCCCCTGAGCAGGCCTAGGGGGTCAGGGTTTTTCTACCCTGCCCCCTTCTCTTGTTTTATACCTTTGTTTCTCCGTTTTCGGGTGACTCGCTTCTACCGAGCCACAAGATGGCTGCCAACACTTCCTGGTTTGGACTACTAGCAGCCAATCACAGTGAAGCTCGCGCACGCGACTTAGGCACCGCCCAGATATCAAAACTTTTATTTTTCTAATTTCTCAGCAACTACTGAACGGATTTACACCATTTTTAAAAAGGTCGCTTTCTGACCCAAGCACTACCTTTCTGCCAAATTTAAAGTAATTCCGTTCAGTAGTTTCGGCTGTAGCCTTGCACAAAGTTTCCTATGGGAAATTGATTTTTTGACTCTTATTTTTGAATTTCTCAAAAACTACTGAACGGATTTACACCATTTAAAAAAGGTCGCTTTCTGAACCAAGCTCTACCTTTTTGCCAAATTTGGGGTAATTCCGTTCAGCAGTTCGGGCTGTAGCTCGTCGCAAAATTTCCTGTGGAAATTAACATGGAGAAAATGAGTTTTGGGACCCCCTTTTTCTCAGCCCCGCTTGACGAATCACCCCAAACTTTCAGGATAGGAGCTGACCTGGATAGACTTTTCTTTGGTGAATTTCAGGAAGATTCGTCAAACGACGCCAAAGTTATTAGCAAATCAAAAAATTATTTTCCTATGGAAACTAGGTTCTAACTATAACTACCTACTGGTGACCGCCAGTAGGTAATATATATATATATAGCCTACTGGCGCTCTCCAGTAGGTAGTTATAGTTAGGACCTAGTTTCCGTAGGAAAAGCGTTTTTTGTTTTCCCAATAACTTTTGCGTCGTTTGACGAATCTTCGCGAAATTTTCAAAACTAGTGGGGCGCTCCGGTCAGCTCCTGCCTTGAAAGTTTCGGGGTGATTCGCCAAGCGGGGGGCGAAAAAAAAGGGGTTCCCAAAACACGTATTTCCCATGTTATTTTCAATAGGAAACTTTAGACGAAGCTACAGCCCGAACTGCTAAACAGGATTACACCAAATTTGGCAAAAAGGTAGCCCTTGGTTCAGAAAGAGTCCTTTTTGTTAAATGGTGTAATTCGGTCAGTAGTTACTTAGAAATTAGAAAAAGAAAAAGTTTCGATATCTGGGCGGAGCCTAACCTCCCGAGCACGAGCTTGCCTCTGATTGGCTGCCAACGCTTCAAACCAGGAAGTGTTGGCAGCCATCTTGTGCCTCGGACAGAGAGAGAAATAAAAAGGTGAGAAAAAGATTAAAAAACAAAAAAGGGGCAGGCTAAAAACACCCTGACCCCCCAGGTCCAAAAAAAGCATTTTTTTAAAAAAACAAATTCAGGCGGGGTCACTCCGGGTGCGCGAATCCGTCCAAAAATTTTAAAAAACGAAGTCCCCGGGTGGGCCAAGTCCTGGGGGCAATTTATTTATGTAGTGGGGGCCCATGGGGCCCCCGCAGCCCCGGGGCCGCCACCTCCCCGGGGCTTGTTTTTTAATTTGTGGGGGGCCTCCAAGGCCCCCCCAAGCCCTGGGGACTGCCAACCCCCGGGGCTTTTCTTAAATATGCGCGGGGGCACACGGCCCCCGCAACCCCAGGGACCACCACCCCCCGGGGCTTTTGTTAAATATGCCCGGGGGCACAAGGCCCCCCCGCAGCCTGGGCACCGCCACCTCCCCGGGGCTCTATTTTTTTTAAAAATAAATCCTGTGTGGGGGGGCTCGAGCCCCCCCACATGCCCTGGGGACCACCACCTCCCGGGGAACTAAAAATGTAAATGCGGGGGTCCGTTACGGACCCCTGAGCCCCGGGGACCACCACCTCCCAGGGGCTTTGCACACATTGGGAGGGGGGCCGCGCGGCCCCGCTCCTGGAGCCCTTGATGGCCCTGGGGACCGCCACTCCCCAGGGCTGGCTCATGCAGTGTCCCAGGGTGTCCACACCCGGGACACTGCTGTTTGCTATGGCAGGGCGGGAGCCGTGCGGCTCACACCCTGTCATAGCACACTCTGGTTTGGATTTTGGAAGTGAGAGCAGGTTTCCTGCTCTCACTTCCAAAATCCAAAGCAGATTGCTTTTCCACAAGGGGAGCTGCATGTCAGCAGCTCCCCGTGTGGAAAAGCAATGCCGGCTCCCGCAGGAGGCAGGAAGCCGGTGAGACCGTGGGGGAATTGGGGCTCCTCCCACAATCCCCAATGGAGAGGCCAGGCCCCGGGGATGGGGTCCCCGGGGCCAGAAGTGGCCCGGGAGGGAGGCCACGTGGCCCCCTCCCTAATAAAATAAAAAAAAAATGAGGCAGAGCCCCGGGGGATGGGGTACTCGGGGCTAACAGGGGCCTCAGGAGCGGGGCCACGCAGCCCCACTCCTTTAAAAATATATTTTTTTAAAATATATATATATATGGCCATGCCCCGGGTGATGGGGTCCCCGGGGCAGAAATTGGCCTCGGGAGGGGGGGCCTTCTTTAACAATAGGGGTCAGGCCCTGGGGGATGGGGTCCCCAGGGCCCCAAAAGTGTGAAAAGAAGGGGGGCCACACAGCCCCCTTCTGAAAAAGAAAAAAAAAAGCCGGCATCGCGCTAGAGGCCCCGCCCCCTCCCTGCAGCACTCTGCAAACGCGCCCCCTGGCGCATTGTAAGTTGGGGAATTAATTCCCCTTGAATACTGAGGGTCCCTGGGGGCCAACTAGCCCACCAGGTACCTCCAGTATGCGCCAGGGAGCTGCGTTGCAGAGAAGTGGTCTAAGGCCACGCCCACTTTTTACACCACTCTGCAACGCAGCTCTGTGGTGCTTATTGGAGGTAGCTGGTGGGCTAGTTGGCCCCCAGGGACCCTCAGGACTCAAGGGAACTTAATCCCCCAATTTACAAAGCACCAGGGGGTGCATTTGCACAGTGGTGCAGGGAGGGGGCGTGGCCTGATGTGACAAGTGTGCAAACGCGCCCTGTGGCGTGTTTTAAGTTGGGGCATTAAGTCCCCTTGAATCCTGAGGGTCCCTGCTGGCCAACTAGCCCACCAGGTACCTCCAGTACGTGCCAGGGAGCTGCATTGCAGAGAGGTGTAAAAAGGGGCATGGCCTCAGACCACCTCTCTGCAACACAGCTCTGTGGCGCTTACTGGAGGTAGCTGGTGGGCTCGTTGGCCCGCAGGGACCCTCAGGATTCAAGGGGACTTAATGCCCCAACTTAAAACACGCCAGAGGGCGCGTTTGCACAGTGGTGAAGGGAGGGGGCATGGCCTGATGTGACATGTGTGTACTTATCCAATCACTCCGCCAAAACCCAGGCACTTATAAATTCACCATGTACTCTCCTTGCAGCACTCTAATCATCCAGTCACTACCCATGCACTCATGCAATGACCCAGGCACTAACACATGCACTGCTACAATCCCATGAGCACTACTCATGCAGTCCAGCCATCTCCTTGTCACTACCCATGCACTCCTCCAATCACCCAGTCACCACCATGTACTTATCCAATCACTCCGCCAAAACCCAAGCACTTATAAATTCACCATGCACTCTCCTTGCAGGACTCTAATCATCCAGTCAGTACACATGTACTTATGCAATGGACCAGGCACTAACACATGCACTGCTACAATCCCCTGAGCACTACCCTTGCAGACCTCTAACCACCTACACACTACTGATTCACTCCTCCAATTACCCAGGTAGTACCCATGCAGTCCAGCCATCGCCCTGTCACTACCCATGCACTCCTCCAATCACCCAGCGAGCACCATGTACTTATCTAATCACTCCGCCAAAACCCAAGCACTTATAAATTCACCATGCACTCTCCTTGCAGGACTCTAATCATCCAGTCAGTACACATGTACTTATGCAATGGACCAGGCACTAACACATGCACTGCTACAATCCCCTGAGCACTACCCATGCAGACCTCTAACCACCTACACACTACTGATTCACTCCTCCAATTACCCAGGTAGTACCCATGCAGTCCAGCCATCTCCCTGTCACTGCCTATGCACTCCTCCAATCACCCAGTCAGCACCATGTACTTATCCAATCACTCCGCCAAAACCCAAGCACTTATAAATTCACCATATACTCTCTTTGCAGCACTCTAATCATCCTGTCACTACCCATGCACTCATGCAATGACCCAGGCACTAACTCATGCACTGCTACAATCCCCTGAGCACTACCCATGCAGTCCAGCCATCTCCTTGTCACTACCCATGCACTCCTCCAAACACCCAGTCACCACCATGTACTTATCCAATCACTCCGCCAAAACCCAAGCACTTATAAATTCACCATGCACTCTCCTTGCAGTACTCTAATTATCCAGTCACTACCCATGTACTCATGCAATGACCCAGGCACTAACACATGCAGTGGTACAATCACCTGTGCACTGCCCATGCAGTCTTCCAATCACCAAGCCAGCAGCATGTACTTATCCAATCACTCCGCCAAAACCCAAGCACTTATAAATTCACCATGCACTCTCCTTGCAGTACTCTCTTCATCCAGTCAGTACCCATGTACTTATGCAATGACCCAGGCACTAACACATGCACTGCTACAATCCCCTGTGCACTACCCATGCAGACCTCTAACCACCTACACAGTACTGATTCACTCCTGCAATTACCCAGGTAGTACCCATGCACTCCAGCAATCCCCCTGTCACTACCCATGCACTCCTCCAATCACCCATCCAGCATCATGTACTTATCCAATCACTCCGCCAAAATCCAAGCACTTATAAAATCACCATGCACTCTCCTTGTAGCACTCTAATCATCCAGTCACTACTCATGTACTCATGCAATGACCCAGGCACTAACTCATGCACTGCTACAATCCCCTGTGCACTACCCATGCAGTCCAGCCATCTCCCTGTCAGTGCCCATGCACTCCTTCAATCACCCAGCCAGCACCATGTACTTATCCAATCACTCCACCAAAACCCAAGAACTTATAAATTCACCATGCACTCTCCTTGCAGTACTCTAATCTTCCAGTCAGTACCCATGTACTCATGGAATGACCCAGGCACTAACACATGCACTGCTACAATCCCCAGAGCACTACCCATGCAGTCCAGACATTTCCCTGTCACTGCCTATGCACTCCTCCAATCACCCATTCACCACCATGTACTTATCCAATCACTCTGCCAAAATCCTAGCACTTATAAATTCACCATGCTCTCTCCTTGCAGTACTCCAATCATCCAATCAGTACCCATGTACTCATGCAATTACTAGGGGTGGGCAGAATTTGCGTAGTCGCGCTACGCAAAACTCCGCGAAATGGTAAAAAATCTCCGCGAACACGCAAAAGTTCCGCGAACACGCAGAATTGTTGGTTCCGCCCGTTCACAATGCTTTTTTCCTTATTGCAAATGCTGTTTGCGTGCTCGGGGAGAAATATCTCGCAAACACGCATTTTGTAAGCGCGAACAAGCAAAAAATTCTGCGAAGCCGCGGATCACGGAATTTTTGGCAATTCCGCTTTCTCCGCGGTACGCGAAATTACCAAAATTCCGCAAATTCCGCGAGCGGAACAGAATTTACCACCCAGGCTAGCAATGACCCAGGCACTAACACATGCACTGCTACAATCCCCTGTGCACTACCCATGCAGACCTCTAACCACCTACACACTAGTGATTCACTCCTCCAATTACCCAGGTAGTACCCATTCACACTAGCAATCCCTCTGTCACTACCCATGCACTCTTCCAATCACCCATCCAGCATCATGTACTTATCCAATCACTCCGCCAAAACCCAAGCACTTATAAATTCACTATGCACTCTCCTTGCAGTATTCTCTTCATCCAGTCAGTACCCATGTACTCATGCAATGACCCAGGCACTAACACATGCACTGCTACAATCCCCATGAGCACTACTCATGCAGTCCAGGCATCTCCTTTTCAATACTCATGTACTCCTCCAATCACCCAGCCAGCACCATGTGCTTATCCAATCACTCCGCCAAAACCCAAGCATTTATAAATTCACCATGCACTCTCCTTGCAGTACTCTAAACATCCAGTCTTTACCCATGTACTCATGCAATGACCCAGGCACTAACACATGCACTGCTACAATCCCCTGAGCACTACCCATGAAGTCCAGCCATCTCCATGTCACTGCCTATGCACTCCTCCAATTACCCAGTGTAGGAGAGTAGGATCTGCCTCTTATGGTTACCCCCACTTTTTGCTGATGCTTCACTGTATTTTGACTTTAGTATGCCTGGGGCCCTGCTAATCAGAACCCCAGCCTAGCTGCTTCCTCTCTAAATGGATTCCAGGTACCTTAGGTACTTCTCTGATTGGATTCTGGGGTGCCCTTATAAGTCCCTAGTATATGGTATACTATGTCCCCAGGGCATAGGTACCCCAGAGGCCTACCAGGGGCTGAAGCATGTATTGTGCCACTCCTGGAAGGCCCTCCAAAATGACACCACAGGTCTGCTACTGCAGCCTGGGTAGGGTGGTGCATGCACCCCTTACAGTGGTATAGGCTACCTATATCACTACCATTGCACACACATATAAACCTATAAGTCACTCCTATGGCAGGCCTTAACAATCCTGAAGGCAGAGTGCTTGGTTTTTATGTGAGAGGGTGCCCCTGCATGAGCAGAGCCCCTCTGCAGCGTTCGGAGACAATCCACTGGTGCTGTTTGTGGTGCAGCCTGTGTAGGAAGGTGGAAGCTGACTATATAGTTGCCCCCACTTTTTTCCTGGTGTTTTGCTGGTTTATGACTTAGTTGGACTGGGATCCTGCTATTCAGGGCCCCAGTCTATCTGCTTCCTCTCTAAAATGGTTTCCATGTACCTTAGGTACATCTCTGATTGGAATCTGAAGTGCCCTTACAAGTCCCTAGTATATGGTATACTATGTACCCAGGGCATAGGTACACCAGAGGCCTGCCAGGGGCTGAAGCATGTATTATGCCACCCCTGGAAGGCCAGCCAAAATGACACCACAGGTCTCCTACTGCAGCCTGGGTAAGGTGGTGCATGCACCCCTTACTGTGATATAGGTTACCTATATCACTACATATATGCACACATATAAACCTATAAGTCACTCCTATGGCAGGCCTTATCAATCCTGAAGACAGAGTGCTTGGTTCTTATGTGAGAGGGTGCCCCTGCATGAGCAGAGCCCCTCTGCAGCGTTTGGAGACCCTTCTCTGATGCTGTTTGTAGTGCAGCCTGACCATATACTCTTAAGTGCATTATAACCTTGCGTTAAATGCTAACTTTGGGATGGCTGCACGGAAACATGTCGTGTTTGGTGTCAAACATCTTGGAATACTACCCCCCCACCAGTTCTGGTGGCTGGGGTAGCATTCCACCCTTCTAGAGGGAGAGACATGTACACATCGGCCTACCCGGTAACTTCTTTACAGAGCCCTGGCATCACAAAATGGATGCCACTGCCACAGACACGGGTCTGGCCTCCTGCTGCTGACTGAAACTCCAGCAGGGGAGGCCTGGACAATAGGTTTCCTGTCCAAGGGAGGTGTAACCACCTCCCCAGACAGGATAATGTGTTTTGGGGCTGGACGGGAGCACTATCTGGTGCTTTGAAGTCCTGCACTGGGGGGCACATTTGGTGTCCCTGTGCATACCCCAGTTCAAACCGGTTCAGGGGCTTCCAGCCCCTGCTCTGGCGCAAAACTGGACAAAGGGAAATGGGTGTAACCACCCCTCTTCCCTGACCCTCCCATAGGTGGGTCCCCAGAGTATGTCCAACCCCCTAACTTGGTATAAGTATGGGACCCCAGTCCTTAGGACTTTAGATTAACCTGGATGAAACTCTGACACTGAATCCTGGACCTTCCACGCTCTACTTGAAGACTAGAGGACTGAAGAATCTCCCTTGGGGTCAAGGAGTGACTCCCCTGCTTGGCAGGCACCTAAGAAGCAATTGTCCGGACTGCATCGCTGAAGCTCCCGCCGGACTCCGAAGTCTTTGCAACACCAGAGGTAGATTTCCAGACTTCCCCGAGGCTGCCCTGAGTCCCCAGCAAAGCTGAGGCCCGTAGCTGTTGTGGGTAACGTGGAACCGTGACCCCTGGACACCAAGAACTTTTGCAAGTGCATCCTATTCCTGGTCTCCCACGAAGTTGTGCTTTGGGTTCCTAGTAGCCCCTGCCTCCAGCACCGACTGCACCAAAGATCACTGGCCTCCACTCCACGAGTGTCCTGTGAGCCAGCTCCACGTGCGTCCACTTGAGGCTCCTTTGCGGTCGCTAGTCCATTGGCTAGTGGGCCTTCCCGAAGGCAACTCTTCTTTTGCTTGGGCTTTCCTGGTTGCTCCAGATTGTTATAGGGATTCTGCACACACACAGAGCTATGCACAGGATAATAGGACCTCGGAATATAGTGGTGAGCTGAACATAAACCTTAGCACCTAAAACCCCAACCCAACTAGCCTTAGCGTCCCATTAGCAACAATGTACCAATGATTAGATAACCCAGAACACGGGATCTCTCTCTCTCTCTCAGGACTCGCAGTAGCAAGAACACCCTTTCGTCACTCACTCATACCTGTCCACAACCGGCGTAAGAAGAGACACAGTATAGGTTAAAATGTTTATTTCAACATACGTGCTCTAAGATACAGTACAAGTGACAGTACTATCAGCATAATGCATAGGAATAATATAATCAGCATAGTAACAATTCCATAGAATACTAACGGGGAAAGCATGTCATAAAGCAGTGGATAGATGGCTGAATGACCTTACCACCCTCCCCATGCTAGTAGCTATTGTATTATAAAAATAGAAGACCTCTGGGCTTTGACAAGCGAACCCCCATACCTCAGTCTCTAGATGCAAAGACTACATCAGCAGACTCTCACAGCTCTTCTCTCTGGAAAGGTTTTCTTCAAATTCCCCTCAAGAGGGAAAAACGCAATAATATAAGCCCACCAATTTCCCCATGGCAGCTGTACATGGTGTTATGTCTAGGTGCGAAGGACTGGCCATATCAGCAGGAACCAGGGAGGTGTTATTCGACCTTGTAACTGTTGTTCAGACTGAGCCCAAAAGGAACAGGAGAAAAGGTGAGAAACAGAAAATGCAGACAGTTGTAAAACAACTTGGCAGGAGCAGAGGGCGACAGAACAACGGCTAAGAGTAACGTGCGCAAAAGTCATCATGGCAGCCAGGCCTATGCTAATGTATCCAGGCAGGCCAGGAGGCCACAGACAACAAGACACCCTCCCCTGGACAGTCCATCGGCCAAGACTAAGGACGAAGACAGAGTTCAAAACACCTGAGCAGAACAGAGGCGTCCACCGTGGAAGGAGTCCTAATGAAGGACAATGACCGCGGTAAGGTAGCAAAAAGACAGTCAGCGAGGCAGTCCATGGACAGTGAACGGCAAATCAATCCAAAAACGTGGAAGTGCAGAAAAATGCTATACCGTCCAAGAGGACATCATTGGAATCGTCAGAAAACGTAGACACGATCCAGTCCAACAGGTCAAAGCTGCAGGAATGCTCCTCAGAGGACGGAGCATCCAAAAGCAATGCGGGACAGCTTGCGTGATATTCAATATAGCTTTGTTGTAGGAGATTCTGAGCAGCCGCCCAGATATCCCATTGTGCCAAAATCCCTAGTGCAGCCGCACGCGTCATGCAGCCTGCAACGGAACAGTCCCGTTCATGGGCCTCTAAGGGACCCATCAACCGAACAAAATCCGGAACAGACAACGACGTATTGGAGAGGCAATAATCCATGGCCCAGGTGAAAGGGCAGCGAATGCAAGACATCACAGGTTGCACGCAAGTGAAACACGCAAAGCGAAAAGAAAGGGTATAGGACACACTCAGTGTCGCCAACGGCAGATCTCCGAAACCAGATAAAATGCGCTCACGGAGCAGAAGTAGGCGTCCGGGGTTGAGAAGGGCCCATCGGGGAGCAGCCATTGCGAAGGAAGCAGATCAAAAGTAGTACACCAGCCACCAAAGCAAGGATTAATGGAAAGCCACCAAAGACGCTGGAAAGAAATAGAATGAATAAACGCCGGTATCACACCAAAAATAGTTTGGAAAGAGGACACTAGGCCGGACCCCACCACTTTAAAAAAATGCACTAAACCTTCAGTGTTAGATGCGTTAAAAATACGGTGAATTAATTCACCGAAATGTTGTGGGAGGTTAGTGTTCAAAAGGGCCTGTATTTCACTGTGGGTACTTGCCACCTGGAGAACAAATGTCTCCCGGGTGGAAGTGAGCATAACCTCCTCGTTCAATAATAGCGCCTTTATTCTGCTCAGTTTATTGAAATCCGCCTCCATAGTAGGAATGGAAGGCCAAATAGAATTATCTACGATGTCGTGAGGGGAGGAAAAAGCACATTCTTGCAGCAGACAACCCTGTGCGATACAGTAACAATATAAGGGATGCCGGCCTGCATGCCACAGCAGTTGTCGTTATTTAAAAGCAAATAGCTACCATTTGTAAGCAAAGTAAAGGTAGGAGAAATAGCAGGAGCAGGAATGCCCCTTAACACACAAGCAAGATTCGGAGCAGAAACATTACAAGCTCCGTGCAATTTAATATGTTTACAAACAAGGGAATGACCCACTGTTGAATCGCATGACTCCCCGTGAGAAAAACTTCCTTGTCATCTCTAAGGCATTTATACATGAAAGGGAGGGACCAAAGTTCATGCAGGAAGGCACTACCCAAAGGCTGGAAACGCCCACAGGATAATGTTTCATGCATGAACTAAATTCAAACAAGGAAAAAGGCAATGCGATAACCCCATGAACTAGCCACACAGCAGAATCTATTTCCGCTACAGAGAATGGTAAGGGCTCCACTTTCTCGATATGTAACAGAGTGTAAACTGCATCTTTCATGGACATGAACTGCTGTTTGTCAGTGAAATTAAAAGGCAGAAATAAGGCAGTGGTGTTCAAAAAGTGCCAAGGAACCTTACCCAACTTAAGTGTTTGCAAAGTCCACGCAAATTGCATAACTGAACGTAATTGACTCTGACCATGATACAACACAGAAACATCATCTTGTACAATATCAACAACAGAGGACACAATATTCTCCAACGTGTAAATGCGGGAAGACAGGGTATTAATACTATTGTCAACAACAGCAAGCACCTTTTCCAAATTTGCTTGGTCTATTTCGCGTAAACGGGAAGCAGCCTCCATTTGCGATAGCTTCCAGAGTTCATTATAAGCTTCATAAATGAACCTCTTCGGTCGTGGACCACGAGGTCCCAATATAAAGTCGGACAGATCAATATTGCCTGAAAGGAGGGACAAATGTTGTTTAACAGAGTCTAGGGAAGAATGTTGCAACCATTGTTTACATAATTTACCAACAGAGTAGGTGGTGACAGTACGGGAGTTAGAAAACCTAGGATCGGGCTTGTCCTAAGTATAGCCAGAAACTGTGTCATGAAAACGCAGTTGGCACTCGTTAGATGATATGGGCCAAGACAACCAAGGTGACTGAACAAGCGTAGACATATTAAACTAATTGTTCTGAAACAAAACCTGTAAAGTCGAAAGGGACATATTAAAGTGCGAGCTGTGGTTTAGAGTGGAAGACAGGGATGGAATTGATGGTGCATTCATTTGTTTTGTGGTAGCCAGACCCCAACATGTAGTCTGATAGATCGAAGCATTCAAAAACACCATTTGGGCTGGGATTAGGCAGGCACAGTGCAAGGCCTCGGTGCCTTGCACCTGCCACGGCTTGGAGCCCCAGATTGACTTCAAATCCACAGTTTCCGTCCAGTATTCATAACCACCCACAGCTAAGGCCTTTAAAAAGGAACTCGAATAAAGCAATTTAGTGTGGGTCAACATGAATTTCTGTGTGAATGGGGCAGGTAATTTGAAATAATAGGACCCAGGGTTCAATCTATTAAAATCAGTGAAATAAGTAAATTTATTTCGAAGAGTCCGGGAGCTACCCGATAAAGGGTTTGGGCAATGTTCCCATTGGGTGTAGGTCACAGGGCTACGTAGTGCACTTGGTTTATGGACAAAATGGTTGCCCCAATGCTGGTAACAGTATAAATCGGCATAATTCGCAGAATTCATATACAAATCCTCAGCATTAAATGAAGCATAATATTTCAAATCAGCAAACAATGCTTCAACTGCATGCACATCCCAATCATCAGAATGAATATTACTTTTTACTACATCACCCATGGAAACTCGAAGGACATTCGGTACATTAATAACTTCTGTTGGTCCATGAATTTGAAAATTTACCGCATCCCATACGATGCCATCAGCAACTGGAAAAGCTGAAATGTTCACCAATGTGTGGTCACGCTTCATGATGTGAGATGAGGAATGTGGAGCCAAAGTTCCAGCAACACTGTTCACAGCAGAGCGTTCAGGTAAATAGTGACCATTGATCAGTAGAAAAAACACTGTGACAAAGCCAATGGACATGAACAAAAAAATCAAGAAAAGTACCAACCAAATGTATGTCCAGGGGGAATCAAAAAATTGTCTCTAAACCAGGATACAAAAATACTGAACTTGGACGGGACAATCGACGTGGTGGAATCCGAGTCAAAGGAATAACGTGTCGGGCTCAGTGGCGTTGTTGGTAAGTGAGCCACAGATTCTGTTTCGGGCTAGGTATACTCGTTCTCGTCAATGCAGGGGGTAACTGGAGGTTCGAGTATACTTTCAGGCAAATCAATCATCTCAATTGTAACATCAGTGACCGTTCGGGCAGTAGGGCCTTGAACACAAGTCCGGTAAATTGCAGGACAAGAGACCGCTGGTGTAACACTATTTAGGATTGGCCAGTTGTTGTAGCTTGACATTTTCCACTGAGATGTATCTGTTCTCCTTGCGACCAGGAAGCGGTGGTAAGATGACTGTACGTTTTTCCTTCAAACCCAGGACTGGAACCGGTGCACGATAAGAGGGGCCGAATTCTTTCTTGTTCTCCACCTTCTCTCGAACCAGGTCTCCAATCTTCGGAAGCCAGCCGGCAACCGGAATCTACAGGGCAGTATCTGTGGCTGAAGGTAAATGTGCGTTTGCAAGTTTGTCTCGGGCTTCTTGTAAGTCCTGTAACATAGTAGAATGGTTATCTACATCAAACTTGGCGAGTTGCGTCGCCATGTCTAGACCATCAAGGTCAGGCACAAACATTCTTATGCCAAAGAGCATTTCGTATGGGGTCCGCCCACCCAGAGATCTTCTAGGGAGATTATTAAGTGCACGTTGTACGGTATACAAGTGGGCCAGCCAGTTCCTGCCAGTACCTAAGACCCTAGCTGTCAAGGATTGCTTTAAATCACGGTTCATTCGCTCCACAATTGAATTACCCTCAGGTCTGTATGGAGACGAAAACTTCACCCGTACCCCCAGTGAACCCATTGCGTCCTTGTACGCCTTAGAGGCAAACGCTGGACCTTGGTCAGAATGGAAGGTACCGCATGCGAAGATTCCCACAAAGACACGCAAATCCCTGATGACATTTCGAGCGTCAGCACTCCGTTGTGGCCAGACCCAGATGAAACGTGTGCACGAGTCCACTGCAACTAAGATATATTTATAGGCAGTGTCTGAAGAAAATGGAACGCAGTGATCCAAGTAAACACACCCAAAGGGTCTGTTAGAAATGTAGAGCGAGGTCTGTGGTGGTCGTGTAACCGTAGAAGGCTTAATCTGTTGACACACGTCACAAGAAAGCACATAAGTACGGGTGTCTTTATATAAACCACGCCACCAGTACCGCTGCTGCAAGATGGAAACGGTCGCAGACACTGCAGCATGAGCCGAAGACATGCCTTCGTGTGCAGCCGTTATCAAGGAAAGTCTGCGGTCCACGTTGGGGATCAGCCGATCACCAACGTCTGGTATTGTTACATAAGGAGCCTGTTCGGGACCTAACTGATAAGAATATTTGGAAGGAAAACCCCTAGGGTAATTAGCACCTTCCTTTGTCGCAGCAATAGCGGCCAAAATATCGGTGTCAATTTTTGACATGGATCTGGTAACTGCTGCTACTGAACACGTGACTACTGCTGATCTGGCTGCTTCGTCTGCCAGACCGTTACCAACAGCGTGTGCGCCCACCCGCTGATGGTCTAGGGTGTGAACCACTTGTGTGAGTGGCAAACGTTGTCTCAATTCTGCCACCCGAACCCAAAGCATCTTATGCTTGATTGTGATTCCTTTAGCGTCTCTATAGTGGTTTTGTGACCAAAAGAATAGATTGTCATTGTATGATTGAACACAGTAATAAGAATCGCATACAATAAGTGTGGTCACATCCGGATTTACGAATTCAAGCGCAAGCACCAATGCGCGCAGCTCGGCCAACTGCGCAGTACTGTCCCCGAGTGTTTGAGTATGCACTACAGTGGACTTGAACTCTCCGTTCACAAAGGTACCTGCAACAATAGCACATGCGGCTGAATAAGCATGCTTGGACCCCGTGGCCGGTTGTGCCGAACCATCGGTGTAGATCACACAGTCGTAATCCTCAAGCGGCAGTAAAGACAGAGGAGGAGGATGAACGAATTCATACTGTAAAAACTCCTGAGTCTGTAGAGAAGAATCGAAAATGAATGTGACATCCGGAGACGTCAAAGAAGTTGCCCATTGTATCCAACGGGGATGCAAAGCTTTAGAGTTCGGTACACTTGCCTTTGTCACTGCTTCTAGAGCAGGATAGGGTGTTACCACTAGAATGCGCTTTCCCTGTGCCAGTGCGCGCTCCTTCAGGATCGCCATTTGCACTGCAGTCAGATCTTTCTCCACAGATGAAAAGCGCAGTTCTGCGGACGTGTACAGATGTGACTTGTATGCGATTGGTACTGTGTCACCCTCGTTAAAGGTTAAATACGTGAAACCCACTGCCCCCGGAATTATTCTAATCACCAGGTTTGTGTGGTTATCACGCATCAACAGGTACTTAGACTCAAGAAGGTCTGTCTGCAGAGACTGCAGAATGGAGGAATGCTCCGGAAGCCAGCAAGACTTCGAAAAGTTTGGTTGTATCAAGGCATACAATGGCTTGATACGCTGGGCGTATTCGGGAATATAAGTACGCCCGAAGTTCAGGAAACCCAGCATAGACTGAAGTTTTTTCAGAGAAGTAGGAGGGCACAAAAGTGCACATTTTTCCAAGAAGTGGGGGGCTAAGCCCTTACCTTCATTGTTGAGCTCGTAGCCCAAAAACAAAACTGTTAATTCAGCAATGTGTGATTTGGCAAAGTTAAACTTATAACTAAGGGTGGGCGTAGTTCGCGAAGTAATGCTTCGCGAAGCTACGCAAAGTGCAGTTCGCGCTACGCAAGCTTCGCGTAGCACTACGCGAACTGCGTAGCGCACTGTTCGCAATGATTGCACAGTGCCGGATGCTTGTCCGCACTGTGCAATCATTGAAAACGGCAACTTGCACAGTGCGAGCTGTCTTTTACTGCCGCTCGAGTAGATTTTTACTCGAGCGGCAGCTTTCTCAACGCGGACTGGTAGTTTCTCATCGCGAGCGGTCGCAAGCATACGCGACCACTCGCAATGAGAAACCTGACCTCCCGCGTTGAGAATCTCGCCGGGAGGTTTATTTTCCACGCTCGCGATCGGCAACTTGATGTTGCTGATCGCGAACGAGGAAAAAGTCTCGCCGGGATGTCATTTTGCTTGCTCGCGGTCGCCAACTTGACGTTGAGGACCG
The DNA here is from genome assembly GCA_963921515.1 of Calotriton arnoldi. Lineage (NCBI taxonomy): Eukaryota > Metazoa > Chordata > Amphibia > Caudata > Salamandridae > Calotriton > Calotriton arnoldi. The sequence goes on from CAWUFW010012751.1 coordinate 97,317, forward strand.
CGAGCAAGCAAAAAATGACCGCGGCACTACGCTACGCTACGCTACGCGTGTTCGCACTGTGCTACGTGCAATTCGCGTTGTGCGAAGTAGCGCAAACTTCGCAAACTACGCGAGCGTAGCGTAGCACTTCGCCCAGGGTTACTTATAACCTAATACCGCAAACTCGAGAATAATGCGGTCCACTCTGGAAAGATGCGGGTATAACTCGTCGTCTGTCAGGTAAATATCATCGACGTACGAACACGCATCTGGGTCTATGCCGTCTAACAAAGAGACAACACGGGCTGCGAACACACCTGGACTATTTTTGTAGCCCATAGGGAGTCGCCTTAATTTAAATTGTTTACCACCGGAGGTAAAAGCGCTCCATTGGCTACACTCCGTGGCTAAGTTGTGCGTGTAAAATCCATTGGATAGGTCAAGTGTCGTTTTATATTTTTTACGAACAAGACTGTCTACAAGCGCAGAACTGTGGGTATTTTGCACCGCAAAGGTCCGACAATGAGAGTTCAAATGCCGGTAATCCAATACTAGGCGGTACGATCCATCGGGTTTAGAAACCGCGAAAAGGGGATTATTCATGGGTGATACGCATGTTTCTATTACTCCCTGATATTCTAACTGCATCAGAATTTCAGAAACGGGGCCTTTGGCTTCACGTTTAATGGGATATTGGGGTTGTGGCTGCGGTAGGGACCGTAAAGGTATCTCATGGGGGGGGAGAATCTTCATCCAAACCCACGTGGTTGCGGTATAACGCAGGAGCCAGGGACACAGCCCACTCAGCTGCAAGAGCCTCCGCTTTGTCCTTTGGGACCGAGAAAAGCTCGGAAGGATTACCTCCTCCCCTTTACGCGCAGCAAGTACGAATGGGGGTGGCCAATCCGCCTCCGCTAACAAAATGTCGTATGAAGAGGTCAGATTTTCCCAAAAAATCCCTTTAATTACACGCTGTATATCACCTTCAATTTGAATGGCGATATTAAATAGTCTGTCAGGGGGTGCCACTGTGGTGTCGGCTGTTTCAACGGTAATGAATGTTTCAGTTGCTGTCGCCTCCATATGAGGACGTAGCGCCTCCCGCACTATGGTAACTTCCGCGGCGCTGTCTAGGAGGGTTACTGCCCACGTCCAATTCAGGAGTCTCGTTCTCACCGTCTGTGGCATATTTCGCTGTTACAGCGGCAACTTTCTTCTTCTGAAATTGTGGGCGAGAAAGTTGAAAGTCTTCTGCTTTCCCTCTGACTTGTTGTTGAGGTTGATCTCGTCCCTGGGGATCCTCTCGACCCCTTCTTCTATCCTGGCGATCCCCTCCACTGGCTTGTGAAGTTGTCTGTGCCTGTGAAGAACGAGGAGAACGCGTATCAGGGATCTGAAACCTATCCGGAGATTTAATTCTCGCTCTATCGCGTAAATCATATGTGCGTTCAGAAGAGACAGAAGCAGGGGATGCGCCTCGCGACCCCGGCTTCTTCTGTTGCTTACCCTGTTTTTTCAACCTCCAGCTCTTTTTAGTAAAAACTGGTTTCTCATCTTTTTCAGATTGAGTTTTAGGTTGTTGTTGTTGTTGTGTTTGTGTTTGCTGTTTTGCAAAAGGCTTATTGCCCAGGCTATTTCGGCCAATAGTTTTATAAGCCTGGGTTATAATTTTCGGTAATTCGCGCGGCTTGTCCAATTCTGGGACTAAAGCCAAAGCATTAGCTACTTGAAAGTTCACTGCATCGCCCTTGACATTCGCAAGGATCAGCTCAGCTACTACTTCGAACACTCCCACCAGTCTCATCCCTAATTCCACAGCCGCTTCAGGGCCATGTTCATCCTGTACTTTTTTAATTACAGAGGGAGAACCGTCATGGAAGGAGTGCCGAAACACTTCGAATAAACTGCTGCGAATACCCTACCCCAGTTGTTGCATGCTGTCAACTCGGGGATTAAGTCTTTTGGCAAACTAATTGTAAGAATTCTAAGTTTATCCACCGGTGTTGTATTTGGAAAAACTGCCTCCAACTGGTCAAATTTTTCTGCAAACCAATAAGGAAAATCATCCTTATTTATTGGACGTTTGCCCATCACTGAGTTCACCATGACGGGACTTATGGTCACTCCGCCAGCAGCAGCTGGATGGCCCGCAACTCCAGGTGGGGACCCCTGGATGTTGCCTGTAACATATTGCACTAAAGCGCAATGCACTTGCACCAAAGCCGAATACATATTGCGCAGGTCAGCGACTGGTATCTGCATATATCGCGGATGTGGGGTGTACCCGGCCAAAACAGGCCAAGTGGCCCCGTCAATAGACAAGGAGCCTAAACGAACCGTTGTTACCGGTTGTGGGAGGGCGCCATCAAACCACACACGGTGCTGCCAAGCGGTGAGCGGTACTTCAAGATTAGTATAAGGTCTATAGGCAGCAGGAACAACAGTGGGTTCATATTCATGGAACAGATTATCGTTCGCTTCCACCGCTGGAAAGGTGACCCAAGAGTAGAATACTTCAAAGTGGAAAGCCGGATCGGCTTGAACCACAAAGATCAGTTCGACTCCCGTGTCCGGCACTCCATACACCCTTAAGTGATCACGGAGCGCTGCGCGGCTATGTGCCGCTATGTTTACACCCGCCATTACGATCGGGGTTATCCGACAACCTAACAGTAGGCAGCACAATAGAGGGTTCGATTAAGAAACCTTTTTAATAACTTCAAGCTTGAAAGAACCTACAAAAACGTCAATATAGGAGGTATTACCGTCACACACGCTTCCGGAAGCATCCGTGAGGGTTCTTGTGGACAAGCACAAGCACTACTCAAGCGTCTCGCAGATAAGCAGCCCCACTCGTTGGTCGCGCCATGTTATAGGGATTCTGCACACACACAGAGCTATGCACAGGATAATAGGACCTCGGAATATAGTGGTGAGCCGAACATAAACCTTAGCACCTAAAACCCCAACCCAACTAGCCTTAGCGTCCCATTAGCAACAATGTACCAATGATTAGACAACCCAGAACACGGTATCTCTCTCTCTCTCTCAGGACTCGCAGTAGCAAGAACACCCTTTCGTCACTCACTCATACCTGTCCACAACCGGCGTAAGAAGAGACACAGTATAAGTTAAAATGTTTATTTCAACATACGTGCTCTAAGATACAGTACACGTGACAGTACTATCAGCATAATGCATAGGAATAATATAATCAGCATAGTTACAATTTCATAGTATACTAACGGGGAAAGCATTTCATAAAGCAGTGGATAGATGGCTGAATGACCTTACCACCCTCCCCGTGCTAGTAGCTATTGTATTATAAAAATAGAAGACCTCTGGGGTTTGACAAGCGAACCCCCATACCTCAGTCTCTAGATGCAAAGACTACATCAGCAGACTCTCACAGCTCTTCTCTCTGGAAAGGTTTTCTTCAAGTTCCCCTCAATAGGGAAAAACGCAATAATATAAGCCCATCAATTTCCCCATGGCAGCTGTACATAGTGTTATGTCTAAGTGCGAGGGACTGGCCATATCAGCAGGAACCAGGGACGTGTTATTCGACCTTGTAACTGTTGTTCAGACTGAGCCCAAAAGGAACAGGAGAAAAGGTGAGAAACAGAAAATGCAGACAGTTGTAAAATAACTTGGCAGGAGCAGAGGGCGACAGAACAACGGCTAAGAGTAACGTGCGCAAAAGTCATCATGGCAGCCAGGCCTATGCTAATGTATCCAGGCAGGCCAGGAGGCCACAAACCACAAGACAAGATGTGCCCTGACTTACCCTCACTGGGTGAGTCCCTCAGACCTTGCTGGTCTGCATCAACGTCCTTTCTTTATTTCCACAAGACTTGCCGTTGCCAAGGCTTGTTGGGTCCAATCCGGTCGCCGACACCTCAGCAATCGACAGACGTCATGGCACAGCTCGAATCCAGCTCCTGGTTGTCATCGACCCTTCCTGGACCTCGTGGCTGAAGAGTCAATACGCTTGTCAACCTACCTGAAGCACCCGACATCGGTGGGCATCTGCTCATCGTCTTCCTGGTCACTGGCTAGTGACCCAGACTCTGTCACCTCTGCTTTCAGGTTCTTCAGATCTTCGATCCACCCTTGGATCCACCCGGACACTTTCGACTTGGCCGCCAGCAGACTGCTGCAGCAGATCGCCATTGAAAATGACGACGAAACCCGACGACAAAAGACACCTATGCACCCGGCTTCCCTGGGTGAGGTAACTTGAGTACTCCGGTGCTCCTGTGGGTATTGACTCTAGAACTGCCTAGTTCTAAAGGGATTTGCTCCAAGTCCTCCTCTAAGTGTCCCTTCCTTTTAAAATTCCAACCGCGACTTTCCCCATAGAAGTCAACGGCGATTCGCGGCTGTGTTCTCACACTGCATGCGTCCCCCGTGGGTCTCCTGTGTCACTACCTTTGGTGGTTCCTTGTGGTCCAAGCACTTCTACAGGCTCTAGGCCTTGTGTCTAGCTCAGTCGTTGTTCTTATACCACTATTTTAGTATATGGTTTGGTACGCCCCTAGGGCGCAAACGTGTATTTGTGCTATTACTGTTGATATTTGACTTGTAAAGTATGTACTTCGAACTCTAGCCTCATAAAGAGACTAGAGGGGTATGTTTAAGACTAAATACATATATTTTATATATATACCTGGTGTGGTCCTCTTTCATTTGGTCACTCAAGAGATTATAGACTGGTAAAACAAGCTGCTTTACATTCCTTCAAGACTTAGCCTGAAGGCTGCTCTCCATAGCTACCACTAGGATAGCTTTCAATAAAGGTTGTCTTTAACCTATCTCCAATAAGGGGTTGTTTGGACTGGTGCAAGATGCCCACTATAATTAGTGGACAGCATATACCAGGCCAACTTCTCAAATTGGTGGCAGCGGTGGGATTCCAGCTTGCTATTGTTTTACCAGATAATCTCAATTGAATTGATCAACTGAAAACCACTAAAGGTACCTTAGGTACATATAAATACAAGCTTAGTATACAGTAAGTTCTACTGAAGTTAGAGTTGTGTGCTAAGGGCTAACACACCCTTTCTACAACTCAAGAGAGTTTAGTAGGCCACACTAGAGTAGGTAGTGCATACACCACACCACACTAGTAATGTCTTCAAGGCCAGGAACCAGTGGGTCCCTGCCAGAAGCCAATGGGCTTCTTCCTCCAAGTATGATAATCTCCCATTCTTGGAATTGAGAGAGTTATGCAAGATTAGGAAGCTGAAGACAGGCAAAAGTGCCAACACCCAACGTCTCATGGAGATGCTACTGCTGGATGATCTCAGAAGACCCTTTGGGCCTGAAGGGGTAGGCAGAGAGGGTGGGGCAGAAGATGAGGAAGGGGCCAGGGGTGAAATCACCCAGGACCCCCTCTGAAACTGGCCAGGAAGGTGACAATGACCTTGACCTGGAAAACCCAGCTATTCCTGTGGAGGAAGAGGAGGATCAGAATGACCTCCCCTTTGTCCCCCCAGGAAGAGTTGTGAGTGTGCCCAGAAGGCCTAGATCTCCTTCTCAGGAGTCTAACCACTCTGACACCTCAGTAGGGACCTCTGTTTCCTCTCATAGGAGGGAATCCTCCAGTGAGAGGAAATAGAGACTGTTCAAGTATGGGGAAGCTCAGTTGAGACTCAGGAGAGAGCAGTTGGCTATAGACAGGGAGTCCTTAGAGCTTGAAAGGCAAAGAAAAAAATTGGGACTAGAGTCCCATGGTGGCAGCAACTTCAATAGTGGTAGGGAAAGGTCTTATGACCATAGAAACCTGAGCAAGATTGTCCCTCTCTACCAGAGTGGGGATGACATCCACAAATGGATTACTGCACTGGAAAGGGCCTGTAAAGTTGAAAGGGTCCCCCAGGAGCAGTGGGCAGCAATCTTGTGGCTCTCCTTTGCAGACAAAGGTAGAGACAAGCTCCTCACTGTAAGAGAAGAGGATGCTGACAATTACAAAGTCTTGAAGAGTGCTCTGATAGATGGGTTTGGCCTAACCACTGAACAGTATAGGTTGAAGTTCAGAGATACCCAAAAGGCTCAGACTCAAGACTGGGTTGACTTTGTAGATTGTGCTACTAAGGCTCTGGAAGCTTGGATACATGGCAGCAAGGTGCATGACTTTATAGGATTGTACAATTTGATTATGAGGGAGCAGATCCTTAATAATTGTCAAAACCAGCTTTTACACCAGTACCTGGTGGACTCTGATCTGACCTCTCCCCAAGAATTGGGCAAGAAGGCAGACAAATGGGTCAGAACCAGGGTGATGCCTAAGAATCAGGGTGGTGACCAGAAGAAAGATTCTACCAAGTCCCAAGAGAAAGGTGGGGATAAATCTAAGGATAAGTCCACTACAGGGCCCCAAAAGTCGTCTTCTGGGGTGGGTCCCAAACTCCTTCCTCTCCTGAAAAGAAACCATATTGCCATGTCTGTAAAAGCCTGGACACTGGAAAACTGATCCCAGATGCCCCAGGATTGGCAATAAAGAAAATGTTCCTCCAACAAATACTACCACCCCTCCTGGTACTACCAGTAAGTAATTCTCCAGTTGGGAGTAGTGCACCCAAAAGTTAGGTGCTTTTGCAAGGGGAACAGAGGTGGGCCCTAGTTTAGGCAGGACCCCCTCAACAGACTCCTCTGACTCTGATGGTGGTATAGGATTTGCCACCTTTACCATGGGTCCCAATGCATTGGGCAGGTACAGACTGGAGCCAATGATTAATGGTCAGAAAGCTGTGGCATTCCGGGACACAGGGGCTAGTGTCACCATGGTGGCAGGGAAACTAGTCCCCCCTCCCCAGCTTTTACCTGAGTTTAAATACCAGGTGACCAACATAGATGGTGTCAGAACAGATCACCCCATGGCCATAGTCAATCTCAGCTGGGAAGGGTTCACAGGCCCAAAAAGAGTGGCAGTGTCCCCCAACTTGCCTGTAGATTGCCTGATGGGCAATGATTTGGAACTTTCAGCCTAGGCTGCAGTTGAACACCAAGCCCATCTGAGAATGCTGGGCGTCCCTGAAAGAGTTAGTGGGGCTGTGATGGCCACAGCCTAAGCCCAGGGAAATTTTAGAGAGATGGAGCCTGGAAGAATGGCCCACTCTCCCCCAAAAGAGAGCACAAGGGTTGAAGAAAAGTCTTCTTCCCCCCAGACAGTAGGAAAGGGTCAGCCTCCTCAGGGAACTGACCCTACCCTAGTGAAGGAACTGCCCCAGAGGTAGTCAGGCCTGGCCTGGCCACACCCCTGATGGCAGAGGACCCTTCCAAGGTGGTACCCAGTCTGGAGCAGGTAACCTGCCCCTCTCTATCCTGCCTCAGTCAGCCCAGGGCTGCAGAGGTCAAGGAGGTCAGTGGACCCCACAGGGCCCCCTGTCCAGAGGAACCCCCCATCAGCAGATTAGGGGCACCCAGCCTAGTAGCCCTAGCCAGGTGAAAATTCCTCAACACACTGAGGGATCCCCCATACCTTTGTGTAGGGACCTCCCCAGAAGGACTCTGTTAGGCAAGGGCAAACCTGGGACCAAAAGGTTCCAAACCTGCCATGTCCCTCCAGTGTGCCAACCAAAGGGACCCAACCCCCAGCTGTAGGCAGCCAGAGGTTGACCCTTAGAGCAAAGTACAACTCAGTCATGGAAAGAGAGGCCTACATGGTGACCAGTGATCTGAGGAAGCTGAGGCCAACTTTATTAGGGCCTCACTTCTCTACTCAGACCCCACACCAGCCTTTTACTTTGCCAAAAACCCCCACAGGTAGTAATTCCCCATGGTGGAGACCCTCTCATACCCTTAGGGTGAGGGATAGCTTAGTGGACCATAAAACAGGGGGCAACCATGCTAGTGCAGGTGCTTCCTTATATGGCCACTTAGTCAATAAAGGCTCAACTGGCCAAGGTTAGCCTTATCTCCTTTCGTTTGGGGGGTTATGTAGGAAGGTGGAATCTGACTATATGGTTGCCCCCACTTTTTCCTGGTGTTTTGCTGGTTTATGACTTAGTTGGACTGGGATCCTGCTATTCAGGGCCCCAGTCTATCTGCTTCCTCTCTAAAATGGTTTCCATGTACCTTAGGTACATCTCTGATTGGAATCTGGAGTGCCCTAACAAGTCCCTAGTATATGGTATACTATGTACCCAGGGCATAGGTACCCCAGAGGCCTGCCAGGGGCTGAAGCATGTATTATGCCACCCCTGGAAGGCCAGCCAAAATGACACCACAGGTCTGCTACTGCAGCCTGGGTAAGGTGGTGCATGCACCCCTTACTGTGATATAGGTTACCTATATCACTACATATATGCACACATATAAACCTGTAAGTCACTCCTATGGCAGGCCTTATCAATCCTGAAGGCAGAGTGCTTGGTTGTTATGTGAGAGGGTGCCCCTGCATGAGCAGAGCCCCTCTGCAGCATTCGGAGACCCTTCTCTGATGCTGTTTGTAGTGCAGCCTGACCATATACTCTTAAGTGCATTATAACCTCGCGTTAAATGCTAACTTTGGAATGGCTGCACGGAAACATGTCGTGTTTGGTGTCAAACATCTTGGAATACTACCCTCCCCACCAGTTCTGGCGGCGGGGGTAGCATTCTACCCTTCTAGAGGGAGAGACATGTACACACCGGCCTACCCGGTAACTTCTTTACAGAGCCCTGGCATCACAAAATGGATGCCACTGCCACAGACACAGGTCTGGCCTCCTGCTGCTGACTGAAACTCCGGCAGGGGAGGCCTGGACAATAGGTTTCCTGTCCAAGGGAGGTGTAACCACCTCCCCAGACAGGATAATGTGTATTGGGGCTGGGCGGGAGCACTATCTGGTGCTTTGAAGTCCTGCACTGGGGGCACATTTGGTGTCCCTGTGCATACCCCAGTTCAAACCGGTTCAGGGGCTTCCAACCCTGCTCTGGCGTGAAACTGGACAAAGGGAAATGGGTGTAACCACCCCTCTTCCCTGACCCTCCCATAGGTGGGTCCCCAGAGTATGTCCAACCCCCTAACTTGGTATAAGTATGGGACCCCAGTCCTTATGACTTTAGATTAACCTGGACGAAACTCTGACACTGAATCCTGGACCTTTGATGCTCTACTTGAAGACTAGAGGACTGAAGAATCTCCCTTGGGGTCAAGGAGTGACTCCCCTGCTTGGCAGGCACCTAAGAAGCAATTGTCCGGTCTGCATCGCTGAAGCTCCCGCCGGACGCCGAAGTCTTTGCAACACCAGAGGTAGATTTCCAGCTTTTTCCGAGGCTGCCCTGAGTCCTCAGCGAAGCTGAGGCCCATAGCTGTTGTGGGTAACGTGGAACCATGACCCCTGGACACTGAGAACTTTTGCAAGTGCATCCTCTTCCTGGTCTTCCACGAAGTTGTGCTTTGGGCTCCAAATAGCCCCTGCCTCCAGCAGCGACTGCACCGAAGATCACTGGCCTCCACTCCACGAGTGTCCTGTGAGCCAGCTCCACGTGTGTCCACTAAAGGCTCCTTTGCAGTCGCTAGTCCGTTGGCTAGTGGGCCCTCCCGAAGGCAACTCTTCTTTTGCTTGGGCTTTCCTAATTGCTCCAGATGAGCCCTGACTTACCCTCGCTGGGTGTGTCCCTCAGACCTTGCTGATCTGCATCAACGTCCTTTCTTTATTTCCACGAGACTTGCCGTTGTCAAGGCTTGTTGGGTCCAATCCGGTCGCCGACACCTCAGCAATCGACAGACGTTGTGGGACAGCTCGAATCTAGCTCCTGATTGTCGTCAACACCTCCTGGACCTCGTGGCTGAAGAGTCAAGACACCCGTCAACCTACCTGAAGCACCCGACATCAGTGGGCATCTGCTCATCGCCTTCCTGGTCACTGGCTAGTGACCCAGACTCTGTCCCCTCTGCTTTCAGGTTCTTCAGATCTTCGATCCACCCTTGGATCCACCCGGACACTTTCGACTTGGCCGCCAGCAGCCTGCTGCAGCAGATCGCCATTGAAAACGACGACGAAACCCGACGACAAAAGACACCTATGCACCCGGCTTCCCTGGGTGAGGTAACTCGAGTACTCCGGTGCTCCCGTGTGTATTGACTCTAGAACTGCCTAGTTCTAAAGGGATTTGATCCAAGTCCTCCTCTAAGTGTCCCTTCCTTTTAAAATTCCAACCACGACTTTCCCCATAGAAGTCAATGGCGATTCGCGGCTGTGTTCTCACACTGCACGCGTCCCCCGTGGGTCCCCTGTGTCACTACCTTGGGTGGTTCCTTGTGGTCCAAGCACTTCTACAGGCTCTAGGCCTTGTGTCTAGCTCAGTCGTGGTTCTTATACCACTATTTTAGAATATGGTTTGGTACGCTCCTAGGGCACAAACGTGTATTTGTGCTATTACTGTTGATATTTGACTTGTAAAATATGTACTTCAAACTCTAGCCTCATAAAGAGACTAGAGGGGTATGTTTAAGACTAAATACATATATTTTATATATATACCTGGTGTGGTCCTCTTTCATTTGGTCACTCAAGAGATTATAGACTGGTAAAACAAGCTGCTTTACATTCCTTCAAGACTTAGCCTGAAGGCTGCTCTCCATAGCTACCACTAGGATAGCTTTCAATAAAGGTTGTCTTTAACCTATCTCCAATAAGGGGTTGTTTGGACTGGTGCAAGGTGCCCACTATAATCAGTGTACATTATATACCAGGCCAACTTCTCACAGGATGCCGCAGCAATGTTCGCGTCTGTTGTTACCTGTGTGCCTGTAGATCCATCTCGTACCTCAGCAGCAGCCGGAAGCGTCTGTGAGATCTCAATGAATGCCGTCATCAGGATTGGTAGCCTCTGGGGACAACACAGAGCATGGGCCGTTATCGGGTCCAGCAGAGTATCGATATCCGTTGGCGTAGCTGATGGAAATGTTAGACAGATGTCCAACACGCATTCTTTACCGCATAGCAGGCATCGTAGAACAGGTAAGATGCAATCTTGCCAGATTGGTCTGAATGACAGGAACCACATGGTATTAAGTTCCCGTAGACGAGTCATGCCAAAAAGCTGTACTATTCGCTCACTGCTCTTTCGTTCAAGGAGAGCTTTCTCCACTTCGCTCGGAGTGATGTCTGCGAATAGGCTGGCCATAGTGTAATAGCAGGAAGAGAAATAGAATTTCGGCAACAAGTGCTAGAATTAATGGTATGCCACCAAACACCGAATGTGCAAAGTTTGGGATGATTCCGAGGACTGCCTGGAAATTTGCTAACAGTCCGGAACAGATGGTCTTAAATACATGTACAATTCCGCTTGTATCTGACATGTTAAAGATACGTCCTATCATTTCTACGAAATGTATAGGGCAGTTTGTACGTATTAAAGTTTGTATCTCAGCCGAAGTCCTTGCAATTTGTAGATCATAGGTTTCTTTGGCCGAGGTCAAAGGCACTGTTTGTTGTAAAAGCATGGCTTTCATTCTGCTTAAATTATCAAATCTTATAAAAGAGACATTCAGCGAAGGCCACAAAGGCGACTCCCTGACTGTGTCTATTGGGGCAAACAATACTTGCATACAGCAAGTGACCCTGGAGTTCACCGTTACTAGATATGGGATGCCTGGCAACATGCCGCAGCAACTCTGATCATTCAACATGAGGTAACTCCCATTATAAAGTTGTCCAAACGTTGGATTAATCACAGCAGCTGGTGTACCCGGCAAGACAAATTTGCCACAGAACCATACAAGCCCCGTGTAAAGAAATGTCCTGAAATATTAGTGAACCGCTCGGTGCATTTTTACAGTGTGTATCGCTCAGAAACACTTCACGATCCCCACTCCAACATCTATATGTGTATGGTAAATTCTAAGATGTCTTAATGTATTCCTTACCCAACCTTTCAAATTTGCCTGCTTGCATTTGTTTGAGGCAATACTGAAACTGAAAAGTAGTCACAGGTAGTGTGATTTTGCCATTAATAAGACATTCTGTAGCTGGTTTTTCTGCCACTGTGAATGATAACTTTTCCAGTTTTTCAATGCTCAGCACCGTATACTTTGCTCCTCTTTGCACCAGTTCGATCTGTTTATCAGTGAGATTGTATTCTGCAAACAGAGCCGTTGTGTCGATAAAACGCCAAGGCACATAGCCCGCTCGCAAAGATTGCAGCGTCCAGCTTAATAACACAATAGAACGTAATTGAGATTGGCCTTGTTGTAACATCGCCAGATCTTGTTCTAGTATGTCGATAGCAGAGGATACAATGCCGTCCAATGAATATATTCTGGAGGACAAAGTTGTTAAACCATTGTCGACCACAGAGAGAGTTTTCTCTAAATTAATACGATCAAGTTCCCGTATTCGTTCTGCGGCCTCTATCTGTGACACCTTCCATGCTTCATTATAGGCAGCATAAATGCCGGCATATATGAAACGTTTTTGACGCGGTTTTCTTGGTCCAAGCAAGAATTCCCTAAAGTCTGCGTCTTCTTTAAGCAAGGTTAAGTGTTGTTTCACATCCTTAAGTGTAGATTTTTGTAGCCAATCGATGCATAATTTTCCTACACTGTATGTTGTTACTACCCCCGGATGTTGTCTTTGGACGTATCTTGGGTCTGGCCTATAAATAGTAAAGCCCTGAGTTTTATTCAGGAATCTTTCCTGACAGTTGTTCGTGTCTGTGGGCCAGATCAACCATTTTCTCCAATCAGGATTAGATCTGTTGAGTTGTAGTATTGTGTCAACTCTAACCGCTGCCTGTGTTGTTGTTATCACTTGCAGGTGTTGGTACAGAAGGTGTTTTCATCTCTTTGATCTTGGCTAGTCCAAGACAAGACGTTTGTTGGACAGTTTCATTCAAAAACATTATTTGCTGAGGGATGATGCATGCTCTAAATAAAGCTTCTATCCCCTGCACTTGCCATCTTTAGTACCCCAGACAGTTTTTGTGTCTATTGTCTCTTTCCATAAGTTGAAACCATGTCTAGACAGTTGGGTAATAAATGCTGCAGAATAAATCTGTTTTGTATTTGTTAACATTATTTTCAGTCCTGTTTTGTTTACATTTTTATAGTAAAACGTTTCTGGATCAGATGTATTGTATCCTGAAAAATATGGAAACTTATTAGCAAATGTTTTTGAACTACCTTTTTGGTGGTGTAGGACAATGCTCCCATTGGTTAAACATAAACACATTTCTAGGGTTTGCTGATTTATGCAAAAATGATGACCATAGTGGTTATAGCAATACAGCTGTTCATAGTCTGATGAACCCTCTAAATTTTCATTTTTAGAAAATGCAGCAGATTTTTCTAGGTCAAACATTATGTCATTAACAGTCTCAAAGTCCCAATCATCAGAATAGGTATTGGACGAAATAAGATCACTTAGTGAAATTTTAAACAAATGTGGAATGTTTAATTGTTCTGTTGGGCCGAAGATATCGAAATCAGTTTTGTCCCACACTATACCATCCTGTATAGGAACGGCTGTGATGTTCACTGTTGGCAAGTCTCTTGCTTCCCGATGGGAAGATTTATGTGGTTTCAAAAGTAAGTTCACGGAGGGCGCTAGAGGGCGCACGGCAAGATGGCCGCACTCTAGTGAGGCTCTGCCCGGCTGCGCCACAATCCGTCCAAAATCCGCCCTACAAACTACCTATCCGGAGGCATAGAGGAGTGTGTCGGACGAGAGACGTGTACCCGACTCGGCTGCTGCGCCCGGGGCTGCCCGAGACAGGGGCAACGGCGGCATCTCAGCGGTGGTGGCAGCGGCTGTGAAATCGCAAGATGGCGGCGCCCGGGGGGCTTTGAGACCCGCTGCCCTGATCGGCGACCTGTGCCCTTGCTGACACGAGAGACAAGCGGTGCTGCGCCCGGCGGGTGGCTGTGCCACATATCGTTGCTGCAGCGGACCCTGGGAGGCCGTGATTGAGAGCACCAGCAGAGGCGGCGACAACAGCGGGCCCCGGACTCCCCGGCGCCGGAGGTGGTGAGTGGGGCGCGGCCTACTGCAGGCCGGTGGCTGCGGAGGCGGGTGAGGGCCTGCAATCGGGTCGCGCTCTATGGGCTGCTGTAAGGTGCTGGGGTTGTGCTGGTGGCCCTAGCCTTAAGTGAGGATCTGCTCCCTGTGCGCTGCGAGTGGGAGAGCTGCTGGACCCCGGCCCTGCGTTGGGGGATCCGCGGAGGATGCTCCTGCTGTTGTTGTCGGCGGGGAGCGGTTGGGCCCTCCCGCATTACCACCGAGGGAACTGGCTGGCATAGCTGTGACTTACCCATCGAGAGACCTGCTGAGGCCGCGTACACTGCCTTAAACGGCGCTGATTACCTCCCTGTTGCCTGCTCCCGGGAAAACACACCAGAATTGGCTGCCGCGGGCGTGCATCTGGCGCAGAATGCACTGCGCCGCGCAGGCTGACCACATTGGCTGAGGGATGAGGAATGATAGGAGCACGGCGGCAGGGCCGATGGTGGTATGATGGTGCTGGACCACCCGGGCTCCCTAAGTCACAGTGCTATTGATCGGTGGGGGGGCGACTGGTGCTGAGGCCTTCGTATCTGCGCAGCGGAGCTGATGGGAACCCTGCCGGCTGTGGCCCCCCAGGTCTGGCTGCACCTGGACAGTGGTTCAGGTGGCCGTGGGCCGGCTGGCGATTGTGTACCTGCTGTGTTCCACCCTCCCCCCCGCCCGTTGGTTTTGCTGTGGGCCTCCGGCCCTGCCGCGAGGGAGCCTGCGGATTTCTGTCCGGCTCCTGCTGGGGACCTTCTCTGTGCCGGACTCCTCGATCTCCCTTGTGACAAGTCATACCATTGGACGCCATGGGTAAAACAGACAAAACGCAACCCCGTCTCACGTTCGAGGTGCGCAAATCCGCCAAGGTGTCACAGAAGGCCGCCTCGGACTCTGAGGCGGATGTATCAGAGGGGGCTCCCTCGGGCCTTGAAACCACGCTTTTGGCAATGCAGCGAAGCCTCCAATCAATTGAGGGCACAATGGCGGCAGTCAACAATCGGACCATATGTCATCCCAATTGGAGAAGCAGAGCGCCCGCATGGGGGAGGTGGAGCAGAGGGTCTCCGCAGCGGAGGACGGTTTGAGTGACGTCGCCGGGAAAGCTCTGAATATGGAGAAGGTCCTGTCTGTTATCCAGGCCAAGAACGAGGACTTGGAGGCCCGCTCGCGGCGCAATAACATTCGCCTTATTGGCCTGCCGGAGTCCACCAATGTGGGCAGAATGGAGATATTCATAGAGACGCTGATTACTGACCTTTTTGGCAGGGAGCAGCTATCCCCCATGTTTATTGTGGAGCGGGCGCATCGTTCGCTGGCCACTCGTCCGGCGCCGGGGCTCCCCCGCGGCCCATCATTGCACGAGTCTTAAACTACAGGGACCGTGATGTGATATTGCGCCTGGCACGAGAGAAGGGCACTATTGACTATCAGGGAGTCGGCTCTCCTTCTTCCCAGACTTTACGGTGGCAGTTCAGGCGGCGAGACGGGAGTTTGCCGATGTCAAAAGTTTCTCAGGTCCGAGGAGGTCCCTTACGCTATGCTCTACCCGGCCCGCTTGAAGATTGGCCCCAACGGAGACTCTCATATATTCAACAACCCTAAGGCAGCTCTTGAACATGCCAAACGTCTCAAGCGAAGACGACGAGATGCTGGTCTGCAGTCGGACACAGAGGAACAATAGGTTCCTGGGGTGCATTTCTGTACACATTTGGTTGCTGGGCTCGCCTATCTGTTGAGTTGGGGAGGTCTGATGCTCATGTCAAGTTTCTGCTCTACCTTTGCCAAGTAGTATTTCCATGCCCATGTAGCCGCTGACTAGGTCTAATGTATTACATATGCCGATTTTGTGGATAGGGCTCTTGTGTACTGTTGTTTGTAGGCACGGCTCCAACTCCCGCGCAGCCACCTCCTGCTAGATGGGAGGGTAGTTGCACTCTAGCGCCCTACATGGGTATACCCCAACTGAGGTTTCTACTTTTGTTCGATGGGACGGGGAGGGAGGGGGATGGTTGGGATGGCTTTAGCAAGTTGGGGATGCTGAAGTGGGTGGGGGTGAGGGGAATTGAGGGGGTATCCTCTGGCATGGTATGTTTTATGTTTTATTGCATTTCATCTTTCTTATTATTGTATCAATACTTATATGGCTTTCACATATTCCATTGTTCTGTCGGCTTACCGACCACTGACCGGATAAGTGGAAATCTGCGACTCTTGACCTGGAATGTCCGGGGCCTGAATTCCCCTAAAAAGATCAGGGCAGTGTTTGCTTACCTAGAGAGAATGACTATCCACATTGCCTTCCTACAAGAGACTCACCTCACGAGCTTATCGGATAAGAATGTGGGGGCACGATGGGCTGGGCACCGGGTGGCCTCTTCCTACTCTAGCTATGCTCGGGGTGTGCTGATTTTGATAAAGAAGGGGATACACTTTCAGGCCCTCCGTTCTGAGACAGACGATCAGGGGCGAGTGGCAATGGTGCACGGTCTGCTAGGCGGGGCGAGTGTTCTATTTGTGAATGTGTACGGGCCGAATGTTGACGACCCGGCATTTTTGCTGATGTCTGGCGTCGTGTCTCTGGGTTCCCTGATGCGGAAATTATATGGGGGGATTTTAATGTGTGCTTGGACATGGATGCTGACCGTATGGGCAGTGAGCGGGCACGACCTAAACTAGCAGCGGAGACATTGCGTGGCATAATGGAAGCTGGATGCCTGAGGATGTCTGGCGACTGCAACACCCTGGCAAACGGGAAAGTACGTTTGTGTCGGCGGTGCACGGGACATGGTCCCGCTTGGACCTCTGGCTGGTCACGAAACTGCATGCCCCTGGGCGACGGGGTGCGTCACCTAGCCCGGACGCTGTCAGATCACTCTCCGGTGCTGCTGGATTTATGTGTACCGACTTGTGGGAGACCACCCTTTCAGTGGCGACTGCAGCCATCCTCCCTGACTGACCCGGTATTCAGGGCCACGGTAGGGGAGGCTATCCGTAACTTCTTCCGGGAGAATACTGGCTCTGTGGATAGCGCTGGGACTATGTGGGAGGCATTCAAGGTCACTATCAGAGGGGTCTGCATGGGGGCACAGGCTGGAGTGCTGCGGGATCTGCGGCGCAGGATCCAGAGACTCGCGGGAGATATCTCTGCTTTGGAGAGGGCCTACGAGGTGAACCCGCTGCCCGAAACCCTGTCCAAGATCCGTGCCTTAGTCACGGAACATAACGATACCGCTGATCAGGAGATGAGACACCAATCTAGAGCGTAGCACGGCTAGATACTACGGTGAGGGGGTCGGCCCAGTCGCTCGCTCGCTCGGAAGTTGGCTGCACCGCGGAGCCAACAATACATCACGGAGATGCTTGATGAGGCAGGCGTGGCCCACTTCGGCACGGCCGCCATCAATGAGACCATACTTGACTACTACACTACCCTTTATAGCAATAAGGATACGGCTCAGACGGCAGATATCGATTCGTACCTAGAGGATGTAGCATTGGGCTGGCTGGCCCCAGGCCATCGGGATTATCTTTCGCAGCCCTTCGATGAGGAGGATGTGAAAACGGCTATTATGTCCCTCCCTACTGGCAAAGCTGCGGGCCTGGACGGTCTTCCGAGCCGAATTTTATAAGGCATTTGTCGACGATCTGGCCCCCAGACTTCTAGAAGTCTATGCGGAGGCCTACGACACCGGCCGTCTTCCACCTTCCTTGCGGGAAGCTCTCCTAGTCATGCTCTTGAAACCCGACAAGGAGCCCAACCGCTGCAATTCTTACAGGCCCCTCTCAATGCTTAATATTGACACCAAGGTATTAGCTAAAATGATCGCTCTCCGTCTGCAGCCGCTGATCCCCTTACTGGTGCTCCCGGACCAGTCATGCTTTGTGCCTGCGAGGTCTACTGTGCTTAATCTGCGCACTATCTTCGCTACTTTACACTATTTCGATGCCGACTTCCAGGCCGTGGCGGTGCTGCTCGACGCTGCTAAAGCGTTCAACTCCCTCTCTTGGGAATACATGTTTTCCGTCCTCACCAAGATGGGTGTCCCTCCGTTCTTTTGCAGTGGATCAGGGTTCTGTACTCGCCCGGCGGCTAGGGTTCGCGTGAACAGCTGGGTGTCCTCGGAGTTTCACATAGGTAGGGGCACGAGGCAGGGATGCCCCCTGTCGCCGATGCTTTTCGCCTTGGCATTGGAGCCTCTGGCCTGTAAGTTGCGCCAGCTCCATGCCTCTGCGGCGCTGCGCTTCAGACTACGACCATTGGTTGTCTCGCTATACGCGGATGAAATGTTGCTTTATGTTCGTGAACCTGCAACATATCTCCCGGCCTTGCTGCGAGAATATGTCCGGTTCGAGGGCTTCTCTGGCTTGGGGATAAATTGGGCCAAGTCGATGGTCTTTCCCCTGACGGCAGGAACCTGCGAGTTTGAAATGGACTTCCCTCTGGCCTGGACTCAGGAACCAGTAAAATATCTTGGGATTTGGCTGCACAGGGACCCGGCGCAGGTGATCTCTATGAATTATGGACGTACAATCTCTCAACTTACTGAGCGAATGGCGCGATGGGCTCGTCTGCCGCTCTCACTGGCAGACCGTATAGCAGTCATCAAAATGGTCATATTGCCTAAACTATTATATTTCTTTGTGAATATCCCTATCCGCCTGAATGTTTCCGTTTTTAAGTCTCTACAGACGGTCCTACTGTCGTTTGTCTGGGGGGGCAAAAAGCCTCGCTGTAGCTGGGACACCCTGGTTCAACCCTTTGACCGCAGCGGTTTTGAGGCTCCTGATATGCGCCTTTACTATTTATGCGCTCAGGCGCAGTTTGCGCATTATTGGTTCTAGCCGCAGCGTCTCCTACCTCATACTGCGATTGAGGTGGATGCGATCCTTCCACTCCCATTGGTGGCTGCGGCTCTCTCGGGGGCTGGAGGTCCCCGGACGGAAGTTAACCCGGTCCTATGCACGGCCTGGGCCTGGCGGACGCTGGCGTGTCGTGCGACACTATCCTACCTTTATGCCCCCAAGTTGCCGATAGCAGCGCATCCCGGTATATCCGCACTGCAGGAGCGCCTGGCGCGGACCACGTTACAGGCCGTCGGGATCACCCAGATGGGGGACTTCTACAGCCAGGGCCGGTTCCGTTCGCTACAGGACGTGCAGGCGAACCGGCCTCATGACGCTATGCTGGGGTTTACGTACGTGCAGGTTCGTCAGGCCATTCGGGATGTCTACCCTGGCTTCCCCGCGGAGCCCCAGCCGCTGCGGGCACTGCAGGCGGTGCTTGCGGGCGAGGCTCGTCGGGGACTGATTACTAAACTCTATAATTCATCTCTTCGTGAGCGGGAAGCGGAGGCGCATCCATCCTATGCTAAATGGAACGCGGCCCTGGGAGGGTTACTGTCGGAGGACCACTGGTATTATTGCTGCAAACTGACTGGGCGACTGACGGCTAACTGCAACTTACGTATTATACATTTTAAATTTTTGCACCAACTTTACTATACCCCTGTACAATTGCGTAGATTCGGATTGCGAGAGGATGCTTGCTGTGTGCGATGTGGACAGGCAGACGCTGACTTTTTACATCTTTCATGGTTATGTCCAGGGATAGCTGCCTATTGGGCTAAAGTGATGAATGTGCTCACGGATGTCGTACTGGAGAGAGTGCAATGTACGCCCGAGATGTGTCTGTTGGGCAGCGTAGCGTCTTTGAGGCCGTGCAATAGGAGACTGGTTGCGGTGGCCACACTTATGGCTAAGCGAGCCATGGCGCAATGCTGGGGCGCAAAGGGGTTGCCCACGGTTTGTAAGTGGCTGAGGGATCTATCCTACTGTAGGGAGCAATTAGAAATCTATGCGGAGGAGCTGCCTGAGTCGTCCCGCCCTAAAGATTTTTGGGCCCCGCTTACTCTATATCTCGCGAGTCATCCCGACCTTTAAGCTGATCTGCCCTCCATGTTTAGTGAATGGAGGTACCTGCCTCATTTATCCCCGGACTCCTGTCATATCCTTGTGGATGTGTTTAGTAAAAGCCAAATTGTTTTTGATTTATTTGTCATACCATTACTATGCCGGAGGGGAAGGGAGGTGGGGTTTTTTTTTTTGTTCTGTTCCTATCCTATGATTGGTTGTTATTATCCGTCTTTTATTCATCTGGACGTAGTGGGAGGTAATATAATGCTGATATCTATCCGACTGTTCCTTCCTCCATGACGCGGCCGGCCCTGAGTGGTTGTAGGCAGCTTGCTGTGTATCCTTTCTTTATTCTTCCTGCATTACACGTTCACGCATTCCACGGCCGGCCCCTCTGGGGATGTAGGCATAGTGCTGTATTCTGCAATGCTTCCCTGTTTTGCCTTCAATAAAGGTTTTCAAAATAAAAAATAAAAAAAAGTAAGTTCACATCTTTTCTTCAGTGTTCACATGGATGTATCTGCCATTTATAAGCACGCTCATAGTCATAACCAAAGCTAGCCACAGCAGGAAAACAAATATTCCAGAAATAATCCAGAGTTCAATCCATGGTGAAACCAGATAAGTCTTTTCAGAAAGTGAAGAAAGTCTTGTACTTGCTGTTTGAAACTTAATGATGCTGGCGTCGTTTCAGGTTCACTGGGATCTTCTGAGAACGTATCAAAGTTAATGAAATAGCCAGAAGCAGTTCTGTCAATTGTTGAAATTGCATCAGGATTCGTTGAAATCGCTGGAACCAGTTGATCACTTGCTACGTTGGTGTAGATAGGTGTATTTGGACGAACTGTTACTTGAGTTTCAAGAGGGATGAGTTCCATAGCATTGTTGCTCAGTCCTTCATCTGTTACTGCTGAACTATCGATGGTTATCAGTCTTTCAGTCTGAACCTCTTGGATAGTAGCGAGAGGAGTGCGTCTGCTACTAGGCCGGAGTCCACGAGGCCTACTATTTAGTATTGGCCACATACTGTGGTTTGATGAGGTCGATGGACACAAATCTTTTCTCCTTTTTTCCAGCAAGGGGCGGCAGTAGTACTGTTCTTGTTCCTTGAACAGCTAGGACAGGTACTGGTTGTCTATAAGAAGGTCCAAATTCCTTCTTGACCGCAATCTTTTCTCTGACTAGATCCCCAACTTTTGGAATCCAGACAGGCCTTGCTGGGACAGCCGGTTGATCCCCAGTGGTGGTTGGCTGCAGGAACACGTTGCTTTGTTTCGTTCTTAATTTGTTTAAGTCCTGTAAAACAGCCAAACGATCTTTGATATCAAAGGGTTTATTTTCCACCAGTGTGCCTACGTGTTCGAGGTCTGGTACCCACATTCTTGTCCCAAATAGGACCTCATATGGAGTGACCCCCCCTAGAGAACTTCTTGGCAAATTGTTTAATGAGTGTTGGACCCCATATAGATGTCTGACCCACCCATCACCCGAACCTAATACCCTAGCTGTTATAGACTGCTTTATGTCCCGGTTTTTCCTTTCCACAACCGAATTTCCCTCAGGATGGAATGGAGAGGAGTACCGCAATGCAACGCCCAGACTGTGTTACATCCTGCTTTTCCTTCCTCTCTGTCCTTCTTTAGTGTTTGTTCTAAGCTGCTCAGCCTGTATCTATGATGTCACTTAGAGTTCCTTTTGTGTATGTTTGATTCTATTGTCAGTTATATCTGAGGCTGAGCAGCAGGGCAGCTGCTCCCGGTGGGGCCTTAACTGGGGCCTTTACTGAATTACATGCTTGCTTGTATCCTGTACATTTATTCTTGATTAGTAAGAATAAACCCACTTCTGGACGCAGCAACACAAGGACTCATCTTTTATTTATATGAAATGTTACAGACTGGCCATGGCTTCTTTGTAAGCCCGAGAGCTAAACGCAGGGCCCTGGTCAGAATGTAGTGTGCCTATTGCGTATGTGCCGATAAAGACTCGCAAATCTTTTATAATAGTTTGAGCGTCAGCCGAGCGCTGAGGCCATATCCATAGGAACCTTGAGCACGAATCCACTGCGACCAATATATATTTATAGTTACCATCCCTTTGCAAGGGACCGCAGTGGTCCAGGTAAACACAAGCTAATGGTTTGTCTGAAATTAACAGGGGTGTCTGCGCAGGACGTTTCACTGTGGAGACTTTCATCTGTTGGCATATATCACATTCTAAAACATAGTTCTTTGTTTGTTTCCGAATGCCAGGCCACCAATATCTTTGCTTGAGTAAAGATACTGTTGCAGAAACACCTGCATGGGCAGAAGCTATCCCTTCATGTGCTGCTAGTATTAGTCCTAATCTACGTTCCTTGTTTGGAATTACCCTATCCCCCACTCCAGGGATTCAAGCAAAAGGAAAGTTGTTCGCATCAATTACATAAGAGTACTTGAGTGGAAACTTTTTTGGTAACGCTGCACCACTGCCTTTGCTTGTAGCATTGACAGCCAACATTATCTCACTGTCTATTCTCGTTTTTGAACGAGTGATCACACCTACGGAAGCCGTCTGAACAGTCCCCTTTGCGGCTTCGTCAGCCAATGAATTCCCTGCAACGTGAACGCCATCACATTGATGACTCAGTGTGTGGATCACGTGAGCCTTTGGTAGTTCGTTTTCAACTGAACTACTTGTTCCCAAAGCGTTTATGCTTTATTGTGCCACCTTTGCATCTTTAAACCCGTTTTCAAGCCAATTTTGTATATATTCATTATACGACTGAACACAGTAAAAGAATCGCACACTATTAGTGTGGGGAATTCGCGATCTGTACTTTCAAGTGCCAGTTTGAATGCTTGTAGCTCAGCTCGCTGAGCTGTACAATCTCCTAGAGATTGAGTTTTTGTGACCATAGGTCTGAAGATGCCATCTCGCATGCGACCTTTAACGATTGCACATGCTGCACTGTAAGCTTGCTTACCCCCTGTTGCGGGTTGTGCAGATCCGTCAGTGTAAATTATGAATTCGTACTGATCGAGAGGATGAATTTCAGTGGGCAGAGGACATTCATGTTCATATTGCAGGAACGCTTGTGTTTTTAGATCAGGATCAAAAACATATTCAACATCTGTTGCAGCAAGAGAATTAACCCATTGTATCCATCTTGGATGTAATGCTTTAGCATTTGGAATGCTCGCTTTTGTGACCGCTTCTAATGCAGGTACCGGGGTAACAACAATAATGCGTTTCCCTTGTGCTAGGGCTCTTTCTTTTGCTACAGCGGTTTGAACTACTGTCAGAATTTTTCAGTTGAAGTGAAGCGCATTTCTGCTTGTGTATACAAATGGGATTTGTATGCAATTGGTATTTTTTCACCCTCATTAAATGTTAAGTAGGTGAATCCGCATTGACCCGAAATTATTCGGATCACTAAATTGCGTTGACTTACGCGTGTTTGTAAGTGATTTGTTGCTAACATGTTAGCCTGGAGTGAACGCAAGATTTCTGTATGTTCTTGTGTCCAATTTTTGATTGAAAAATCAGGTTTGATTAATGCGTAGAGAGGTTTAACCCTTTCTGCATAATTTAGAATGTATGTTCTTCCAAAGTTTAGGAAACCCAGGATGGATTGTAAGTTTTTCAGCGTTTTTGGAGGTTGGAGCAGCGCACACTTTTCTAAAAAGTTAGCTGCCAAGCTCTTGCCTTCACTTGAAAGCTCATATCCTAAAAAGAGGACATTGAGATGGGCAATTCTGGACTTTTTGAAGTTGAATTTGTAGCCCTCAGAGGCTAAGCCCAATATAATGGTATTCACCCTGTTCAAGTGTTTGTCCAGGTCATCGTCTGTCAGATAGATGTCATCGACATAGGACAATGCCTCATTGTCATAAATTTGTAGTAACTCTGTTACTCTCGCTGAGAATAACCCCGGGCTGTTCTTGAACCCTTGTGGGAGTCGACAAAATTGACGCTGGGTCCCCATTATGGAGAATGCTGTTAAGTACCTGATTTCAGGTGCTATGTTTTGACAAAAGAAACCATTTGAGATATCTAATGTGGTTTTATATTTTTTACGCACAATGTTATTCATTAATGCTGTACCATGTGCATTTTGCACTGCAAATGTTTTAGAACAAGTGTTTAAATGTCTGTAATCCAAAACTAGACGATAGGTGTTGTCTGGTTTGGAGACAGGAAACAAAGGATTGTTCATTGAGGAGGTGCATGTTTCAATCACTCCTTGGTATTCAAGTTGATCTAAGATCTCCCTGACCTGTTTTTTAGCTTCTTGCTTTATTGGGTACTGCCTTTGTGCAGTTGGTTCATGTTTCAGATGTATTTTATGGTGAGGTGAGACCTCATCCCATCCTACATGATTTTTATATAATGCTGGGGTCTGGGCTACTGCCCATTTCCTGGCATAAGTATATTTTAGATGAATTGGAATATGGTTAGAGAAGGCAGGCATAATAATGTCCTGGCCATGTGGGCACTCCCTGACAAATTGTGGTGGCCAGTCTTTTTCTGCTAGAAGTATATCATAGCCCCTTGAAAGTTTTTCCCAAAAGAGTGCTTTCACCTGTCTAGGTATGTCTCCCTCCATTCGGAGTGTTATTTCATATAACCTTTGTGGAGTAGTAACCCTGGTGCCTACAGTCTCAACTGTAATGTACTCATTCAAGTCCACTATCTCCAGAAGTTCCTTCACGTTCTGGCGAACTATTGTGACTTCTGCTGCACTGTCCAGCATTGTCTGAGCCCATTCTCCGTTCTCGAGTTGTGTTCTCAGTATCCTCGGCATGTCTGATCTTCAGACCTGCTACTTTCTTTTTGGAGAATTGAGGTTTTGTATTATTTTTTGGAGCGTGTTTATCTTCCTTGGATTTCACGCGTTCTTCTCTATGTTCTGACCGTCCTCTTCTTCCCGATGTCTGTGACGAGATCTGAAAGGTACGAGAGGAACGTGTATCGGTATATTGATACCTGTCAGGTTTTCTCAAATTATCCCTATTCCTGAGGTTATACCTCCTTTCAGAGGGCTCCTTTTGAGGAGACCTACCTCGGGATTGAGAACGTTTCTCATTTGAATTTTGTTTATTAGTTTCCCACTTCTTTTTAGAAGATGTAGGAGTTTGTTTAATAGAGTCCTTTTCAGGATTCTCAGATAGTTTTGGTTTTAATGGTCTTCCACCCAAACTATCTCTGCCTAATTCTACATAGGATTGTTCAATTATTCTGGGTAGTTCAGTTTGATGTTCTGCAACATCGAATTCCCTTAATCGTTGGCGGATCGCCACTGCTGCTGCCTCCCCTTTAATATTAGATAATATTATTGTTGAGACCTGGTCGAAATTTTTCAGTAATTTCATACCTAAATTCAGAGCAGGCTCTGCCCCGTATTCGTTTTGAATCTGTTTCAGGACATCAGGTATTACCGTAATTGATGGAATACCATGTGTTTTAGTATAGATGGCAGCAAAGACTGAGCCCCAAATGGTGCAGTCTTCCAGTTGTGGTGTGATCCCCATTGGTAAACTGATTGTTAGGATTCTGTGTTTCTCATAAGGGCTAGTATTTGGAAATACTTCTTCTATTTGAGTAATTTTTTGAGCTATCCAGAATGGAATTTGCTCACGTTTTGTGGGCATTTTACCCATGACTGAGTAGAGAGTCTGTGGTGTAATTTTTAGTGTAGTCCCCGGATGTGGCGTCTGATTTGGAATTGTTAATGGTGGTTGGACTGTGAAAGTCCGCATGACATATTGGACCAATTGTCTGTAGATTTTTATTAACTCTTGTAGTTGAGTAAGTAGTTCCTCATCTGACACTATATCCAGTTCAGGATGAGGTGTGTAGCCTGCTAGAATCGGCCATGTTGCTCCTGGTCTACCTAGTGGACCGAGCCTGGTAATGTTTTTGTGATGTTTTAGGGCGCCTTTAAACCAGAGCTGATGCTCCTGGTATGTTAATGGAATTTTAATATCCTTGAAAGGAATATATTCCTCTGGTGGATCATCTTCCTTGTAGAAGTGAAACAGTTTTGTTACTGGATTTGATTCTGGGAATACTATCCATGAATAGAATACCAATGTCTGAAAGGATTTGTGTGCCTCTATCACGAAAACTGCTCTACCGCCTCTTGGTGGTAGGCCATGTTTTATAAGTTTTAGAGTGATGGCTCTTCTTAAGTTTGGATGGATGTCTATAACACCCTCCTCGGTTTCATTTAAACCTGTAATGTTGAAAGCTGTTATGACTGGGTCAGCCGCAGCTCCACCATTCCGGTGTTATTGTCCCGTTGGTGGACATTTTTGTTTTTGAAAAATGTAGAACAAGTTTCAAGGAAACAAAAGATAAGGTGCACAATATTTTGGAACACTGTATCCTTCAACGTTGAGCAAACCAAAACAGCTAATATATAGGGTGCTTCCCTATTTTGCTGTGGCGGATACTTAACCCTGCCCACTCCAGACGTCTTTTGGAGTATATGGGTAGGGGTCTCTGAGAGAAAAAGCACAGCTGAGTTACTCCGTATATAGCGTTAAATTACTGCCTTACCAAACCGTTGGGCGCCATGTAGTGTAGCTCCTATTTCCCTAATAGGCTCTGCGCATTGGAATAATATACCCTATAGGCTTGACATAGGACTAAGGTCGGTATGTCCCTATCGAGTATATTAAACTTAATTACTTGTGCCAGCTAGCTCAGAGGCCACTAGAAACTCCTTGGATAACAAGAAGGGAGTAGTTTCTGGCAGCCGCAAGACATGACAACTTTGTTTCCCTTTAGAATCAGATCGTGTCCCAGAGTCGTGGAAACAATAGATAACCGTTTCACTCAGCTCAATCGTGCATGCTTAGTTTTCCTCAAAGTTACACAGAAAGAATAGACGGGCGTTTCAATAAAAGGATTTATTGAACAGTCTTGTTTCTCGTGTAAGTTATATGTGCTGTTACGATCACAAGACAGTATGCAAGATAAATAATGTACAGAGTAAGCAGTAGAAATAAATAATACTGCGTTAGCATTATCTTTTAGCGTATATTCACATACATAAATAACATGAGCTAAAAATGCGAGTACTCATACGATGCGTCTCTAAGCTAGTTCTACCCCAGTGTACCTAACCTAACCTAGCTGTAGGGAGAGGTATGAAGTAGGTGAAGTATTCTCTAGTATGGTATACTAAGAGTATGTATGCCAAGAGTCCCTCTAGGTTCTAATATGCCTAGTATGCCTAGTATGCCAAGAGTCCCTGTAGGTTCTAGTCAGCTCCATACCTTAAGAATGAGACAGGTGGAAATCTCTTGCCAGACTCGGACTCCAACACCCCGCGAGGGAAGTAAGATCACTGGAAGCTGGACTCTCTGCGTGCAGGGATGACAGCGTCTTCTCAGTGCGTCAGGCCAGGATACGGGCTCCTCTGAAGTCGAGGTCTCCTGTGATTTACAAGGGCTAAGGAAGGTATATTTATACCTGAGAGGTACCTCAGAATGTTAGCATTGACGTGAATCGGACAGCGGAAGACGTCATGAATGAACCCTTAAGGTATAACGGTTCATGCATAATAGATGAGTCCTTGAAGAAATCAATAGTCCTATGCTAGGGAAACTCCCGAAGCCTAAGGGTCTGTTCTTCAAGAACTCGTTGTGACGTTAGGGTGGACGGATGTCGGAGACCATGCCTGTATTTGGAGTGCACGGTTTAATGTCAAAATAAGGACTGGGATTTTATGCCTATATAAGGGCAGGGCGAATTGTGCCTATATAAGGACATGATACAGGAAAACCTATATACGGACACCCTAAGAGGAATAAAACAATCCAATCACACCCCAATACCGAAGCACTTATAAATTCACCATGCACTCTCCTTGCAGCACTCTAATCATCCAGTCATTACCCATCCACTCATGCAATGACCTATGCACTAAATCATGCACTGCTACAATCCCCTGAGCACTACTGATGCAGTCCAGCCATCGCCCTGTCACTTCCCATGCACTGCTCCAATCACCAAGTGAGCACCATGTACTTATCCAATCACTCCGCCAAAACCCAAGCACTTATAAATTCACCATGCACTCTCCTTGCAGAACTCTAATCATCCACTCACTAACCATGTACTCATGTAATGACCAAGGCACTAAGTTATGCACTGCTACAATCCCCTGAGCACTACCGATGCAGTCCAGCCATCTCCCTGTCACTGCCTATGCACTCCTCCAATCACCCAGTGAGCACCATGTACTTATCCAATCACTACGCCAAAACCCAAGCACTTATAAATTCACCATGCACTCTCCTTGCAGTACTCTAATCATCCACTCACTAACCATGTACTCATGTAATGACCAAGGCACTAACTCATGCTGCTACAATACCCTGAGCACTACCCATGCAGTCCAGCCATTGCCCTGTCACTACCAATGCACTCTTCAAATCACCCAGCCAGCACTATGTACCTATCCAATCACTCCTCCAAAACCCAAGCACTTATAAATTCAATGTGAGAAGTTAGCCTGGTATATGCTGCCCACTAGTTATAGTGGGCACCTTGCACCAGTCCAAACGACCTTTATTGATGATAGGTTTAAAGACAACCTTTATTGAAAGCTATCCTAGTGGTAGCTATGGAGAGCAGCCTTCAGGCTAAGTCTTGAAGGAGTGTTAAGCTGTTTGTTTTACCAATTGTAATCTCATGAATGACCAAATGAAAGGAGAACCACACCAGGTATATATATAAAATATATGTATTTATTACTAAACACTACCCAATAGTCTCTTTATGAGGCTAGAGGTCAAAGTACACAAGTTACAAGTCAAATAGCACAGTAAATTAGCACAATATACGATTAGCCCTAGGGCGTACCAAACCATATATTAAGAAAGTAGTATAAGAACCACGACTTAAGTAGACACAAGGCCTAGAGCCTGTAGAATCACTGGGACCCCAAGGAACCACCCAAGGTAGTGACACAGGGGACCCACGGGGACTGTGTGCATTGTGTGAACACAGCCGCGAGCTCCGTTATCGTCTATGGGAAAGTCGCGGTTAGAGTTTTAGAGTTTAAGGACACTTAGAAATGGATTAGGACCAAACCCTCTTGGACTTAGACAGTTCTAGGGACAACTACCCACGGGAGCACTGGAGTACTCGAGTTACCTCACCCAGGGAAGCCGGGTGCATAGGTGTCGAATGGTGTCAGGTCGCGTCGTCGATTTCAATGGCAGCCTGCCAGGAAGTGCTGCTGCCGGGAAGATGCGAAGTGTCCGAAGAGATCCAAGCCTGGATCGGAGATGAGAAGAACCTGAAAGCAGAGGGGACAGAGTCTGGGTCACTTGCCAGTGACCAGGGGCACGATAGTCGAATGCCCACCGATGTCGGGTGCTTCAGGTGAAAGAGGTGAAGCTTGACTCTTCAGCCATGAGGACCAAGAGGTGTCAATGATGACCAGGAGCTGGATTCCAGCTGTCCCATAAAGGATGTCGAGTGCTGCAGTGTTGGTGTTCGGATTGAACACAACAAGCCTTAGCAACAGCAACCCATGCAGAAAGGAGAAAGAGGCTTCTGTGCAAACCAGCAAGGTCTGAAGGACTCACCACTTGTTGGGGAAGTCAGGGCACGTCTGGAGCAACCAGGAAAGTCCAAAGAAAATTAGAGTTGCCTTCACAGGGATCCACCAGTCGACAGACCAGGGATCGTGAAGGAGCCTCGAGCGGAAATGCAAGAAGCAGGTCCACGGAACACTCGTGGAGTGTAGGCTCACAATCTTCGGTGCAAATGGTGCTCGGGGCCCGGGCTACAAGTAAACCAAAGCAGGACTTCAAGAGACGTCGAGAAGTTGTTGCACTAGCAAATGTGCACGTTGTCCAGGAGTTCTGGTTCCACGTCACTCGTGAGGGCTTCGGGTCTCAGCTGTGCTGGGGACTCGGGTCGGCCTCTAAGAAGTTTGGAAATCCTCTTCCTGGGCTGCAGTTACTTCGGAGTCCGGCGGGAGCTTCGGAGATGCAGACTGGCAAATGCTTCATTGGTGCCTGCCAAGCAGGGGAGTCACTCCTTGACCCCAAGGGAGATTTCTTCAGTCCTCTAGTCTTGAGTAGAGCATCGAAGTTCCAGGATTCAGTTGCAGAGTTTCGTCCAGGGATATCTAAAGTCCTGTTGCCAGGGGTTCCTTACTTATCCCTAAGAAAGGGGTTGGACTAACTCTGGGGACCCACCTAGGGGAGGGTTTGGAAAGAGGGGTGGCTATACCCATTTCCTTTCTCCAGTTTCGCGCCAAAGCAGGGGCTGCAACTGGTTTGAACTGGGGTATGCACGAGGACACCAAATGTGCCCCCAGTGCAGGACTTCAAAGCACTCTTGGAGTGCACCCACCCAGCCCCAATCCACTAAGGCCTGTCTGGGAGGTGGTAACACCTCCCTGAGACAGGAAACCTATTGTCCAGGCCTCACCTGCCGGAGTTTCGGTCAGCAGCAGGAGGCCAGACTCGTGTCTGTGGCTGTAGCATCCATTTTGTGATGCCAGGGCTCTGTTTAGTTGGTACCGGGTATACCGGTGCTGTCATGTCTCTCCCTCTAGAAGGATGGGATCATACACCCACACCAGTTACTGGTGTGGGGGTATGATTCCAAGGTGTTTGACACCAAACACAACATGTTTCCGTGCAGCCATCGCTAAGTTAGCATTTACTGTGAGGATATAATGCACTTAAGAGTATATGGTCAGGCTGCACCACAGACAACCCCGGAGAGGAGATTTCGAAGGCTGCAGAGGGGCTCTGCTCATGCATGGGCACCCTCTCACATAAAACCAAGCACCCGGCCTTCAGGATTGATAAGGCCTGCCATAGGGGTGACTTATAGGTTTCTATGTGCAGTGATAGGTGAGATATTGTGAACCTATATCTCTGTAAGGGGTGCATGCACCACCTTACTCAGGCTGCAGTAGCAGTCCAGTGGTGTCATTTTGGATGGCCTTCCAGGGGTGGCACAATACATGCTTTAGCCCCTGGTAGGCCTCTGGGGTACCTATGCCCTGGGTACATAGTATACCATATACTAGGGACTTATAAGGGTACCCCAGAATCCAATCTGAGGTGTACTTAAGGTACATGGAATCAATTTAGAGAGGAAGCAGCTAGGCTGGTGTCCTGGATAGCAGGGCCCCAGCCAGACTAAAGTCGAAAAACAGTGATACATCAGCAAAACGTGGGGGTAACCATAAGAGGCAGATCCTACTATCCTACACAACCCCCCCCCCCCCAAATGCAGGGACATTAAACTAACCTTGACCAGTTGAGTCTTCATGTTCTAAGTGGAAATATCTGGAAAGTCCATCTGCATTGGCATGGTTACTCCCAGGTCTATGTTCCACTGTATAGTCCATCCCCTGTAGGGAAATGGACCACCTCAAAAGTTTGGGGTTTTCACCCTTCATCTGTTTTAGCCATAAGAGGGGCTTATGGTCTGTCTGAACAATGAAGTGAGTACCAAACAAGTATGGCCTCAGCTTCTTCAGAGCCCAAACCACAGCAAAGGCCTCCTCTCAATGGCTGACCAACGTTTCTCTCTGGGGGTCAGCCTTCTGCTAATAAAAGCTACTGGCTGATCCTGACCTTCATCATTCAACTGTGATAGTGCAGCCCCTACCCCCAACTCAGATGCATCTGTTTGCACAATGAACTTTTTGGAGTAATCCGGACTCTGCAGAATGGGAGTAGTGCACATGGCCTGCTTCAGGTCATCAAATGCCTTTTGACAGCTAACTGTCCACTGAACCTTTTGGGGCATTTTCTTAGAGGTTAAGTCATTCAGGTGTGTCACTATTGATCCATACCCCTTGACAAATCTTCTGTAATACCCAGTCAGGCCTAAGAAGGCTCTCACCTGAGTCTGGGTAGTTGGAGCAACCCAGTCCATGATGGTCTGGATTTTGCTCTGCAATGGTTGAACCTGGCCTCCACCTACAAGGTGGCCCAGGTACACAACCTGACTCTGCCCTATCTGGAAGTTTGTGGCCTTGATAGTTAGGCCTGCCTTCTGCAGGGCCTCCAAAACATTTCTGAGGTGGACCAGGTGATCCTCCCAGGTGGAGCTAAAGACAGCAATATCATCTAGATATGCTGCACTATAGGCTTCCAGACCTGTAAGGACTGTGTTCACCAACCTCTGAAAAGTGGCAGGTGCATTCTTCAAACCAAAGGGCATCACCACAAATTGGTAAAGCCCACCAGGGGTCAAAAATGGAGTTTTTGGCTTTGCATCATCAGCTAGTCTGATCTGCCAGTAGCCAGCTGTCAGGTCAAATGTGCTTAGATATTTGGCTGAGGCCAAAGTGTCTATTAGCTCATCTGCCCTGGGGATTGGATGGGCATCAGTCCTAGTGACTGCATTGAGGCCTCTGTAGTCAACACAAAACCTCATCTCTCTCTTGCCATCTTTGGTGTGAGGTTTAGGCACCAGGACTACTGGACTAGCCCAAGGGCTATCTGAAGGCTGAATGACACCCAGTTCCAACATTTTCTGGACTTCTGTCCTGATACAGTCCCTGACCTGGTCAGGTTGCCTGTAAATCTTACTTTTAACTGGCAGACTGTCCCCAGTGTCCACTTCATGAGTGCACCAGGTGGTCTGACTTGGAGTCAGAGAGAACATGTGTCTGAACTGATTGAGCACCTGTCTACAATCAGTTTGCTGCTGGGCAGTGAGGCTGCCTGCCAAGGCTACACCATCTACTGACCCATCATCAGGGTTGTGTGAGAGCAGGTCAGGGAGTGGGTCACTCTCTTCCTCCTGTCCCTCATCAGTTGTATTGAGCAAGCCCATGTCAGCCCTGTCCACATATGGCTTTAGCCTGTTGACATGGAGCACCCTATGCAGGCTCCTGGGAGTTCCCAGGTCTACCAGATAGGTAACCTCTCCCTTCTGTTCAACAATTGTATGGGGGCCACTCCACTTAGTCTTGGAGGGCTGCTGGGGCCACTGGCTCCAACACCCACACCTTCTGCCCTGGCTGGTAAACAGTCAGCACAGCCTTTTGGTCATGCCAGGCTTTCTGTAATTCCTGGCTAGCCTCAAGGTTTTTGGTTGCCTTTTCATATACTCTGCCATCCTGGAGCGGAGACCAAGTACATAGTCCACTATGTCCTGTTTAGGGGTTTGAGAGGTAACTCCCAACCTTCCTTCACCAGACACAATGGACCCCTGACAGGATGGCCAAACAAAAGTTCAAAAGGGCTGTAGCCAACCCCTTTGAGGCACCTCCCTGTATGCAAATAAAAGGCAGGGCAAGAGTATGTCCCATCTTCGCCTAAGCTTTTCTGGGAGCCCTTTAATCATGCCCTTCAAGGTTTTGTTGAACATTTCAACTAAACCATTGCATTGTGGGTGATAGGGTGTGGTGAATTTATAAGTCACTCCTTCCACATTGCAGTCAAGTAACTGGACATAAAGTTTGCATCTCTGTCAGATACTACCTCCTTAGGAAAGCCCACTCTTGAGAAAATTCCCAGGAGGGCCCTTGCCACCACAGGTGCTGTAGTGGTCCTAAGGGGAATGGCTTCTGGGTACCTGGTGGCATGGTCCACCACCACCAGGATAAACCTGTGCCCAGATGCTGTTTGGGGATCCATGGGACCAACTATGTCAATCCCCACCCTCTCAAAGGGAACCCCACCACAGGCAGTGGTATAAGGGGGCCTTTGTGGTGCCACCTGCCTTCCCACTGGCTTGGCAGGTTACACAGGAGCGACAAAACTCCTTGGTGTCTTCAGACATGTGGGGCCAGTGAAAGTGAGGGACAATCCTGTCCCAAGTCTTGTTCTGGCGCAGGTGACCTGCTAAAGGAATATCATGGGCTAGTGCCAATAGGAAGCCCCTGAACTTCAGAGGTATAACCAACCTCCTGGCTGCTCCAGGCTTGGGGTCTCTACTCTCTGAGTACAGGAGTCCATCATCCCAATACATCTTATGGGTGCCACTAGCATTCCCAGCAGCCTCAGCAGCAGCTTGCTGTCTGAGGGGTTCAAGAGAGGGGCAGTTCAGCTGCTCCTGGCTCAGATCTGCCCTGGAAGGGCACCCTGTCCCCAAGAACTCAACCTGATCAGGTTCAAGCTCCATCTCTGCCCAAGCTGAGGTTTCAAGATCATTCCCAAGCAAGCATTCTACTGGTAGGTCTGCACTCACCACAACCTTTTTAAGGCCAGTTACCCCTCCCCAGGAGAAGTTAACAACTGCCAGAGAATGGTCTGTTCTGACATTGCTAGCATTGGTCACTTGGTACATTTCACCAAGTATGATCTCCCCAGGATCCACAAGATCTTTTGTCACCATGGTGACACTTGCTCCTGTGTCCCTGAATGCCAAAGCCTCTCTTCCATTAATTAAAGGCTGCTGTCTGTATTTGCCCAAATTATTGGGACTCACTAAGGGGGACATATCCATGCCCCCATCACAGACTAGGACAGCCTGAGTTGGCACTCTGACTAGGCCAGAGCCCATCTCAGCACCCAGGGTCAACCCTACTAAACCCTTATTCTGAGTACTTCCACCACCATTTGTAGCTGCGCTAGGGGGAACAGTTGCCTTAGGGGCAATGGTGGCTGGATTAGAGTCTAAAATCCCCTGAGCACTACCCATGCTGTCCAGGTATCTCCCTGTCACTGCCTATGCACTCCTCCAATCACCCATCCAGCATCATGTATTTATCCAATCACTCCGCCAAAACCCAAGCAGTTATCAAATCACCATGTACTGTCCTTGCAGCACTCTAATCATCCAGTCACTACCCATGTACTCATGCAATGACCCAGGCACTAACACATGCACTGCTACAATCCCCTGAGCACTACTGATGCAGTCCAGCCATCTCCCTGTCATTGCCTATGCACTCCTCCAATCACCCAGTCAGCACCATGTACTTATCTAATCACTCCGCCAAAACCCAAGCACTTATAAATTCACCATGCTCTCTCCTTGCAGTACTCTCATCATCCAGTAGTACCCATGTACTTATCCAATCACTCTGCCAAAACCCAAGCACTTATAAATTCACCATACACTCTCTTTGCAGCACTCTAATCATCCTGTCACTACCCATGCACTCATGCAGTGACCCAGGCACTAACTCATGCACTGCTACAATTCACTGAGCACTACCCATGCAGTCCAGCTATCGCCCTGTCACTACCCATGCACTCCTCCAATCACACAGCCAGCACCATGTACTTATCCAATCACTCCTTCAAAACCCAAGCACTTATAAATTCCCCAAGCACTCTCTTTGCAGCACTCTAAAACTCCAGTCACTACCCATGCACTCATGCAATGACCCAGGCACTAACACATGCACTGCTACAATCCCCTGTGCACTACCCATGCAGACCTCTAACCACCTACACACTACTGATTCACTCCTCCAATTACCCAGGTAGTACCCATGCACTCCGGCAATACCTCTGTCACTACCCATGCACTCCTCCAATCACCCATCCAGCATCGTGTACTTATCCAATCACTCCGCAAAAACCCAAGCAGTTATAAAATCACCATGCACTGTCCTTGCAGCACTCTAATCATTCAGTCACTACACATGTACTCATGCAATGACCCAGGCACTAACACATGCACTGCTACAATCCCCTGAGCACTACTGATGCAGTCCAGCCATCTCCTTGTCACTACCCATGCACTCCTCCAATCACCCAGCCAGCACCATGTACTTATCAAATCGCTCCGCCAAAACCCAAGCACTTATAAATTCATCATGCACTCTCCTTGCAGTACTCTAATCATCCAGTCAGTACCCATGTACTCATGCAATGGCCCAGGCACTAACACAAGCACTGCTACAATCCCCTGAGTACTTCCCATGCAGACCTCTAACCACCTACACACTACTGATTCACTCCTCCAATTACCCAGGTAGTATCCATGCACTCCAGAAATCCCTCTGTCACTACCCATGCACTCCTACAATCACCCATCCAGCATCATGTACTTATCCAATCACTCCGCCAAAACCCAAGCAGTTATCAAATCACCATGCACTGTCCTTGCAGCACTCTAATCATCCAGTCACTACCCATGTACTCATGCAATGACCCAGGCACTAACACATGCACTGCTACAATCCCCTGAGCACTACTGATGCAGTCCAGCCATCTCCCTGTCACTGCCTATGCACTCCTCCAATCACCCAGTCAGCACCATGTACTTATCCAATCACTCCGCCAAAACCCAAGCACTTATAAATTCACCATGCTCTCTCCTTGCAGTACTCTCATCATCCAGTCAGTACCCATGTACTTATCCAATCACTCCGCCAAAACCCAAGCGCTTATAAATTCACCATACACTCTCTTTGCAGCACTCTAATCATCCTGTCACTACCCATGCACTCATGCAATGACCCAGGCACTAACTCATGCACTGCTACAATACCCTGAGCACTACCCATGCAGTCCAGCTATCGCCCTGTCACTACCCATGCACTCCTCCAATCACACAGCCAGCACCATGTACTTATCCAATCACTCCGCCAAAACCCTTATAAAGCACTTATAAATTCCCTATGCACTCTCCTTGCAGCACTCTAATAATCCAGTCACTACCCATGCACTCAAGCAATGACACATGCACTAACTCATGCACTGCTACAATACCCTGAGCACTATCCATGCAGGCCAGCCTGCGCCCTGTCACTACCCATGCACTCCTACAATCACCCAGCCAGCACCATGTACTTATCCAATCACTCCGCCAAATCCCAAGCACTTATAAATTCACCATGCACTCTCCTTGCAGTACTCTAATCATCCAGTCACTACCCATGTACTCATGTAATGACCAAGGCACTAAGTTATGCACTGCTACAATCCCCTGAGCACTACCGATGCAGGCCAGCCATCTCCCTGTCACTGCCTATGCACTCCTCCAAACACCCAGCCAGTACCATGCACTGCTACAATCACCTGTGCACTTCCCATACAATCCTCTAATCACCTAGACACTGTGAGAAGTTGGCCTGGCATATGCTGTCCACTAATTATAGTGGGCACCGTGCACCAGTCCAAATCGACTCTTATGGTAGGTAGGTTAAAGACAACCTTATTGAAAGCTATCCTAGTGGTAGCTATGGAGAGCAGCCTTCAGGCTAAGTCTTGAAGGAATGTAAAGCAGCTTGTTTTACCAGTCTATAATCTCTTGAGTGACCAAATGAAAGAGCACCACACCAGGTATATATTCAAAATATATGTATTTATTACTAAACACACCCCTCTAGTCTCTTTATGAGGCTAGAGTTCGAAGTACATAGGTTATAAGATCTTAAATCACAGTAATAGCACAAATACACGTTTGGGCCCTAGGGGCGTACCAAACCATATACCAATAAAGTGGTATGCGAACCACGACTGAACTAGACACTAGGCCTAGAGCCTCTAGAAGTGCTTGGACCACAAGGAACCACCCAAGGTAGTGACACAGGGGACCCACGGGAGACGCGTGCAGTGTAAATACACAACCGCGATACGCCGTTAACTTCTATGGAGAAAGTCGGGATCGGGAAAATAGAGGAAAGGGACACTTAAAAGAGGACTAGGACAAAACCCTTTGAGATCTAGGACTTTGAAGAGTCTCTACCCACGGGAGCACCGGAGTACTCGTGTTACCTCACCCAGGGAAGCCGGGTGCATAGGTGCCTTTCGGGGTCGGGTTTCGTCTGTCGGTTCTTATGGCGATCTGCTGCAAAGTGCTGCTGGCGACCAGGAGAAAAGTGTCCGGGTGGATCCAAGAGTGGATCGGAGTTCTGAAGAACCTGAAAGCAGAGGGGACAGAGTCTGGGTCACTAGCCAGTGACCAGGGAGGCGATGGACAGATGCCCACCGATGTCGAGTGCTTCAGGTTCGATGACGGTCGTCTTGACTCTTCAGCCACGAGGTCCGGGAGGCGTTGTCGGCGACCAGGAGCAAGATTCGGGCTGTTGCTCGATGTCTGTCGAGTGCAGAGGGGTCGGCGACCAGATTGGACCCAACAAGCCTTGGCAACGGCAAGTCTCGAGTAAGATGTAGATCGTCGATGATGCAGACCAGCAAGGTCTGGGGAACTCACCCAGCGAAGGTAAGTGAGGGCAGGCCTGGAGCAACCAGACTGCCAAGTAAAGAAAAGATTGGCCTTCGTTAAGGGCTACTAGCCAACGGGCTAGCGACCGCGAAGGAGCCTCGTGACGCCGCACGTGGAGCTGGCTTACAGGACACTCGTGGAGTGGGGGCCAGTGATCTTCGGTGCAGGTGGTGCTGGAGGCTAGGGCTACTCGGAGCCCAAAGCACGACTTCTTGGGAGACCCAGAAGATGGTGCACTTGCAAATGTGCTCGGTGTCCAGGGGTCACGGTCTCAAGTCACCCACGATAGCCACGGGCCTCAGCTTTGCTGGGGACTCAGGGTAGCCTCGGAGAAGTCTGAGAATCCACCCCTGGTGATGCGATGACTTCGGCGTCCGACGGGAGCTTCAGTGATGCGAACCGGACAGATGCTTCTTTGGTGCCTGCCAAGCAGGGGAGTCACTCCTTGACCCCAAGGGAGATTCTTCAGTCCTCTAATCGTGAGTAGAGCGTCGAAGGTCCAGGATTCTGTTTCAGAGTTTCGTCCAGGTATTTCTAAAGTCCTAAGGACTGGGTTCCTACCTTTATTCTAAAAATAGGGGATGGACTACTCTGTGGCCCCACCTACGGGTGGGTCAGGGCAGAGGGGTGGCTACACCCCTTTCCTTTGTCCAGTTCGCGCCAAAGCAGGGGCTGCAAGCCCCTGATCCGGTTTGAACTGGGGTATGCACAGGGACACCAAATGTGCCCCCAGTGCAGGACTTCAAAGCACCCGAAAGTGCTCCCGCCCAGCCCCAATACACATTGTCCTGTCTGGGGAGGTGGTCACACCTCCCTGGGACAGGAAACCTATTGTCCAGGCCTCCCCTGCCGGAGTTTCGTCCAGCAGCAGGAGGCCAGACTCGTGTCTGTGGCAGCAGCATCCATTCTGTGATGCCAGGGCTCTGGAAAGAAGTTACCGGACTCGTCAGAGTTAACATGCCTTTCCCTCTAGAAGGGTGGAATGCTACCCCCGCCACCAGGATTGGCGGGGGGTAGTATTCCAAGATGTTTGACACCAAACACGACATGTTTAGGTGCAGCCATTCCATAGTTAGCATTTTACCGCGAGGATATAATGCGTTTAAGAGTATATGGTCAGGCTGCACTACAAACAGCATCAGAGATGGTCTCCGAACGCTGCAGAGGGGCCCTGCTCATGCAGGGGCACCCTCTCACATAGGAACCATGCACTCTGCCTTTAGGATTGGTAAGGCCTGCCTTAGGAGTGACTTATAGGTTTATATGTGTGTATGCATTTAGTGATATAGGTAACCTATACCACAGCAAGGGGTGCATGCACCACCTTACCCAGGCTGCAGTAGCAGACCTGTGGTGTCAGTTTGGATGGCCTACCAGGGGTGGCATAATACATGCTGCAGCCCCTGGCAGGCCTCTGAGGTACCTATGCCCTTGGTACATAGTATACCATATACTAGGGACTTACAAGGGCACTCCAGATCCCAATCAGTGATGTGCCTAAGGCACATGGAGACCCTTTTAAAGAGGAAACAGCTAGGCTGGGGTTCTGAATAGCAGGGCCCCAGCCAGACTAATGTCGAAAACCAGTGAAGCATCAGCAAAAAGTGGGGGTACCCATGTGAAGCAGATCCTACTCTCCTACACAACCCCCCAAACGTAGGGACATTAAACTAACCTTGCCCAGTTAAGTCTTCATGTTCTAAGTGGAAATACCTAGAGAGTCCATCTGCATTCGCATGGTTACTCCCAGGCCTATGTTCCACTGTAAAGTCCATCCCCTGTAGGGAAATGGACCACCTAAGCAGTTTGGGGTTTTCACCCTTCATTTGTTTTAGCCACAAGAGGGGCTTATGGTCTGTCTGAACCAGGAAGTGTGTACCAAACAAGTATGGCCTCAACTTCTTCAGAGCCCAGACCACAGCAAAGGCCTCCTCTCTATGGCTGACCAACGTTTCTCTCTAGGGGTCAGCCTTCTGCTAATAAAAGCTACTGGCTGATCCTGACCTTCTTCATTCAATTGTGACAGTACAGCCCCTACCCCCAATTCAGATGCATCTGTTTGAACAATGAACTTCTTGGAGTAATCAGGACTCTGCAGAATTGGAGCAGTGCACATGGCCTGCTTGAGGTCATCAAATGCCTTTTGACAGCTAGCTGTCCACTGAACCTTTTGGGCATTTTCTTAGAAGTTAAGTCATTCAAGGGTGTCACAATTGATCCATACCCCTTGACAAATCTCCTATAGTACCCAGTCAGGCCTAAGAAGGCTCTCACCTGAGTCTGGGTAGTGGGAGCAGTCCAGTCCATGATGGTCTGGATCTTGCTCTGCAAAGGTTGAACCTGGCCTCCACCCACAAGGTGGCCCAGGTACACAACCTGACTCTGCCCTATCTGGCACTTGGTGGCCTTGATAGTCAGGCCTGCCTTTGCAGGGCCTGTAAAACATTCCTGAGGTGGACCAGGTGATCCTCCCAGGTGGAGCTAAAGACAGCAATATCATCTAGATAAGCTGCACTATAGGCCTCCAGTCCTGTGAGAACTGTGTTCACCAACCTCTGGAAAGTGGCAGGTGCATTTTTCAGACCAAAGGGCATTACCACAAATTGATAATGCCCACTAGGGGTTGAAAATGCTGTTTTGGGCTTTGCAGTATCATCTAGTCTGATCTGCCAGTAGCCAGCTGTTAGGTCAAATGTGCTGAGATACTTGGCAGAGGCCAAAGTATCTATGAGCTCATCTGCCCTGGGTATTGGATGGGCATCAGTCCTAGTGACTGCATTGAGGCCCCTGTAGTCTACACAAAACCTCATCTCTCTTTTCCCACCACTGGTGTGAGGTTTAGGTACTAGGACTACTGGACTAGCCCAAGGGCTATCTGAGGGCTCAATCACTCCCAATTCCAACATCTTCTGGACTTCAGTCCTGATACAGTCCCTGACATGGTCAGGTTGCCTATAAATCTTGTTTTTAATAGGCAGACTGTCCCCAGTGTCCACTTCATGAGTGCACCAGGTGGTCTGACTGGGTGTCAGTGAAAACATATGCCTAAACTGATTGAGGACTTGCCTGCAATCAGTTTGTTGCTGGGTAGTGAGGCTGCCTGCCAAGGCTACACCATCAACTGACCCATCGTCAGGGTTCTGTGAGAGCAGGTCAGGGAGTGGGTCACTCTCTTCCTCCTGCCCTTCATCAGTAGCCATGAGCAAGCCCATGTCTGCCCTGTCCACATATGGCTTAAGTCTGTTGACATGGAGAACCCTTTGGGGACTCCTGGGTGTTCCCAGGTCCACTAAGTAAGTGACCTCACCCTTCTGCTCAACAATAGTGTGGGGTCCACTCCATTTGTCTTGGAGAGCTGCTGGGGCCACTGGCTCCAACACCCACACCTTCTGTCCTGGCTGGTAAACAGTCAGAACAGCTCTTTGGTCATGCCAGGCCTTCTGAAGTTCCTGGCTAGCCTCAAGGTTTTTGGTTGCCTTTTTCATGTACTCAGCCATCCTGGAGCGGAGACCAAGTACATAGTCCACTATATCTTGCTTTGGGGGCTTGAGAGGTAACTCCCATCCTTCCTTCACCAAGCACAGTGGACCCCTCACAGGGTGGCCAAACAGAAGTTCAAAAGGGCTGTACCCAACCCCTTCTGAGGCACCTCCCTATATGCGAATAAAAGGCAGGGCAAGAGTATGTCCCATCTACGCCTAAGCTTTTCTGGGAGCCCTTTAATCATGCCCTTCAAGGTTTTGTTGAATCTCTCAACTAAACCATTGCATTGTGGGTGATAGGGTGTGGTGAACTTATAAGTAACTCCACACTCCTTCCACATTGCCTTTAAGTACCCAGACATGAAGTTTGCACCCCTGTCTGATACCACCTCCTTAGGAAAGCCCACTCTTGAGAAAATTCCCAGGAGGGCCCTTGCCACCACAGGTGCTGTAGTGGTCCTAAGGGGTATAGCCTCTGGGTACCTGGTGGCATGATCCACTACCACCAGTATAAATCTGTGCCCAGATGCTGTTTGGGGATCCATGGGACCAACAATGTCAATCCCTACCCTCTCAAAGGGCACCCCCACCACAGGTAGTGGTATCAGGGGGCCTTTGTAGTGCCACCTGCTTTGCCACTGGCTTGGCAGGTTACACAGGAGCGACAAAACTCCTTACTGTCTTCAGACATGTGGGGCCAGTGAAAGTGAGGGACAATTCTGTCCCAAGTCTTGTTCTGGCCCAGGTGTCCTGCTAAGGGAATATCATGGGCTAGGGTCAATAGGAAGCCCCTGAACTTCAAAGGTATTACCAACCTCCTGGTAGCACCAGGCTTGGGGTCTCTACTCTCTGAGTACAGGAGTCCATCATCCCAATACACTGTATGGGGACCACTAGCTTTCCCAGCAGCCTCAGCAGCAGCTTGCTGTCTGAGGGGTTCAAGGGAGGGGCAGCTCTGCTGCTCCTGGCTCAGATCTGCCCTAGAAGGTCCCCCTGTCCCCAAGAACTCAACCTGGTCAGGTTCAAGTTCCTCTGGGACAGTTCCTTCTTCAGGGCTGAGATCATCCCCATCAGGGGACTGATCTTCCTCCTGAGCCAAGGGGAAGGCACTGCCTTAACCCTACTACTCCTCCTCTTGGAAGGCACTTGGTCCATTCTTCCAGAATCCAAGGCCTGTTCAGTTTTAGACAGTTTAGCTTGTGACCTGGTCACAGCAAACACATCTGCAGGGATCCCCAGCATTTCTGCATGGGTCCTGAGCTCCACTTCTGCCCAAGCAGAAGTCTCTAAGTCATTGCCAAGCAAGCATTCGACTGGTAGGTTTGCACTTACCACAACCTTCTTAAGGCCAGTTACCCCTCCCCAGGAGAAGTTAACAACTGCCAGAGTATGGTCTGTTCTGACATTGCTAGCATTGGTCACTTGGTACATCTCACCAAGCATAACTTGCCCAGGTAGCACAAGGTCTTGTGTCACCATTGTGACACTTGCCCCTGTGTCCCTAAATGCCAAAGCCTCTCGTCCATTGATTAAAGGCTGTTGTCTGTACTTGCCCAGATTACTGGGACTCATAGAGGAGGGCACATCCATGCCTCCATCACAGACTAACACAGCCTGAGTCAGTTCTCTAACTAGGTCAGAGCCCAACTCAGTTCCCAGGGTGAACCCTACTAAACCCTTTGCTGGAGCACTTCCACCAACTGTACTAGGGGGAACAGGTGCCTTAGGGGCATTGGTGGGTGCTGGACTGGAGTCTTTGGACTTGGTGCAATCACTGGTCCAGTGGGTCTTTTGCTTACAGACCTTGCACCATGGTTTTCTTTGGCCTTTACCCTTGGTAGACTGGGAATCCCCACCAGAAGAAGATTTTTGGGGGCCTGATGAAGACTTTTGATCTTTACCCTTCTCCCCACCCTTGTCAGAGTTCTTAGCATCTTGCTTCTTGGTGTCCCCACCTTGGTTCTGTACCTTCTGCTTCACCCTGGTTCTGACCCATTTGTCTGCCTTCTTTCCCAATTCTTGGGGAGAGGTCAGATCAGAGTCAACCAGGTACTGATGCAACAGCTGGTTTTGACAGTTATTAAGAATCTGCTCCCTCATTATCAGATTATACAATCCTGAGAAGTCACACACCTTACTGCCCATCAACCAGCCTTCCAGAGCCTTGGCAGAACAATCCACATAGTCTACCCAGTCTTGAGTCTGTGCTTTTGGGTGTCTCTGAACTTCAACCTGTACTGTTCAGTGGTTAGGCCAAACCCATCAATAAGAGCACTCTTCAAGACCTTGTAATTGTCAGCATCCTCCTCTCTAACAGTGAGGAGCTTGTCTCTACCTTTGTCAGCAAAGGAGAGCCACAAGATTGCTGCCCACTGCTCCTGAGGGACCTTCTGTACTTTACAGGCCCTCTCTAAAGCAGTTATCCATTTGTGGATATCATCCCCACTCTGGTAGGGAGGGACAATCTTGCTCAGGTTCCTATGGTCATAGGACCTTTCCCTATCTCTAGGAACATGGTTGCCACCATGGGACTCTAGTCCCAACTTTCTTCTCTCTTTAAGGAGATCTAGGGATTCTCTATCTAAAGCCAATTGCTTCTTCCTGATCTCCAGTTGAGTTTCCTCATACTGGACCAGTCTCTTTCTTCTCTCATGAGAGGATTCCCTCCTGTGAGAAGAAACAGAGCTCCCTATGGAGGTGCCAGAGTGGTTAGACTCCTGAGAAGGAGACCTAGACTTTCTGAGCACACTCATAATCCTTCCTGGGGGACAAAGGTGTGGTTCTCCAGATCCTCATCTTCATCTTCTCCAGAAGGGATTGGGTTTTCCAGGTCAGGGTCATTGTCACCCTCC
This sequence comes from Calotriton arnoldi, assembly GCA_963921515.1. Lineage (NCBI taxonomy): Eukaryota > Metazoa > Chordata > Amphibia > Caudata > Salamandridae > Calotriton > Calotriton arnoldi. The sequence goes on from CAWUFW010012751.1 coordinate 141,630, forward strand.
TGGTCAGCTTTCAGAGGGGGGCTGGGGGTAGTAGTACCCCTGGCCCCTTCCTCATCTGCTGGCCCACCCTCTGCTCCTACCCCTTCAGTCTCTGAAGACTTACTAAGATCATAAGCCACCAACAACTCCTGGAGGTGTTGGGTGGTGGGACTTTGGCCTGTCCTTAATTTCCTCACGTTACACAAAGCTCTCAGTTCCAAGAATGGGAGTGTGTCATACTTGGAGGGGGAAGCTCCATGGCTTCCTGCAGGGCATCTTTGGATCCTGCTTTTAAAGACATTACTAGTGTGGTGTGGTGTATGCACTACCTACTCTAGTGTGGCCTACTAAACTCTCTTGAGTTGTAGAAAGGGTTGTGCTATCCCTTAACACACAACTCTAAGTTCAGTAGAACTTACTGATATTCTAAGCTTAAATTATATGTACCTTAGGTACCTTTAGTGGTTTTCAGTTGATCAATTCAATTGAGATTATCTGGTAAAACAATAGCAAGCTGGAATCCCACACGCTGCACACCAATGTGAGAAGTTGGCCTGGCATATGCTGTCCACTAATTATAGTGGGCACCGTGCACCAGTCCAAATCGACTCTTATGGTAGGTAGGTTAAAGACAACCTTATTGAAAGCTATCCTAGTGGTAGCTATGGAGAGCAGCCTTCAGGCTAAGTCTTGAAGGAATGTAAAGCAGCTTGTTTTACCAGTCTATAATCTCTTGAGTGACCAAATGAAAGAGCACCACACCAGGTATATATTCAAAATATATGTATTTATTACTAAACACACCCCTCTAGTCTCTTTATGAGGCTAGAGTTCGAAGTACATAGGTTATAAGATCTTAAATCACAGTAATAGCACAAATACACGTTTGGGCCCTAGGGGCGTACTCAAACCATATACCAATAAAGTGGTATGCGAACCACGACTGAACTAGACACTAGGCCTAGAGCCTCTAGAAGTGCTTGGACCACAAGGAACCACCCAAGGTAGTGACACAGGGGACCCACGGGAGACGCGTGCAGTGTAAATACACAACCGCGATACGCCGTTAACTTCTATGGAGAAAGTCGGGATCGGGAAAATAGAGGAAAGGGACACTTAAAAGAGGACTAGGACAAAACCCTTTGAGATCTAGGACTTTGAAGAGTCTCTACCCACGGGAGCACCGGAGTACTCGTGTTACCTCACCCAGGGAAGCCGGGTGCATAGGTGCCTTTCGGGGTCGGGTTTCGTCGTCGGTTCTTATGGCGATCTGCTGCAAAGTGCTGCTGGCGACCAGGAGAAAAGTGTCCGGGTGGATCCAAGAGTGGATCGGAGTTCTGAAGAACCTGAAAGCAGAGGGGACAGAGTCTGGGTCACTAGCCAGTGACCAGGGAGGCGATGGACAGATGCCCACCGATGTCGAGTGCTTCAGGTTCGATGACGGTCGTCTTGACTCTTCAGCCACGAGGTCCGGGAGGCGTTGTCGGCGACCAGGAGCAGGATTCGGGCTGTTGCTTGATGTCTGTCGAGTGCAGAGGGGTCGGCGACCAGATTGGACCCAACAAGCCTTGGCAACGGCAAGTCTCGAGTAAGATGTAGATCGTCGATGATGCAGACCAGCAAGGTCTGGGGAACTCACCCAGCGAGGGTAAGTGAGGGCAGGCCTGGAGCAACCAGACTGCCAAGTAAAGAAAAGATTGGCCTTCGTTAAGGGCTACTAGCCAACGGGCTAGCGACCGCGAAGGAGCCTCGTGACGCCGCACGTGGAGCTGGCTTACAGGACACTCGTGGAGTGGGGGCCAGTGATCTTCGGTGCAGGTGGTGCTGGAGGCTAGGGCTACTCGGAGCCCAAAGCACGACTTCTTGGGAGACCCAGAAGATGGTGCACTTGCAAATGTGCTCGGTGTCCAGGGGTCACGGTCTCAAGTCACCCACGATAGCCACGGGCCTCAGCTTTGCTGGGGACTCAGGGTAGCCTCGGGGAAGTCTGAGAATCCACCTCTGGTGATGCGATGACTTCGGCGTTCGACGGGAGCTTCAGTGATGCAAACTGGACAGATGCTTCTTTGGTGCCTGCCAAGCAGGGGAGTCACTCCTTGACCCCAAGGGAGATTCTTCAGTCCTCTAATCGTGAGTAGAGCGTCGAAGGTCCAGGATTCTGTTTCAGAGTTTCATCCAGGTATATCTAAAGTCCTAAGGACTGGGTTCCTACCTTTATTCTAAAAATAGGGGATGGACTACTCTGTGGTCCCACCTATGGGTGGGTCAGGGCAGAGGGGTGGCTACACCCTTTCCCTTTGTCCAGTTCGCGCTAAAGCAGGGGCTGCAAGCCCCTGATCCGGTTTGAACTGGGTATGCACAGGGACACCAAATGTGCCCCCAGTGCAGGACTTCAAAGCACCCGAAAGTGCTCCCGCCCAGCCCCAATACACATTGTCCTGTCTGGGGAGGTGGTCACACCTCCCTGGGACAGGAAACCTATTGTCCAGGCCTCCCCTGCCGGAGTTTCGTCCAGCAGCAGGAGGCCAGACTCGTGTCTGTGGCAGCAGCATCCATTCTGTGATGCCAGGGCTCTGGAAAGAAGTTACCGGACTCGTCAGAGTTAACATGCCTTTCCTCTAGAAGGGTGGAATGCTACCCCCGCCGCCAGGATTGGCGGGGGGTAGTATTCCAAGATGTTTGACACCAAACACGACATGTTTAGGTGCAGCCATTCCATAGTTAGCATTTTACCGCGAGGATATAATGCGTTTAAGAGTATATGGTCAGGCTGCACTACAAACAGCATCAGAGATGGTCTCCGAACGCTGCAGAGGGGCCCTGCTCATGCAGGGGCACCCTCTCACATAGGAACCATGCACTCTGCCTTTAGGATTGGTAAGGCCTGCCTTAGGAGTGACTTATAGGTTTATATGTGTGTATGCATTTAGTGATATAGGTAACCTATACCACAGCAAGGGGTGCATGCACCACCTTACCCAGGCTGCAGTAGCAGACCTGTGGTGTCAGTTTGGATGGCCTACCAGGGGTGGCATAATACATGCTGCAGCCCCTGGCAGGCCTCTGAGGTACCTATGCCCTTGGTACATAGTATACCATATACTAGGGACTTACAAGGGCACTCCAGATCCCAATCAGTGATGTGCCTAAGGCACATGGAGACCCTTTTAAAGAGGAAACAGCTAGGCTGGGGTTCTGAATAGCAGGGCCCCAGCCAGACTAATGTCGAAAACCAGTGAAGCATCAGCAAAAAGTGGGGGTACCCATGTGAAGCAGATCCTACTCTCCTACAGACACTACTCATTCACACCTTCAATTACCCATGTAGTACTCATGCAGTCCAGCAATCACCCAGTCACTACCCAAGCACTCCTCCAAACACCCAGCCAGTGCCATGTACTTATCCAATCACACCGCCAATACCGAAGCACTTATAAATTCACCATGCACTCTCCTTGCAGCACTCTAATCATCCAGTCACTACTCATCCACTCATGAAATGACCTATGCACTAAATCATGCACTGCTACAATCCCCTGAGCACTACTGATGCAGTCCAGCCATCGCCCTGCCACTTCCCGTGCACTCCTCCAATCACCAAGTGAGCACCATGTACTTATCCAATCACTCCGCCAAAACCCAAGCCCTTATAAATTCACCATGCACTCTCCTTGCAGTACTCTAATCATCCACTCACTAACCATGTACTCATGTAATGACCAAGGCACTAACTCATGCACTGCTACAATACCCTGAGCACTAGCCATGCAGTCCAGCCATTGCCCTGTCACTACCAATGCACTCTTCAAATCACCCAGCCAGCACTATGTACTTATCCAATCACTCCTCCAAAACCCAAGCACTTATAAATTCAATGTGAGAAGTTGGCCTGGTATATGCTGTCCACTAGTTATAGTGGGCACCTTGCACCAGTCCAAATGACCTTTATTGATGATAGGTTTAAAGACAACCTTTATTGAAAGCTATCCTAGTATTAGCTATGGAGAGCAGCCTTCAGGCTAAGTCTTGAAGGAGTGTTAAGCTGTCTGTTTTACCAGTTGTAATCTCATGAATGACCAAATGAAAGGAGAACCACACCAGGTATATATATAAAATATATGTATTTATTACTAAACACTACCCAATAGTCTCTTTATGAGGCTAGAGGTCAAAGTAGACAAGTTCCAAGTCAAATAGCACAGTAAAATAGCACAATATACGATTAGCCCTAGGGGCGTACCAAACCATGTATTAAGAAAGTAGTATAAGAACCACGACTTAAGTAGACACAAGGCCTAGAGCCTGTAGAATCGCTGGGACCCCAAGGAACCACCCAAGGTAGTGACACAGGGGACCCACGGGGGCTGTGTGCAGTGTGTGAACACAGCTGCGAGCTCCGTTATCGTCTACGGGAAAGTCGCGGTTAGAGTTTTAGAGTTTAAGGACACTTAGAAATGGATTAGGACCAAACCCTCTTGGACTTAGACAGTTCTAGGGTCAACACCCACGGGAGCACTGAAGTACTCGAGTTACCTCACCCAGAGAAGCCAGGTGCATAGGTGTCGAATGGTGTCGGGTCGCGTCGTCGATTTCAATGGCAGCCTGCCAGGAAGTGCTGCTGCCGGGAAGATGCGAAGTGTCTGAAGAGATCCAAGCCTGGATTGGAGATGAGAAGAACCTGAAAGCAGAGGGGACAGAGTCTGGGTCACTTGCCAGTGACCAGGGGCACGATAGTCGAATGCCCACTGATGTCGGGTGCTTCAGGTGAAAGAGGTGAAGCTTGACTCTTCAGCCACGAGAACCAGGAGGCGTCAACGATGACCAGGAGCTGGATTCGAGCTGTACCACAAAGGATGTCGAGTGCTGCAGTGCTGGTGTCTGTATTGAACACAACAATCCTTGGCAACAGCAAGCCATGCAGGAAAGAGAAAGAGTCTTCTATGCAGACCAGCAAGGTCTGAGGGACTCACCACTTGGTGGGGAGTCAGGGCACATCTGGAGCAACCAGTAAAGTCCAAAGAAAATCAGAGTTGCCTTCACAGGGACCCACCAGTCGACAGACCAGGGATCGCAAAGGAGCCTCAAGCAGAAATGCAAGAAGCGGGTCCACGGAACACTCTTGGAGTGTAGGCTCACAATCTTCAGAGCAAATGGTGCACGGGGCCCAGGCTACAAGTAACCCAAAGCAGGACTTCAAGAGACGTTGAGACGTTGTTGCACTAGCAAATGTGCACAGTGTCCAGGAGTTCTGGTTCCATGTCACTCGTGAGGGCTGCGGGTCTCAGCTGTGCTGGGGACTCGGGTCGGCCTCTGAGAAGTCTGGAAATCCACTTCCTGGGCTGCAGTTACTTCGGAGTCTGGCGGGAGCTTCGGAGATGCAGACCGGCAAATGCTTTGTTGGTGCCTGCCAAGCAGGGGAGTCACTCCTTGACCCCAAGGGAGATTTCTTCAGTCCTCTAGTCTTGAGTAGAGCGTCGAAGTTCCAGGATTCAGTTGCAGAGTTTCATCCAGGGATATCTAAAGTCCTGTTGCCAGGGGTTCCTTACTTATACCTAAGAAAGGGGTTGGACTAATTCTGGGGACCCACCTAGGGGAGGGTTTGGAAAGAGGAGTGGCTACACCCATTTCCTTTGTCCAGTTTGCATACAGAGCAGGGGCTGGCAGCCCCTGCAACCGGTTTGAACTGGGGTATGCACGAGGACACCAAATGTGCCCCCAGTGCAGGACTTCAAAGTACTCTTGGAGTGCACCCACCCAGCCCCAATCCACTAAGGCCTGTCTGGGAGGTGGTAACACCTCCCTGAGACAGGAAACCTATTGTCCAGGCCTCACCTGCCGGAGTTACGGTCAGCAGCAGGAGGCCAGACTCGTGTCTGTGGCTGCAGCATCCATTTTGTGATGCCAGGGCTCTGTTTAGTTGGTACCGGGTATACCGGTGTCTCTCCCTCTAGAAGGGTGGGATCATACTCCCACACCAGTTACTGGTGTGGGGGTATGATTCCAAGGTGTTTGACACCAAACACAGCCATCCCAAAGTTAGCATTTACCGCGAGGATATAATGCACTTAAGAGTATATGGTCAGGCTGCACCACAGACAACCCCGGAGAGGAGATTCCGAAGGCTGCAGAGGGGCTCTGCTCATGCATGGGCACCCTCTCACATAAAACCAAGCACCCTGCCTTCAGGATTGATAAGGCCTGCCATAGGGGTGACTGATAGGTTTCTATGTGCAGTGATAGGTGAGATATTGTGAACCTATATCTCTGTAAGGGGTGCATGCACCACCTCACTCAGGCTGCAGTAGCAGTCCTGTGGTGTCATTTTGGCTGGCTTTCCAGGGGTGGCATAATACATGCTTCAGCCCCTGGTAGGCCTCTGGGGTACCTATGCCCTGGGTACATAGAATACCATATACTAGGGACTTATAAGGGCACCCCAGAATCCAATCTGAAGTGTACTTAAGGTACATGGAATCAATTTAGAGAGGAAGCAGCTAGGCTGGGGTCCTGGATAGCAGGGCCCCAGCCAGACTACAGTCGAAAAACAGTGATACACCAGCAAAAAGTGGGGGTAACCATAAGAGGCAGATCCTACTCTCCTACACAACCCCCCCCCCAAACGCAGGGACATTACACTAACTTTGACCAGTTGAGTCTTCATGTTCTAAGTGGAAATATCTGGAGAGTCCATCTGCATTGGCATGGTTACTCCCAGGTCTATGTTCCACTGTATAGTCCATCCCCTGTAGGGAAATGGACCACCTCAAAAGTTTGGGGTTTTCACCCTTCATCTGTTTTAGCCATAAGAGGGGCTTATGGTCTGTCTGAACAAGGAAGTGAGTGCCAAACAAGTATGGCCTCAGCTTCTTCAGAGCTCAAACCACAGCAAAGGCCTCCCTCTCAATGGCTGACCAACGTTTCTCTCTGGGGGTCAGCCTTCTGCTAATAAAAGCTACTGGCTGATCCTGACCTTCATCATTCAACTGTGATAGTACAGCCCCTACCCCCAACTCAGATGCATCTGTCTGCACAATGAACTTTTGGAGTAATCAGGACTTTGCAGAATGGGAGCAGTGCACATGGCCTGCTTCAGGTCATCAAATGCCTTTTGACAGCTAACTGTCCACTGTACCTTTTTGGGCATTTTCTTAGAGGTTAAGTCATTCAGGGGTGTCACTATTGATCCATACCCCTTGACAAATCTTCTGTAATACCCAGTCAGGCCTAAGAAGGCTCTCACCTGAGTCTGGGTAGTTGGAGCAACCCAGTCCATGATGGTCTGGATTTTGCTCTGCAATGGTTGAACCTGGCCTCCACCCACAAGGTGGCCCAGGTACACAACCTGACTCTGCCCTATCTGGCACTTAGTGTCCTTGATAGTGAGGCCTGCCTTCTGCAGGGCCTCCAAAACATTTCTGAGGTGGACCAGGTGATCCTCCCAGGTGGAGCTAAAGACAGCAATATCATCTAGATATGCTGCACTATAGGCTTCCAGACCTGTAAGGACTGTGTTCACCAACCTCTGAAAAGTGGCAGGTGCATTCTTCAAACCAAAGGGCATCACCACAAATTGGTAAAGCCCACCAAGGGTAGAAAATGCAGTTTTTGGCTTTGCATCATCAGCTAGTCTGATCTGCCAGTAGCCAGCTGTCAGGTCAAATGTGCCTAGATACTTGGCTGATGCCAAAGTGTCTATTAGCTCATCTGCCCTAGGTATTGGATGGGCATCAGTCCTAGTGACTGCATTGAGACCCCTGTAGTCCACACAAAACCTCATCTCTTTTTTTCCACCACTGGTGTGAGGTTTTGGCACAAGGACCACTGGACTAGCCCAAGGGCTATCTGAGGGTTCAATAACTCCCAAATCCAACATTTTCTGGACTTCTGTCCTGATACAGTCCCTGACATGGTCAGTGTAGGAAGGTGGAATCTGACTATATGGTTGCCCCCACTTTTTTTATGGTGTTTTGCTGGTTTATGACTTAGTTGGACTGGGATCCTGCTATTCAGGGCCCCAGTCTATCTGCTTTCTCTGTAAAAAGGTTTCCATGTGCCTTAGGCACATCTCTGATTGGAATCTGGAGTGCCCTTATAAGTCCCTAGTATATGGTTTACTATGTACCAAGGGCATAGGTACCTCAGAGGCCTACCAGGGGCTGCAGCATGTATTATGCCACCCCTGGAAGGCCATCCAAACTGACACCACAGGTCTGCTAATGCAGCCTGGGTAAGGTGGTGCATGCACCTCTTACTGTGATATAGGTTACCTATATCACTAAATACATACACACATATAAACCTATAAGTCACTCCTAAGGCAGGCCTTATCAATCCTAAAGGCAGAGTGCATGGTTCCTATGTGAGAGGGTGCCCCTGCATGAGCAGGGCCCCTCTGCAGCGTTCGGAGACCCTTCTCTGATGCTGTTTGTAGTGCAGCCTGACCATATACTCTTAAGCGCATTATATCCTCGCGGTAAAATGCTAACTTTGGAATGGCTGCACCTAAACATGTCGTGTTTGGTGTCAAACATCTTGGAATACTACCCCCCGCCAATTCTGGCAGCGGGGGTAGCATTCCACCCTTCTAGAGGGAAAGACATGTTAACTCTGACTAACCCGGTAACTTCTCTCCAAAGCCCTGGCATCACAAAATGGATGCTGCTGCCACAGACACGAGTCTGGCCTCCTGCTGCTGGACGAAACTCCGGCAGGGGAGGCCTGGACAATAGGTTTCCTGTCCCAGGGAGGTGTGACCACCTCCCCAGACAGGATAATGTGTATTGGGGCTGGGCGGGAGCACCATCTGTGTGCTTTGAAGTCCTGCACTGGGGGCACATTTGGTGTCCCTGTGCATACCCCAGTTCAAACCGGATCAGGGCTTGCAGCCCCTGCTTTGGAGCGAACTGGACAAAGGGAAAGGGGTGTAGCCACCCCTCTGCCCTGACCCACCCCTAGGTGGGGCCACAGAGTAGTCCAACCCCTATCTTTGGTATAAAGATAGGAACCCAGTCCTTAGGACTTTGGATTATACCTGGACGAAACTCTGAAACTGAATCCTGGACCTTCGACGCTCTACGACAAGATTAGAGGACTGAAGAATCTCCCTTGGGGTCAAGGAGTGACTCCCCTGCTTGGCAGGCACCAAAGAAGCATCTGTCCGGTTCGCATTTCTGAAGGTCCCGTCGGACGCCGAAGTCATCGCATCACCAGAGGTAGATTCTCAGACTTCCCCGAGGCTACCCTGAGTCTCCAGCAAAGCTGAGGCCCGTGGCTATCGTGGGTGACTTGAGACCATGACCCCTGGACACCGAGCACATTTGCAAGTGCATCATCTTCTGGGTCTCCCAAGAAGTCATGCTTTGGGCTTCGAGTAGCCCTAGCCTCCAGCACCACCTGCACCGAAGATCACTGGCCCCCACTCCACGAGTGTCCTGTAAGCCAGCTCCACGTGCGGCGTCACAAGGCTCCTTCGCGGTTGCTAGCCCGTTGGCTAGTAGCCCTTAACGAAGGCCAATCCTTTTCTTACTTGGCATCCTGGTTGCTCCAGGCCTGCACTCACTTACCCTCGCTGGGTGAGTTCCACAGACCTTGCTGGTCTGCACCATCGACGATCTACATCTTCACCGAGACTTGCCGTTGCCAAAGCTTGTTGGGTCCAATCCGGTCGCCGACACCTCAGCACTCGACAGACATCGTGTACCAGCCCGAATCCTGCTTCTGGTCGCCGACAACGCCTCCTGGACCTCGTGGCTGAAGAGTCAAGACGACCGTCAACGCACCTGAAGCACTCAACATCGGTGGGCATCTGTCCATCGCCTTCCTGGTCACTGGCTAGTGACCCAGACTCTGTCCCCTCTGCTTTCAGGTTCTTCAGAACTCCGATCCACTCTTGGATCCACCCGGACACTTTTCTCTTGGCCGCCAGCAGCACTTTGCAGCAGATCGCCATTCGAATCGACGACGAAACCCGACCCCGAAAGGCACCTATGCACCCGGCTTCCCTGGGTGAGGTAACACGAGTACTCCGGTGCTCCCGTGGGTAGAGACTCTTCAAAGTCCTAGATCTCAAAGGGTTTTGTCCTAGTCCTCTTTTAAGTGTCCCTTTTCTATAATTTCCCGATCCCGACTTTCTCCATAGAAGTCAACGGCGTATCGCGGTTGTGTATTTACACTGCACGCGTCTCCCGTAGGTCCCCTGTGTCACTACCTTGGGTGGTTCCTTGTGGTCCAAGCACTTCTAGAGGCTCTAGGCCTAGTGTCTAGTTCAGTCGTGGTTCGCATACCACTTTATTGGTATATGGTTTGGTACGCCCCTAGGGCCCAAACGTGTATTTGTGCTATTACTGTGATTTAATAACTTCTAACTTATGTACTTCGAACTCTAGCCTCATAAAGAGACTAGAGGGGTGTGTTTAGCAATAAATACATATATTTTGAATATATACCTGGTGTGGTGCTCTTTCATTCGGTCACTCAAGAGATTATAGACTGGTAAAACAAACTGCTTTACATTCCTTCAAGACTTAGCCTGAAGGCTGCTCTCCATAGCTACCACTAGGATAGCTTTCAATAAGGTTGTCTTTAACCTATCTCCAATAAGGGGTTGTTTGGACTAGTGCAAGGTGCCCACTATAATTAGTGGACAGCATATGCCAGGCCAACTTCTCACAGTCAGGTTGCCTATAAATCTTATTTTTAATAGGCAGACTGTCCCCAGTGTCCACTTCATGAGTGCACCAGGTGGTCTGACTGGGTGTCAGTGAAAACATGTGTCTGAACTGATTGAGCACCTGTCTACAATCAGTCTGCTGCTGGGTAGTGAGGCTGCCTGCCAAGGCTACACCGTCCACTGACCCATCATCAGGGTTCTGTGAGAGCAGGTCAGGGAGTGGGTCACTCTCTTCCTCCTGTCCCTCATCAGTAGCCATGAGCAAGCCCATGTCTGCCCTGTCCACATATGGTTTCAACCTGTTGACATGGAGAACCCTGTGGGGACTCCTGGGTGTTCCTAGGTCTACTAAGTAGGTAACCTCACCCTTCTGTTCAACAATGGTATGGGGTCCACTCCATTTGTCTTGGAGAGCTGCTGGGGCCACTGGCTCCAACACCCACACCTTCTGTCCTGGTTGGTAAACAATCAGTACAACCTTTTGGTCATGCCAAGCTTTTTGAAGTTCCTGGTTAGCCTCAAGGTTTTTAGTTGCCTTTTTCATGTACTCAGCCATCCGGGAGCGGAGACCAAGTACGTAGTCCACTATGTCTTGCTTTGGGGGCTTGAGAGGTAACTCCCATCCTTCCTTCACCAAGCACAATGGACCCCTGACAGGGTGACCAAACAAAAGTTCAAAAGGGCTGTAGCCAACCCCCTTTTGAGGCACCTCCCTGTATGCAAATAAAAGGCAGGGCAAGAGTATGTCCAATCTTCGCCTAAGCTTTTCTGGGAGCCCTTTAATCATGCCCTTCAAGGTTTTGTTGAATCTCTCAACTAAACCATTGCATTGTGGGTGATAGGGTGTGGTGAACTTGTAAGTCACTCCACACTCCTTCCACATTGCTTTCAAGTATCCAGACATAAAGTTAGCACCCCTGTCTGATACAACCTCCTTAGGGAAGCCCACTCTTGAGAAAATTCCCAGGAGGGCCCTTGCCACCACAGGTGCTGTAGTGGTCCTAAGGGGAATAGCCTCTGGGTACCTGGTGGCATGATCCACTACCACCAGGATAAACCTGTGCCCAGATGCTGTTTGGGGATCCATGGGAACAACAATGTCAATCCCCACCCTTTCAAAGGGAACCCCCACCACAGGTAGTGGTATCAGGGGGGCCTTTGTAGTGCCACCTGCCTTGCCACTTGCCTGCCAGGTTACACAGGAGCGACAAAACTCCTTGGTGTCTTCAGACATGTGGGGCCAGTGAAAGTGAGGGACAATTCTGTCCCAAGTCTTGTTCTGGCCCAGGTGACCTGCTAAGGGAATGTCATGGGCTAGGGTCAATAGGAAGCCCCTGAACTTCAGAGGTATAACCAACCTCCTGGTGGCACCAGGCTTGGGGTCTCTACACTCTGAGTACAAGAGTCCATCATCCCAATACACTGTATGGGGACCACTAGCTTTCCCAGCAGCCTCAGCAGCAGCTTGCTGTCTGAGGGGTTCAAGAGAGGGGCAGCTCTGCTGCTCGTGGCTCAGATCTGCCCTGGAAGGGCCCCCTGTCCCCAAGAACTCAACCTGGTCAGGTTCAAGCTCCTCTCGGACAGTTCCTTCCTCAGGACTGAGATCATCCCCCTCAAGAGACTGATCTTCCTTCTGAGCCAAGGGGGAAGGCACTGCCTTTACCCTACTACTCCTCCTCTTGGAAGGCACTTGGTCCATTATTCCAGAATCCAAGGCCTGTTCAGTGCTAGACATTTTGGCTTGTGACCTGGTCACAGCAAACACATCTGCAGGGATGCCCAGCATTTCTGCATGGGTCCTGAGCTCCACTTCTGCCCAAGCTGAAGTTTCTAAGTCATTGCCAAGCAAGCATTCAACTGGTAGGTCTGCACTTACCACAACCTTCTTAAGGCCAGTTACCCCTCCCCAGGAGAAGTTAACAACTGCCAGAGTATGGTCTGTTCTGCCATTGCTAGTATTGGTCACTTGGTACATCTCACCACGTATAACCTGCCCAGGATTCACAAGGTCTTGTGTCACCATGGTGACACTTGCCCCTGTGTCCCTAAATGCCAAACCCTCTCGTCCATTGATTAAGGGCTGTTGCCTGTACTTGCCCAGATTACTGGGACTCACAGAGGAGGTCACATCCATGCCTCCATCACAGACTAGGACAGCCTGAGTGAGTCCTCTGACTAGGTCAGAGCTCATCTCATTACCCAGGGTCAACCCTACTAAACCCTTGGCTTGTGTACTCCCTCCACCAACTGTAACTGTACTAGGGGGAACAGGTGCCTTAGGGGCATTGGTGGGGGCTGGAGTAGAGTCTTTGGACTTGGTGCAATCACTGGTCCAGTGGGTCTTTTGCTTACAGACCTTGCACCATGGTTTCTTTTGGCCTTTCCCTTTGTTAGACTGTGAATCCCCACCTGAAGAAGATTTTTGGGGGCCTTGTGAAGACTTCTGGTCTTTACCCTTCTCCCCACCCTTATCAGAGTTCTTGGAATCTTGCTTCTTTGGGTCACCACCTTGGTTCTGTACCTTCTGCTTCACCCTGGTTCTGACCCATTTTTCTGCCTTCTTTCCCAATTCTTGGGGAGAGGTCAGATCAGAGTCCACCAGGTACTGATGCAACAGCTGATTTTGACAGTTATTAAGAATCTGCTCCCTCATGATAAGATTGTACAATCCTGTGAAGTCACTCACCTTACTGCCCATCAACCAACCTTCCAGAGCCTTAGCAGAACAATCCACATAGTCTACCCAGTCTTGAGTCTGTGCTTTTTGGGTGTCTATGAACTTTAACCTGTATTGTTCAGTTGTTAGGCCAAACCCATCAATACGAGCACTCTTCAAGACTTTGTAATTGTCAGCATCCTCTTCTCTTACAGTGAGGAGCTTGTCTCTACCTTTGTCTGCAAAGGAGAGCCACAAGAGTGCTGCCCACTGCTCCTGAGGGACCCTCTGTACTTTACAGGCCCTCTCCAGTGCAGTTATCCATTTGTGGATGTCATCCCCACTCTGGTAGGGAGGGACAATCTTGCTCAGGTTTCTATGGTCATAAGACCTTTCCCTATCTCTGGGAAAATTGCTGCCACCATGGGACTCTAGTCCCAACTTTTTTCTCTCTCTGTAGAGATCTAGGGACTCCCTGTCTATAGCCAATTGCTGTTTTCTGAGTTCAAGCTGGGCTTGCTCATACTGAATCAGTCTCTTTCTCCTCTCATGAGAGGATTCCCTCCTATGAGAGGAGACAGAGGTCCCTACTGAGGTGCTAGAGTGGTTAGACTCCTGAGAAGGAGATCTAGACCTTCTAGGCACACTCACAATCCTTCCTGGGGGGACAAAGGGGAGGTCATTCTGATCCTCCTCCTCATCCACAGGAGGAATTGGGTTTTCCAGGTCAAGGTCATTGTCACCTTCCTGGTCAGTTCCAGAGGGGGGGTCCTGGGTGTTGTCACCCCTGGCCCCTTCCTCATCTTCTGCCCCACCCTCTGTACCTACCCCTTCAGACCCTAGGGGTCTGCTGAGATCATCAGCCAGTAACATCTCTCTCAGATGTTGGGTGCTGGCACTTTGGCCTGTCTTCAGCTTCCTAACATTGCATAATGCTCTCAATTCCAAGAATGGGAGTTTATCATACCTGGAGGGAAGAAGCCCACTGGCTTCTGGCAAGGACTCTCTGGGTCCTGGCTTTGAAGACATTACTAGTGAGGTGTGGTGTATGCACTACCTACTCTAGTGTGGCCTACTAAACTCTCTTGAGTTGTAGAAAGGATGTGCTATCCCTTAACACACAACTCTAAGTTCAGTAGAACTTACTGTATACTAAGCTTGATTTATATGTACCTTAGGTACCTTTAGTGGTTTTCAGTTGATCAATTCAATTGAGATTATCTGGTAAAACAATAGCAAGCTGGAATCCCACACGTTGCACACCATTGTGAGAAGTTGGCCTGGTATATGCTGTCCACTAATTCTAGTGGGCACCTTGCATCAGTCCAAACAACCCCTTATTGGAGATAGGTTAAAGACAACCTTTATTGAAAGCTATCCTAGTGGTAGCTATGGAGAGCAGCCTTCAGGCTAAGTCTTGAAGGAATGTAAAGCAGCTTGTTTTACCAGTCTATAATCTCTTGAGTGACCAAATGAAAGAGGACCACACCAGGTATATATTCAAAATATATGTATTTATTACTAAACACACCCCTCTAGTCTCTTTATGAGGCTAGAGTTCGAAGTACATAAGTTATAAGTCAGTTATTCACAGTAATAGCACAAATACACGTTTGAGCCCTAGGGGCGTACCAAACCATATACCAATAAAGTGGTATAAGAACCACGACTGAGCTAGACACAAGGCCTAGAGCCTGTAGAAGTGCTTGGACCACAAGGAACCACCCAAGGTAGTGACACAGGGGACCCACGGGAGACGCGTGCAGTGTAGTAACACAGCCGCGAATCGCCGTTAACTTCTATGGGGAAAGTCGCGGTTGGAAATTTAAAGAAAAGGGACACTTAAAGGAGGACTTGGAGCAAACCCTTTCAGAACTGGGTCATTCTAGAGTCTATACCCACGGGAGCACCGGAGTACTCGTGTTACCTCACCCAGGGAAGCCGGGTGCATAGGTGCCTTTCGGGGTCGGGTTTCGTCGTCGATTCCAATGGCGATCTGCTGCAAAGTGCTGCTGGCGACCAAGTCAAAAGTGTCCGGGTGGATCCAAGGGTGGATCGGAGATCTGAAGAACCTGAAAGCAGAGGGGACAGAGTCTGGGTCACTAGCCAGTGACCAGGAAGGCGATGAGCAGATGCCCACCGATGTCGGGTGCTTCAGGTAGGTTGACGGTCATCTTGACTCTTCAGCCATGAGGTCCAGGAGGCGTTGTCGATAACCAGGAGCTGGATTCGGGCTGTCCCACAACGTTTGTCGATTGCTGAGGTGTCGGCGACCGGATTGGACCCAACAAGCCTTGGCAACGGCAAGTCTCGTGGAAAGAGAAGAAGGACAATGGTGCAGACCAGCAAGGTCTGGGGGACTCACCCAGCAAGGGTAAGTCAGGGCAAGCTTAAAGCAACCAGGGAAGCCCAAGCAGGATACGATTGGCCTTCGTGAGGGCCTACTAGCCAACGGACTAGCGACCGCGAAGGAGCCTCGAGTGGACACACTTGGAGCTGGCTCACGGGACACTCGTGGAGTGGGGGCCAGTGATCTTTAGTGCAGTTGGTGCTGGAGGCGGGGGCTATTTGGATCCCAAAGCACAACTTTGTGGGAGCCCAAGAAGAGGATGCACTTGCAAATGTGCTCGGTGTCCAGGGGTTACGGTTCCACGTTACCCACGACAGCTACAGGCCTCAGCTTTGCTGGGGACTCAGGGCAGCCTCAGGGAAGTCTGGAAATCTACCTCTGGTGATGCAAAGACTTCGGCGTCCGACGGGAGCTTCAGCGATGCAGACCGGACAATTGCTTCTTTGGTGCCTGCCAAGCAGGGGAGTCACTCCTTGACCCCAAGGGAGATTCT
The DNA here is from genome assembly GCA_963921515.1 of Calotriton arnoldi. Classification (NCBI taxonomy): domain Eukaryota; kingdom Metazoa; phylum Chordata; class Amphibia; order Caudata; family Salamandridae; genus Calotriton; species Calotriton arnoldi. The sequence continues at coordinate 157,777 of CAWUFW010012751.1, forward strand.
TCAGTCCTCTAATCTTCAAGTAGAGCGTCGAAGGTCCAGGATTCAGTGTCAGAGTTTCGTCCAGGATATATCTAAAGTCCTAAGGACTGGGGTCCCATACTTATACTAAGTTAGGGGGTTGGACATACTCTGTGGACCCACCTATGGGAGGGTCAGGGCAGAGGGGTGGTTACACCCCTTTCCCTTTGTCCAGTTTTGCACCAGAGCAGGGGCTGGTAGCCCCTGCAACCGGTTTGAACTGGCATATGCACAGGGACACCAAGTGTGCCCCCAGTGCAGGACTTCAAAGCACCAGAGGGTGCTCCCGCCCAGCCCCAATACACACTATCCTGTCTGGGGAGGTGGTGACACCTCCCTGGGACAGGAAACCTATTGTCCAGGCCTCCCCTGCCGGAGTTTCGGTCAGCAGCAGGAGGCCAGTCTCGTGTCTGTGGCAGCAGCATCCATTTTGTGCTGCCAGGGCTTTGGAAAGAAGTTACCGGGCAGGCCGGTGTGTACATGTCTCTCCCTCTAGAAGGGTGGAATGCTATCCCCCGCCGCCAGAATTGGCGGGGGGGTAGTATTCCAAGATGTTTGACACCAAACACGACGTGTTTCCGTGCTGCCATTCCAAAGTTAGCATTTAACGCGAGGTTATAATGCACTTAAGAGTATATGGTCAGGCTGCACTACAAACAGCATCAGAGAAGGGTCTCCGAACGCTGCAGAGGGGCCCTGCTCATGCAGGGGCACCCTCTCACATAGGAACCATGCACTCTGCCTTCAGGATTGATAAGGCCTGCCATAGGAGTGACTTATAGGTTTATATGTGTGTATGTATGTAGTGATATAGGTAACCTATATCACAGTAAGGGGTGCATGCACCACCTTACCCAGGCTGCAGTAGCAGACCTGTGGTGTCATTTTGGATGGCCTTCCAGGGTGGCACAATACATGCTGCAGCCCCTGGTAGGCCTCTGAGGTACCTATGCCCTGGGTACATAGTATACCATATACTAGGGACTTATAAGGGCACTCCAGATTCCAATCAGAGATGTGCCTAATGCACATGGAAACCATTTTAGAGAGGAAGCAGCTAGGCTGGGGTCCTGATTGGCAGGGCCCCAGCCAGACTAAAGTCGAAAAACAGGGAAGCACCAGCAAAAAGTGGGGGTACCCATGTGAAGCAGATCCTACTCTCCTACACATTACATGAGCACCAGTTACATTACACAAGGTCGCATTCATTTTCTTTTTTAGGGACCAGGAGATTAAGTGATTTGCCCAGAGTCACAGGCTCTTGACGTAACGCCGAGACTCGAACCTGGTTCTCCACTTCCAAAGTCAGCACCTCTGGCGCTTACGCCACATCCTCTCCCAGCTACCCACCTAGCAAAACCTGTTCATTTGAAAAACGTGATGCTAGGATGCGGGCCGATGGGTATGGGGTAAAGACAGCCTAAAGGGCCCTGGAACATATTTACAAGGAGTTAACTCCACCAGAACGTCACTTTTTCAGACGTTCTGGTGGCGTTAACTCCTTTACCTTATTTACAAGGCAGCGTTAAGCCACTTAACATGGCTTAACACCGCTTTGTGAATAATGCCCCTATTCACACAGCACTTAGCGTGAAAGGGGCGTGCAGTGGGTGTTGCAGTGGGAGTTCCGCTACAGCACCCATTGCTTTTTGATGCTGCCTTATATTTACAAGGTATGGGGCAACGCCAAAAATACCGCCAGGGAATACGTGGTCTTAAGCAGGCGATAGGAGGAGAAATGCTTTATCTCTCCTTGTATATTGCTCTTTCCACATGTGCTGCATTCTGCAGCACACATAGAGCAAATTGCCTGTAAAGATTGTTTATGTGCAGGAAGGTGTGCCTTCCTGCACATAAACAATTGTCCTGCAGTACAGGCGCCAGAGGAAAATGGTGCTAGGGTGCCTGCGCTGGCGCTAGGCAACTTTTTTAGCATCAGCGGTAACACAGGGGTGTTTTGAAACTGTAGGAGCATGGAGTTACGAATTTTGGTGTAACACCACGCTCCGCCAGTTTCTTGTAAATATATCCATTTCATCAAATATGACGTTTGGAGTGGCATCATGGACTGCAGACACCAGGGCCTAGAACACGCTGGCCTCATGGTGTACATGAGACTCATGGAATTCAGCATTTGATTAATGTTTTACCTAATGTGCTAAACCCAAAGCGCAGGGGTCGCTTGTCATGTTCCGTGCTTGCTGCTAAAATGTGTGTGATTTGCAGGCACTCAAAACCCGAGAGGTTGACTATTTCATTCGTCAGAGGTAAAATAATTGCACGTTACATGTGAAGTGATTAGGATACAATTTAAACAAGCTAAGGGAGAATTATTTTTTTAATACATTAGATTAAAGGTGATGAGTAAGACTTACTTTTACAACAGACTTGCTGTTGGTATTACATCCAGGAATAAATCAATGGTTTTCTAACATATCAGGTTTTTTAACAGTTTTATATAGTGCCTACTTGGTCCAAAGGCATTGATGAGCACCAGCTGCTTTACAAGTTCAGATTTGTGGTCTTTGTAGGCAGGGCGGATGAAGTAATTTGCTCAGAATCACAGAATGTTGAGCTGATGACTCCCCAGATCCAAAGGCTGGGGCAAAGTGGGCTCTGGCCCAGGACCCCAGCCTTTCAGTGGCCCCCTCATAGAGTCAGCTCTGTTCTATGAGTCTTGCCCTGATGACCTTGAATAATTCTTAAACAGATTGTTACAGTGGCGTAACAAAACTTGAGGGGGCCCCCCTGCGAAGTACATAGAGGGGGCCCCCCGGCGGCCCGGACCACCACCTACCACTTAGCACCACAGCCCAAAAATCTGATCTATTTTGATTTGAAACCTCCAACATTTAATGAAATGCTTCTATATTGTCTTGTTCAAAGTTCTAATAAGAAAGTGGGAAACACTCTTAACATATAAAATACTCCATTTGTAACATTGCCAAGAGTAGATTATTTAACTGAGACGGCAATCAGAGCAATGCCAAGGAACGATCCTATTGTCTCAGGAACTGCCTATTGCTAAAGAACAAAGAACAACCATGAAGGGTCTGAGTTAGAATTTATATTGATGGACAAAACTTGAAACTTTGAAAGTCTAACCTAAACCTGCAATTTCACAGACTCGACTGACAATATACATGAGTACACATAAAACAGTATCCTGCCAACTCCAAGATAAATAAACGCAAATTATCTGCATGCCACACACTTGTGACTGTCAAGCGTTGTGCATGACAATAACGTCAACTGAGGAAGCAATTTCAATTTCTACCATCATGTCTTTATGAGTAAGCAGGACAAAAACAGGCAAGCACGAGGCTGAGGATAAAAACTGCTTGGATGTTTCAGAACATTGATGCAGGTGTTTTTCAGTTTGAAGTTATTATTTCTATTGTAAGCAATGCTGATTACAAGATGTAAGGCCTGCGTATTACAAGCAAGTGCAATCACCACCATAAATTGCACAGAATGTAGAATACAAACAAACCATATCAGCAAGTACCTAATTACAGAATGTTAGAAGGTGGTTCTGACCATCTGAGCCGCCCGGATTTTTCGCTTTTTGAACACCTATGTGTTGAGTTCTTACTGTGGGAGAGCCTCATAAGCTGGGACTCACCCACCGTGAACTTATGATGAAAGGGACTGCATGTGTATTTTACCGGTGTCCCCCTGGTGCGAGTAGGCCACTGCGCTGCAGCCAGAGTAAGGGGCTGTGGCGTAGCTAGGGGGGGGCAATGGGGGCGGACCGCCCCAGGCGGCACGAGTTTTCGGGCGGCAGCTGGCCCCCCCTTCCTCCCGCTCTTACCTGCGGCCGTTGCGGCCGCAAAAATCGGCCGCTACCACCCCCCCCCCCCGCTCTACTATGATTTTGCCGAGGGCGGCAAACGCAGGGGCCGCCACGGGCAGCCTAAGGCCTAGCTACGCCCCTGGTAAGGGGCACTGGGCTGGTTACATGCAGACACGTGTGTACATGCATACGTGTGCACAAGTGTAAGGGCTGCGCAGGGGAGATTCCTAGCGTGCGCAGCCCAGGAGCAGCTACAAGTTGAATGGTGAAGCAGGACTTATGCAGAACTGGGTGGTGACATGGAATAGGCTTTCTACAATGGGAAGAAACATTTGAGGGAAAGTCAGTGTGCTTTACTGTTTTTATTCCATTATTCTCCTACGAGGATGGGGAGCACATGGGCTAGTTTTACTTTCCTAGGGCCTACAAATTGCAGACACGCACTAAAGTCCACTGTAACTTATGTGAGAAGAAGGATTCTGCAGAGTCCAAAGTCATATTTGTACTGTTTTTGGGTCATCCAGAAATGTCATATTTCTCTGAGTCAGCTCATAACCAGGGCCTGGCTGGGGCTGACATTGCCAGGCTGAATTAATGACCTTCCTCCCCAAGCTGTAGCCTCAGAGGCCCAGCGCTGCACAACAAGCATTCCAAGGGCGAAGGCCTCCACTCCAAGAAGAGAAGATGGGTGGAGCTACAGGTTCATCCATCAGCAGCTGACACCTGGTGCCAGGCACCAAGCTGCTCTGGAGAGGAGGCAGCGAGGGGGGAAGGGGCTCTCAGAGACCATGTGGCATGAGACCCCTGGACAACGCCATTTTGAACAAACCCAGAGGCCTGGGCAGGAAGGAGGGAGCAGGGGCAGAGAGCTGATGTGTCGCTGTGTGATAGGGCAAACAGAGACTTCCTGCCAGACCCCTCCAAATTCTTTAAAAGAGTTTGCACAGGAAGGAGCTCTCTCTGGGGTGTGGTGTGCTGAGGAAGACGGGTGCTGGAGCCAGGTGCCATGGGCAGTTGGAAGGAAGAACCCCCTGACTGTCCCAGGGTGCAGAATTGTGCCAGGAAGGGAGTCCAGGGCCAGTGAGGAGAAGCTTGGGCCTCTGCGCAAGGAGAAGAGAGGTCCAGGAGAAGAGCCAGGTGAGAGGCTGGCGCAGGGAGCCAGTGAAGACCGCTCCTGGCTGAATTCAACCTCCTGGAGACCAAGAGGGGGAAATAAAGTGCTCCCAGTGGCTGGGGAGCGCTACCAGGAGCAATAAGAGGCCAAAATGATACAAATCGGGTGCCCTGGGGGCTGAGATATGCCCCCCAGAAGGTAGGCGACCCTTGACCTCTGAGAGGACCGACAACGAAGCACGTGGGGCTCCGCCGCCGGTCTTGAATGTGGCCCCGGTGTCACTATTCACTCCCTGTGCTCTCGTTCCCACCACCAGGGGGCAGAATTGTGGGGCTTTCCAGTATTCTAATATGCTTCCAGACACTCCCCTGTATGCATATCCTGACTTCCAGGCATTTGGACATCATTTAGGAATTGACATCCATTCCCAATCCATGCCGGGTTTTGTGGAAGCCAGTCTGCTCTGCTCATGCTGGAAACTCCATTACCTATAATCCCCTGCTCACTGTTTGTCTCCACCCCTGCAGGCCAAGGATGGGGGAGGAATTCAGTTCATCTGTGGCTGGCTACTGCTAGCCTGCTCACACCTGATGCATGTGATTACTGTGAGCTCTTTTAAGCCCCAGCTCCCTTCAGCCCAGTGTTGGTCATTGTAGCTGTTTTCCGGTGAGACCGATCCTTGTTTCCTGAGCTTTTGATATTCCTTGATTGCTGAGCTATAGTTAATCCTTGTTCCTTGATTCCTGAGCTATAGCTATTCCTTGTGCTTGAATTAGCACTGCCTGCAGTGCTACCTTGTTTCCTGAGTTCCTGAGCTATAGTTATTCTTTGTTCCTGTTCCTGGGCTTCAGCTATTTCTAGTTCCTGATTTGCACTGCTTGCAGTGCTCTCTTGACTCCTTGTTTCCTGAGCTGTAGCTATTTCCTGTTTCCTTGAACCAGTACTGCCTGCAGTGCTACCTTGACTCCTGAGCCTTAGCATTCCTTGTTCCTGAACTGCAGCAGTTTCCCTTGTTCCTGAACCAGCACTACCTGCAGTGCTACCTTGACTCCTGAAGCTTTAGTAATTCCCTGTTCCTGAACCAGCGCTGCCTGCAGTGCTACCTTGACTCCTGAGCCTTAGCTCAATTCTTGTTCCTGCCCCAGCACTGCCTTCTATGCTACTTTGTTTTCTTGATTCCTGAACCTGCACTATTCTAGTATACCCTTATAGCCTCCCCTTCTGTATATCCTTTTCCAGTCCCTGCCTTTCTTCCCATTTCCTTGGTTCCAGTTCTTGTTTGCTGTCTTTCTATTCTGCTGTCTTGTTTCTGTTACCTTGTATGTTTGTTACCTGCTTTCTGCCAAATGTGCCCAGTGATTTCCTTCCTTTCCTGTTAAGCACTCCTCCTTGCTAGCTCCTTGTCTATTGTGCTTGTGTTTAGTTCTACCCCTTTGCTGTTACTGCCTTGCGTGTTCCTGTTTGATCGACAGGATCCGTGGGCACCGCTCACTACCTAGGTGGTGTTTCTTGTTCACTGTGAGTATTGTCTTTGAGTTACAGTTATAACATCACCATAGGTATAATCTCCACAGACCGTGCCTTTGCATACATATCCTATATGTGGGTATTTTCAGTCAGTATCTGTAACAGCAATTGTGGGTGAGGAACTTACTGAGCTTCCGTCTTACCATGTGGAGCTCCTGAGTGCTTTACCCCACATTCCCTTTATTGTTAATGGTGTATTATATATATGTCTTGCACGTCCGTCCTGGGTGTAGTTAGTCTGAATGCTGAATTGCCTTGTGAGTGCCCTTCCTTTCTGAGTCTTAGCCATTGTGTACAGGCTTCCCCTTTGGATCCCTTTTTCTCCTCTGACTCTTTGTGTGATCCTGGCCAGCGCTGTATTACTCTTTCTGTGCAAGGTACGTTTTCTACCCAGTCCCCAGTCCTTGCTCTAGTCCCTGACTGTGTTCCCGACATAGTCCCGGACAGTCCCTGACACCCGGGGTGGGTCAGGTCCCGTGGCTGCCCACGGAAGAAGTCAAGACAGGGAGCGCCGTCGCGCTCCCCGTGAACATGCCCAAAAAGGGGTGCCAGGAGCCAACCCTGGCCCCCGGTGATGGCGCTGAAGAGGAGGGGGCGTGCCATCGCGCAACCCCCCTCGCGGGAGAAGTCCAGTCGGGGAGCGACGTCGCGCTCCCCATGAAGATTCCCTGGGGGCCCGGGATCCCAACTCCGGGCCCGATGTGGGTGGCGAGGCTGGGGGAGTGCCGCCGCACTCCCCCGTGGCTGGAGGAAGGCGGGCAGACCAGAAGAGGAGTGCCGACTCCCGTTGCAGCACGCGAGGGTGCTGGCCGGGCGGGGAGCTGGCGGGAGCCACCGGGGGTGGGCTCCCCGAGTGGCTCTCCATCGAGCCTGCAGCGAGGGGCTCGGGTGGGACCGGGCCACCGAAACACAACTGGAGCAGCCGGGGGTGGGCTCCCTGAGCTGCCATCGCCCACCTGGGGGTCTGGGTGGGACCGGGCCCCCCACCGAGGCAAGGAGACGCGGCGTGAGGCCACAGGGGACAGCCCGGCTCTCCACGGAGCAGCGGGAGAGCCGCTGCTATAATATGCGCTCCTGAGCGCTTCGCCCCATAATGCCTTGCAGGCCCGGACCGGCCTGCAAGGAAAAGGAGGATGGTTCTTGGTGTGTAGTGGCCCCAGGAGGACGGGGTCACCACGAGAGGTGTGCCAAGGTGCAGGGGGAGCTGCAGGAGCAACGCAGTCTCCCCCAGCACGATGGAAGAAAGTCCCTCCCTAAGTCTCTGGGGACTTGGAAAGAATAACCCCTCAAGGGCTCAGCTAGGCATCATCAGCATCCCTATGGCTGGAACGTTTGTTCTGCAGCTTTAGGTGCCTTAGGGACTGCCTCAAGGTGTGAAGGGCTGAGTTGGGGATGTCTGGAGAAGGATATTCCCTGGAGATGAAGAGGTGTAATTGCACCACAAATGCATTTACCTACGTTATTTCTTTTTAGAGAGACTGGAAGTCACATGTGTTATGTGAAGTACCTGTTTAAGGTGATGTCATAAGCAAAGTGAAGTTATGTTGCCAGCCATTCCTGCTAGGGTTTCTGGCTGTATATGCTTAATCCTGTGATTTTACCTGTGATGCCTTTTAGAGGCTGTGATTGCAATGCATTACAACTGTTATCAGCTATGAAAAGTACCTCATATAAAGTGGTGCCCAAACATGTATTCTTGCTGCTGCGTTAGGTGAAGAACAACCCAGACTGTTAGTCCCTAAGATGTAGAGGTGTATACTATATGGTCAGTATGACATGTTCAGTCAGGGTTATGTGTCCCCAGGGCAGGTGTGCCTATTTTAAATGCTTGCTGAGATAATGGGGTGGGTCGCCACTGGGATGGTGCCAGTGCGCAAGGCCCTCGCTCCAGGTTATGTTCAACTAACTGCATTAGGGGGCAAGATGATGTGCATACATGGGTGTGGTGGTACTAGACACCACCCCCCTTTGGTAGGGGGGAAATGTTAGTGTTTAATAAATGTACTCTTACTTTTATAAAGCAAAGTACAGGCTGGACAATCAATTATTGAGTGTTATTTCTGCATACTTGTAATGGCGATTACTAGCCCACACCACCTCCCTTGAGTAAGCCTTAGACTGCTCTGCAACGCTACCCTCGGAGAGTCAAGCGCTACAATAGTGTGTTTGGTTTCCAGTGAAGGTCAAATGTGACATGTTATTTGTGCAGTCCTCACAGATACTGCCTCGTTTTCCAACATTGGTGTCTAGCGGCGGTAAACATAGTATCCCATTCTGGTACGCATTTATAGCATTTGATAAGTCCAGTTTTGCCACACATTACCTATGCAGTAATGAGCAAATGGAAGAGCACAAGGCTCTGAGGAGGGTTCATAGTTTTGGTTATGTGAACTAAAAGTATGGGAAAGGAAAGCCCCGCGCACATATGTGTCATGTGAAGATATTATGGTTTAAATGTAAACTGTATTGATATGACTGAGTTATGTTGATTATCATGTGCTAGCGGGACGGTGCTTTCCAGGAAATGATGCATACAAATGTTCTAAGCCATATTGTACACCTTTGAACCCTAACCCTAAACGCACTACACCTCCATGAGGAGGGTGTCTCCTCAAGAGATAGGGACAGCAACTGATACCTACATCACAGATGGGGGTGTAGGGGTGGATTGATCTTTGTGGGGGACAGGAGAGGTAGAGGGTCCTCGGAGATTCCCGCGCTTTTTAAGGGCAGGGATTGATTCCACAGAAGGGGCCCCAGATATCCTTCCCCCGCTGAAAGTTTTCTTGCCATTGGCGCAGGCCAAAACCACTGGAAGGGTGGGGCCGGAGGCTTCTTTAAATCAGGTAGTAACACCCCAGGGGTTCCCATGGTGGGGGACTCCAAGAAACTTTTCTCACGGTGGGAGGAGGGTGTGGTAGAGTTGTGTGTCCGGCAAGACCCCCGGGTTAACTGGTGTGGGAGGTGAGCAACCTAGGGGTGGCCCCTGGTAGGGGGTGGCCCCAAAGGAGGGTAGTTCTCGAGCAGGATGTGTAGTGGTAGCCCCTAGGTACTCTAGGTGGGCTAGGTAACTGACCCAGTGGAGATCTGAGAGGGGGTGATGTGCTCCCTAGATTCCAGGTGAAGGGTTAGTGGTGGACCCTGAGGTGTCAGGGTCGGGTAGGTGGTTACCCAAGGAAGCAACAGGATGTCATTCTGAAGCTTGTGTGTGAACCTGAGGGGGTGGCTGGGGTGATGGCTAGCCGATGACCAGTCAGGTAGGTCCTGTGGGGCTTGGACCCCAGGACCAGGAGCATGGGGGTGTTCCCCCAGCTTGAGGCAGGAGGTGGACTTCTGCAAGGCAGTACCACCCTGAAGACAGGTGGGGCCCATCTTAAGTGAAGGGACCCTGTGCTTCAGAGGAGGGTGGTGCAGGCCAAGCCGGGATCTTGAGGGTCCCTGGCTGATGGAGGTAGTACCGCCCTGAAGACAGGTGGGGCCCATCTTAAGTAAAGGGACCCTGTGCTTCAGAGGAGGGTGGTGCGGGCCTAGCCGGGATCTTAAGGGTCCCTGGCTGAGTTTGGTGGTATCACCCTGAAGGCAGGTGGGGCCTATCTTAAGTGAATGGACCCTGCTCGTCAGAAGGGGTGGTGCAGGCCATCCAGGGATCATGAGGGTCCCTGGATGGTCTCCCAAGGTGCTGCAGGGAGACCGGGGGGAGCTGTGAGAGGTGGGCCTGGGTGTAGCTAACTCGGGGCCTACAGGCTCTCTAAGGGTACTCTGGGAGGAGAGCACACCTCTCGGAGGGAAGGGTGCATAGGCCCTGTTCTCGCAGTGGAGAACAAGGAAGCGGTCTAGGTTCCCGGGGTAGTTTCCGTGTGGAGCTACTGATGGTGGGAATGAGCTGTAGGTTGTCTGACGAGGCACCCTCAGTGTTCCTCCCTGGCACTGCCAGTGTGGTAGTGAGGCTGGTCTGAGGTCCTATCAGGGAGCTAGGCCAGTGGCCAAGGGTGTTTTCCTGTGTGGGGAAAGTACGAATGGCTGTGCTTTCTTTAGGGAAGACAGTGATCCCGAAAGTGTGGTGGCAGCTGAATGACCGCAGCGGCAGGCTGAGGGACCAGAGAGGTTGCATCTTTGGGGTGCAAGGACCAAAAGGAGAGAGGGTACTGGTTGGAACAAACTCAGGAAGGGAGACCAGCTAGTGACCCAGGGGATGGGATGTAGACCTATCCCAGAAGACCGCATCAGTGCTGAGGCAATGTACCCTTGTCCAGAGAAGCGGGAGGCATAGTGTTGCATGACCAAGGGCAAAGGTGGGCCTAGTTAGGCTGAGTCCATGTAGACCGGGAGTGACCTAGGGGTATCTAACCTAGAGCCTTGAGGGTTCTTAGGATAGTCTGGGATCCCTGTCATGGGTGGAGGTCTCATTGATGCGAGGAGTAGGTGGTCTGAGCGGATAACTGGTGTGTAAGGGGGGTCTGGTCAGAACCCCTTATAACTAGTTATCGCTGACTACTGGAAGAATACCCATGTAGAGTGGCTACTACTTCCCTGTAGGAATCAGCTGGGCGCGGCGTGTGTTAGAAGGTGGTTCTGACCATCTGAGCCACCCGGATTTTTCGCTTTTTGAACACCTATTTGTTGAGTTCTTACTGTGGGAGAGCCTCATAAGTTGGGACTCACCCACAGTGAACGTATGATGAAAGGGACTGCATGTGTATTTTACCGGTGTCCCCCTGGCGCAAGTAGGCCACTGCGCTGCAGCCAGAGTAAGGGGCACTGGGCTGGTTACTTGCAGACACGTGTGTACATGCGTGTGCACAAGTGTAAGGGCTGCGCAGGGGAGATTCCTCGCGTGCACAGCCCAGGAGCAGCTACAAGTTGAATGGTGTGGCAGGACTTATGCAGAACTGGGTGGTGACATGGAATAGGTTTTCTACAATGGGAAAAAACATTTGAGGGAAAGTCAGTGTGCTTTACTGTTTTTATTCCATTATTCTCCTATGAGGCTAGTTTTACTTTCCTAGGGCCTACAAATTGCAGACACGCTCTAAAGTCCACTGTAACTTATGTGTGAAGAAGGATTCTGCAGAGTCCAAAGTCATATTTGTACTGCTTTTGGGTCATCCAGAAATGTCATATTTCTCTGAGTCAGCTCATAACCAGGGCCTGGCTGGGGCTGACCTTGCCAGGCTGAATTAATGACCTTCCTCCCCAAGCTGTAGCCTCAGAGGCCCAGCCCTGCACAACAAGCATTCCAAGGGCGAAGGCCTCCACTCCAAGAAGAGAAGATGGGTGGAGCTACAGGATCATCCTTCAGCAGCTGACACCTGGTGCCAGGCACCAAGCTGCACTGGAGAGGAGGCAGCGAGGGGGGAAGGGGCTCTCAGAGACCATGTGGCATGAGACCCCTGGACGACTCCATTTTGAACAAACCAAGAGGCCTGGGGAGGAAGGAGGGAGCAGGGGCAGAGAGGTGTTGTGTCGCTGTGTGATAGGGCAAACAGAGACTTCCTGCCAGCCCCCTCCAAATTCTTTAAAAGAGTTTGCACAGGAAGAGGAGCTCTCTCTGGGGTGTGGTCTGCTGAGGAAGACTGGTGCTGGAGCCAGGCGCCATGGGCAGTTGGAAGGAAGAACCCCCTGACTGACCCAGGATGCAGAATCGCGCCAGGAAGGGAGTCCAGGGCCAGTGAGCAGAAGCCTGGGCCTCTGCGCAAGGAGAAGAGAGGCCCAGGAGAAGAGCCAGGTGAGAGGCTGGCGCAGGGAGCCACTGAAGACCGCTCCCGGCCAAATTCAACCTCCTGGAGACCAAGAGAGCGAAGGAAAGTGCTCCCAGTGGCTGAGGAGCGCCACCAGGAGCAAGAAGAGGCCAAAATGATGAAAATCAGGTGCCTGGGGGCTGAGATATGCCCCCCAGAAGGTAGGCGACCCTTGACCTCTGAGAGGACCGACGACGAAGCACGTGGGGCTCCACCGCAGGTCTTGAATGTGCCCCCGGGGTGGGTCAGGTCCCGGGGGCTGCCCCCGGAAGAAGTCAAGCCGGGGAGCGCCGTCGCGCTCCCCGTGAACATGCCCAAAAAGGGGTGCCAGGAGCCAACCCTGGCCCCCGGTGATGGCGCTGAAGAGGAGGGGGCGCGCCGTTGCGAAACTCCCCTCGCGGGAGAAGTCCAGTCCGTGAAGTTTCCCTGGGGCCCGGGATTGCAACTCTGGGCCCCGCACCGCCGAAACCAAGTCGGGGAGCGCCGTTGTGCTCCCCGTGAAGATGCGCTGGGGGCCCGGGATCCCAACTCCAGGCCCCGATGTGGGTGGTGAGGCCGGGGGAGTGCCGCTCCACTCCCCCGTGGCTGGAGGAAGGCGGGGGAGTGCCGTCGCACTCCCCCGAGGTCCGGCCAGACCAGCGGGAATCTCCGTGTCTGCCCGCCGGAGTGGGCAGACCAGAAGAGGAGTGCTGGCTCCCGCTGCAGCACGTGAACCCCTTATAACTAGTTCACGCTGACTACGGGAAGAATACCCATGTAGAGTGGCTATTTCTTCCCTGTAGGAATCAGCTGGGCGCGGCGTGTGTTAGAAGGTGGTTCTGACCATCTGAGCCACCCGGATTTTTCGCTTTTTGAACACCTATTTGTTGAGTTCTTACTGTGGGAGAGCCTCATAAGTTGGGACTCACCGACAGTGAACTTATGATGAAAGGGACTGCATGTGTATTTTACTGGTGTCCCCCTGGCGCAAGTAGGCCACTGCGCTGCAGCCAGAGTAAGGGGCACTGGGCTGGTTACATGCAGACACGTGTGTACATACATACGTGTGCACAAGTGTAAGGGCTGCGCAGGGGAGATTGCTAGCATGCACAGCGCAGGAGCAGCTACAAGTTGAATGGTGTGGCAGGACTTATGCAGAACTGGGTGGTGACATGGAATAGGCTTTCTATAATGGGAAGAAACATTTGAGGGAAAGTCAGTGTCCTTTACTGTTTTTATTCCATTATTCTCCTATGAGGATGGGGAGCACATGGGCTAGTTTTACTTTCCTAGGGCCTACAAATTCCAGACATGCACTAAAGTCCACTGTAACTTATGTGAGAAGAAGGATTCTGCAGAGTCCAAAGCCATATTTGTACTGCTTTTGGGTTATCCAGAAATGTCATATTTCTCTGAGTCAGCTCATAACCAGGGCCTGGCTGGGGCTGACCTTGCCAGGCTGATTAATGACCTTCATCCCCAAGCTGAAGCCTCACAGGCCCAGCCCTGCACAACAAGCATTTCAGGGGCGAAGGCCTCCACTCCAAGAAGAGAAGATGGGTGGAGCTACAGGTTCATCCATCAGCAGCTGACACCTGGTGCCAGGCACCAAGCTGCTCTGGAGAGGAGGCAGCGAGGGGGGAAGGGGCTCTCAGAGACCATGGGGCATGAGACCCCTGGACGACGCCATTTTGAACAAACCCAGAGGCCTGGGCAGGAAGGAGGGAGCAGAGACAGAGAGGTGATGTGTCGCTGTGTGATAGGGCAAACAGAGACTTCCTGCCAGCCATCTCCAAATTCTTTAAAAGAGTTTGTACAGGAAGAGGAGCTCTCTCTGGGGTGTGGTCTGCTGAGGAAGACTGGTGCTGGAGCCAGGCGCCATGGGCAGTTGGAAGGAAGAACCCCCTGACTGTCCCAGGATGCAAAATTGCGCCAGGAAGGGAGTCCAGGGCCAGTGAGCAGAAGCCTGGGCCTCTGCGCAAGGAGAAGAGAGACCCAGGAGAAGAGCCAGGTGAGAGGCTGGCGCAGGGAGCCAGTGAATACCGCTCCCGGCCAAATCCAACCTCCTGGAGACCAAGAGGGTGAAGGAAAGTGCTCCCAGTGGCTGGGGAGCGCCACCAGGAGAAAGAAGAGGCCAAAATGATGAAAATCAGGTGCCTGAGGGCTGAGATATGCCCCCCAGAAGGTAGGCAACCCTTGACCTCTGAGAGGACCGACGACGAAGCACGTGGGGCTCCGCCGCCGGTCTTGAATGTGCCCCCGGGGTGGGTCAGGTCCCGGGGGCTGCCCCCGGAAGAAGTCTAGCCGGGGAGCGCCGTCGCGCTCCCCTTGAACATGCCCAAAAAGGGGTACCAGGAGCCAACCCTGGCCCCCGGTGATGGCGCCGTCATGAAACCCCCCTCGTGGGAGAAGTCCAGTCAGGGAGCACCGTCGCGCTCCCTGTGAAGACTCCCTGGGGCCCGGGATCGCAACTCCGGGCCCCGCACTGCCGAAGCCAAGTCGGGGAGCGCCATCGTGCTCCCAGTGAAGATGCACTGGGGGCCCGGGATCCCAACTCCAGGCCCCGATGTGTGTGTCGAGGCCGGGGGAGTGCCGCTGCACTTCCCCGTGGCTGGAGGAAGGTGGGGGAGTGCCGTCGCAGTCCCCCGAGGTCTGGCCGGACCAGCGGGAATCTCCGTGTCTGCCTGCCGGAGCGGGCAGACCAGAAGAGGAGTGCCGGCTCCCGTGGCAGCACGCGAGAGTGCTGGCTGGGCGGGGAGCCGGCAGGAGCCACCGGGGGTGGGCTCCCCGAGTGAATCTCCATCGAGCCTGCAGCGAGAGGCCCGGGTGGGACCGGGCCCCTGAAACACAACTGGAGCAGCCGGGGGTCGGCTCCCCGAGCTGCCATCGCTCACCTGGGGGTCCGGGTGGGACCGGGCCCCCCAATGAGGCCAAGAGACGCGGTGTGAGGCCGCCGGGAGCAGCGGGGCTCTCCCCGGAGCAGCGGGAGAGCCGCTGCTATAATAAGCGCGCAAGTAGTGGTTCGCCCCATAATGCCTTGCAGGCCCGGACCGGCCTGCAAGGAAAAGGAGGATGGTTCTTGGTGTGATGTGACCCCAGGAGGACGGGGTCACCACGAGAAGTGTGCCAAGGTGCAGGGGGAGCTGCAGGAGCAACGCAGTCTCCCCCAGCACGACGGAAGAAAGTCCCTCACTAAGTCTCTGGGGACTTGGAAAGAATAACCCCTCAAGGGCTCAGCTAGGTGTCATCAGCATCCCCATGGCTGGAACTTTGGTTTTGCAGCTGGGGGTGCCTTAGGGACTGCCTCAAGGTGTGAAGGGCTGAGTTGGGGATGTCTGGAGAAGGGCATCCCCTGGAGATGAAGAGGTGTAATTGCACCACAAATGCATTTATCTATGTTATTTCTTTTTAGAGGGACTGGAAGTCACATTTGTTATGTGAAGTACCTGTTTAAGGTGATGTCATAAACAAAGTAAAGTTATGTTGCCAGCCGTTCCTGCTAGGGTGTCTGGCTGTAAATGCTTAATCCTGTGATTTTACCTGTGATGCCTTTTAGAGGCTGTGATTGCAATGCATTACAACTGTTATCAGCTATGAAAAGTACCTCAGTTAAAGTGGTGCCCAAACATGTATTCTTGCTGCTGCGTTAGGTGAAGAACAACCCAGACTGTTAGCCCCTAAGATGTAGAGGTGTATACTATATGATCAGTATGACTTGTTCAGTCAGGGTTATGTGTCACCAGGGCAGGTGTGCCTATTTTAAATGCTTGTTGAGATAATGGGGTGGGTCGCCACTAGGATGGTGCCAGTGCGCAAGGCCCTCGCTCCAGGTTATGTTCAACTAACTGCATTAGGGGGCAAGATGATGTGCATACATGGGAGTGGTGGTATTAGACCCCACCCCCTTTGGGAGGGGTGGAAATGTTATGCAATGTCACAAAGTAATTCCAACAGCTTATGTATATTTGTAAATTGTTGCATAGTATTGAGTAGTGTGTGTGTTTAATAAATGTACTCTTACTTTTATAAAGCAAAGTACAGACTGGACAATCAATTATTGAGTGTTATTTCTGCGTACTTGTAATGGTGATTACTAGCCCACACCACCTCCCTTGAGTAAGCCTTAGACTGCTACCCTCTGAGAGTTAAGCGCTACAATAGGGTGTTTGGTTCCCAGTGAAGGACAAATGTGACATGTTATTTGTGCAGGCCTCACAGATACTGCCTCGTTTTCCAACACAGAATCTATACAAACTGTAGTTGGTAAAGCAAAGGAAAAAGTGTAAATACTTTCAAAGTGCATAATAAAGCATTCACAGTCCAGCAATATACAAAAAAATCAAGCCTGTTTTGTAAAACAATCCTCCTTTCTTCTTGCATCAAGGTGACCCAGGGTCTTCCCTTGTCTGTATCTCCAGTGTTTTCCCATGTTTGTGTCAATCCATGAATCCTAGTGCAGGTGTCTTCCAGTGTGGACTATGGATTATGTAAGTTAACCAAGACATGAGCATTCATAAACACACAAAGGAAATCCATTTTTTAAGATCAAAAGAAATTCAATCACGTTAACTCACAAGACCACATTGAAGCCATGCCAAGTGTTTCCCATGTTACCTAGAGAGGTACTGGAGCGAGGACAGACAGTTAAGAGCATTCACCCATCGTCGCACCAAAGAGTCCAAGGGACCTCTGAACTTTGTGTCTGCAGCTGCTCCCGCACCCCCCCTCCTTACGCCCCCCATGCAGGAAGTTAACCTGGAAGAGCCTTGTAACTAGGAATGCAATTTTGATTATGGCCTCACTCACCGTCTCAGTGCCCCCAGCCCGCCGGCACCGCCTCACCTGCAGTTTACACTGCGCATGATCATTCCAGACTAGCTCTGCCCCACCCTGAGGCTGAAGACTACGAAGCTGTGCAGCATTTGATTTATTTCATTGGACTGGAGCGCGCGGCGGCGTAACATTTAAACTACGTCTACGTCCCTGCTCTCAATGACTACTGGTGGTACAATCTACTGCATGATTTCGAGTTTCAGACAGTTTAAAAAAACTTTCTTTTATTTAACAAATGCTGTTTGAGTACAGTCAAACCAATGCAGCGACTTATGTGTGCTGAGGGGGCCCCTCGAGCTCGGGGCCCCGCTGCGACGCGGGGGCTGCGGGGGCCTTTGTTATGCCCCTGGGGACTCTCCATGTCCAATGAAAGTGCCCACTTAAGAAAACTCTACAGAAGTTTCCCATATGGTCTTAGGGGGTGGTAGTCCCCAGGGGCAAGAGATAGAACATGTCCTAATCTCCCTTAGTTGGGAGATAGATTCATAGGGTGAGCTGGTGGTCCCTGAGGGTGGGAGTCGTCACTGTCACCATGTGGACTGAATGGGGTTCAGTTCACTGCTCTGAAGGGGCACGGGGCTAGCCAGACCATGGAAGTGGAAAGGCTAGGTTACCAGAGCAGTATACCGTCCAGGTGTGTAGGGTGACCCCAGCCCACGGGCAGGACTTTTCCGGCTTATTTTCTTGGTATCCCTGAAGTGGGGTAGGGAGGTGACCTGTAGGAGGGTCATAGTTAGTCCTTAGATGCCCATAAGCTGCATTCTGGGGAATGAGTTACCCCCTGTGGCAGGAGAACTGGGAAGGGCGGCCGCCAAGGGCACCCTGACTGTTCAGTTGTCTGGAAGTACTACTCCCCAGAGAAGGGTATGGGAGGCCAGATGTAGGGGCAGGATGAGGGAGGACTCACCCCTGTCCCCTGTTCAGCCTAAGGGTACAGACCCTCGGTTGAAGGTACAGTTTCAGGTTACCACCCCTGAACTGGTGGAAGGTAGAGTGGAGAAAGGGTGCAAGACACCTGGCACTACTGCCCCCCACTCTGAGAAACCACAGAGGTCAGAGACCCCTGAATGGCCTGGGGTCTGGCCCTTTGCCCCCGACAGCTGTCAGTGGCCTCTGTTGGTTGCTGTCATTATGGACAGAGTTGTCTTTGGATTGGGGGCAGACGTCAAATGTAAGGGGTGGAATGGGCTACACCACTTTTTTGGCCATGATGGTACTGTCTGCCTACTGGGATGCATGTGTGAGCAAATAAAGGTTAGGTGATGCAGAGATGGGGTCCACAGGTGAGGGAAAGGCTTCCCCATGGGTCATTGCAGTGGCTCAGGAGAGTATAGACAGAGGGATCCAACTGAATTCAGAGAGGCGTAGAACTGAAAAGTACCCCTGCAGTAGTAGGCCATTGTCCATGTTCTATCGCCTAAACAGGGAAGTCCATCAAGGTATTGATTAGTCTTCCCTGCCTTTAGGCTGTACGGGGGTCATGTTGGGAATGGTTCTCTCTGCAGGGCCACCCCAAACATTTTGCCTTTTCCTTCCACTCTCCTCACACCACCTCTCCATTTTCCAGAACTCTCGACATGCCATCTTATGATTTGATATGAATGACGATTTGTAACGACCAACAGCTATTCCAGGGAGTTTCCCGGCATGAGCAGAAAGATATGAGAATGAAAAGGCTTAGATTTGTACAAAGAGCCAGGTTTTGAGTTTCATCTTGAACAGTGCCGTCTCACTCATCATCCGCAGCTCCATAGGGAGTGGGTTCCAGGCTGTTGCACGCAAAAATGATAGAGATCTACCTCCTGCTCTTACACGCTAAATCCTAGGGATCTATGCCAGCCATTTGTTGGTGGATCTCAGCTGCCTAGTAGCACTTTCTGGAGCCCTGGTGGGGGTACCATTAGGCCAAAAAGTCAGCAAAAAATCTGGTGGAGTCTTCCCAAAGAAGAGAATTTCTGTTTTCTCTTCATTGCATTTGAGTTGTGCCGTCGCTAACCAGTGATAAACAGCCATGAGGCAGGTTTTCACCTGGCCGCCTTTCAGCTCAGCTCCCTTATCCCAGGAGAAAAGCTGTTGCGTATCATCCGATTAGGAGATTACTTTAGCTCCCAGGTCTACTGCTTGATATGCGAAAGGGGTCAAATATATATTAAAGAGAGTTGGGCTCAGGGCCGATCCCTGCAGAACTCCCACTTGTATATCATGTGGATTGGCAGCGCATGGAGGAATCCAAACTTGTTGACTCCTCTTTGCCAAAAATGACGTTTTCCAATCCAATGCTTGCGATGTTACTCCAATCGCCTCAAAATGGTCCGGCAGCCTCGAATGGGGGACCCTAGTGAATGCTGCTGAGAGATCAAGCATGATTAATACCGCCACTCCCC
This sequence comes from Calotriton arnoldi, assembly GCA_963921515.1. Taxonomy (NCBI): domain Eukaryota; kingdom Metazoa; phylum Chordata; class Amphibia; order Caudata; family Salamandridae; genus Calotriton; species Calotriton arnoldi. The sequence goes on from CAWUFW010012751.1 coordinate 177,166, forward strand.
CAGCAAACAAGATTCCTTTAATATAACCTGAGCTTTTCAACAAAGTTGTCTCTGTACTATATCTGGCTCTAAAGCCTGACTGGTTAAAATGAAGCAAATTCTTTGCTTCCAAAAAACTAGTGAGATAATTATTCACATGTTTCCCTAGGATTTTAGATAGAGCAGGCAATATGGAAATAGGCCTATAATTGGCCAGGATAGCTGGGTCTGCTGCTGGCTTTTGTATCAACGGCAAAATCTTAGCCTCCTTCCACACTCTAGGAACTATGGCCGTCCTTATTGATGAATTCAAATTGTTTTAGGCCTAGAGAGTACATAGTTTCTTTTAACTCTTAAGGCCTCAATTTCAGTACCTTTATCCAGGTGCAGATTAAAATCCCTTAAGAGCATAAAATGTGAATCCGTTAGTGCTAAGTGTGTGATTGCTTTAGTTAAGGACTTCAAGAATGAGCCAGCTTAACCTGACGGCCACTGAGTCGTGGTGTGATAAAGAGATGCTTAAGCCCAAAGCTTCTGCCCCTACCAAGTCTCTCACCTCCACGCTTTGACAATTCCAGTCTTCTCTAAGTATCAGGGCCACACCACTTTCCCTCCTCTCCTACAGATTTTAAAGCCTTTAGGAATGACATAAGTAATGGAGGTATTAGACCTGTCTGATAGCCAGGTATACGTGAAACATAACAGATATAAGCTGCCCTACTCTAAGAGATCATATATGTCATTTGTATCTTAGCACCTTGCAAACACCTGCCCGAGCTTCATACAAACCTCCGCAAGAATCTCCCCTACAGATACTCGCTGTGCCGCCACACCACCTTCGCAGAGACCACCATACTACCTTAGCATCTCCCCAACAGATACTCGCTGTGCCGCCACACCACATTCACAGAGACGGGCATACAACCTCAGCATCTCCCCAACAGATACTTTGTTGTGCCACCACCCCACCTTAACAGAGATCGCCAAGCAACCTCAGCACCTCCCTAAAGATACTTGCTGCGCTGCCACACCACATTCACAGTGACCACCATCCAGTCTCAACATCTCCCCTACAGATACTCTGCAGTGCTGCCACACCTCGTAGAGAGCACCATCCAACCTCGGCATCTCCTCTACAGATACTCTGCTGTGCCGCCACATCACCTTAACAGAGACTGCCATGCAACCTCAGCATCTCCCCTACATATACTCACCGCGCCACCACACCACCTTTGCAGAGACCACCATCCAACCTCAGAATCTCCCCTACAGATTCTCTGCTGTGCTGCCACACCACATTTGCAGAGACCACCATGTAACCTCAGCATGTTCACTAAAGACTCGCGCTGTGCCTCCACACCACCTTTGCAGGGATCAACATGTAATGGTCCCAGCCACATGTCAGCATCCTACCTTCACGCACCCATGATGCCACCTCAGCACCTGACCCAAGCTGTGCAATGTTCCTCCTGTGACAACTTCTTGCCCGTACTGTCCAACCACTGCCAGCATTGTACAAGCCCTCTCCTCTATGCCAACACCAAATACAGACTCACTGCTCCAAATGGGCATCGCCCCATGTGCCCTCCCTGGGACCATCTGGACTCTTTCCTTCCCCTCAATCGTCATGGTACCCCAATACATCTTTCTGCAGCCTCATTACCTACCGCAAGTCAGTTTCAGTCTGCTTTGTATGTACTTCATTAATCAAAGAAAGGGAGATGGGAGCAAAATATAGGGGGTCCACTCTGCTCCCAGACAACACGTGTATATAAACACAAGAGGGTGGGCCCAACCAGATTCTGTGGCAGAGTCTCTTAGGGTATGACCCGGAAACCCTCAAGCCCTATTTGCCTCCAGCGGAATGTATCATCTCTGCTGGTGCATTTCTGTGGGTGGTCAAACGGCTCTGCACCTGGGTACACCTGGGGAAACGATTACCCAGGTGCAGGGCCAGATGATAAAGCCACCCAAAGAATGCCCCAGCAGAGAGGATACATTCCGCTTGAGGAAAATAGGGTTAGAGGGTTTCCGGTACAACCCCTGAGAGACTCTGGCACAGTATCCGGTCGGGCCCACTCTCTTGTGATTCTATATGCTTTGTATGAATCTTTACCTGAATGCATGCTTACCCACTGCATGCCTTCACACACCTGTACACGAGGAGGCACAGAGTCAGTGCAAGGTTCTACAAGAGAAGTTACACTAATCTCACAAATTCTAGAATGGCCCATTGAACTCTATTATAAAGGAAAACAACGGTAGATTGAGTAGTGTTTCTGTAAAAATAAAGATGTGTTTATAAAGGATTCTAGCAGAATAGTTTCTTACGGGGACATTGTTCAGTGAATACCCCTGCCCTTGCATGGTCCTTCTTCTGCCGGCAAACTCCATTTCCTGCTGCATCAATTTACCAGCAAAGACAACTTTATGCACCAGAAATGGAGCAGAAACGCATCTTCCGCTTTTTAAGATATATTTTTTTCATGATTTTCATCTTTTCTCCAGTTTCACTTCTTCACTTCTGCTCTTTTAACTTCAAACTTTGACCCGGGATATCACATGCCTCGATGTTACTCTGAACTGGCTAATTTGTTATTCTACGTGCCCTGGCTCCATATAGGGGCACCCCTACAGCATCAAATCTTAAGGACACCCATGCCAAAATGGTGGCAGTCAAATTAATGTTTGGGTTAAAAGCGGGAGTGCAGCAACAGCTCATATCATTTTCAGTGGTGCAGACAGTGGTCCGATTCCCAGAAAGATATGGACATTTACTCCCACAAATTTTGGAGTAGTTTCTGTCTTCCATTGAACGCAAACGTGCTCCTGGGAATCCGCGAAACCCAGGAAGGGCTGTGTATTTTGTAAATTCAGATTTACTGACATGATTCACCCTTGGGACATAGTGTATAAGTAAATGTAACACAGATCGATATCTGCGCTTGTTTTTACTGCTTTTCTTCTTTTTTCACTACATGTGAAGATAGCTTTTAACCTTTGATCAAATTAATGTACGTGTGTAAATTCGCACTTGTGACCTACACAAGTGAATCCGCATTCCTAAAAACACAACCACTTATTTTGCGCACATAAATTAGATTTGGGTGGTGTGCAAATTCCCTCGTGCATCGGGCCCAGATGGCACGTACATCACCAGGCAAGTATCTCCCAGCGGCAGCTTCCGGTCCTAGCACAAGTGCACATGCACATCCCATGCGGTGTATCAGTTTACAACCTTCTAATCTGCAATGCTGTGTAGATAGGAGGCCGCGCCGTTATGTTTGTCTTCTTGTGTTTGCATGACCCTTGTTGCCTGGATTGCTATTTGCGGAGGGCATCTTGGCACTGTTTGAGATTTCCCCCACTGCTGAGCCCCTTTAACGGGTCCTTTCCAGCCTGAGACATAGAAGCGCCAATCCCTCCTGAAAACAGCGCCCTAACTTAGAGGTGATCATGGTTTTATGTACCACTGTGCCCACCACGGCGAGGTTTCTGCTGGTAGGTCTTATTCTTTTTTAGGTCAAGCCCTGAGCCAGCGCGCAAGCGCTGCTCTGAGGTTGATCTGGGGTAGTTGAGTACGGGAGAGAAGAAACACCCACTGCCCGCCAATCTTTTTCATTGGCTTGTGTCTTTGTCCTTTCTAAATGCGGCCTTCTGAGTGGTTTATAGGGTTGTCGTCATTTGTATCCTTCCGTGGCTACTGGCCCCTTTACTTGGAGTGTTGCACGGTATGTACATTGAAACATTGTGAGCACTATTTTCTCCCCTCCCGCAGTCCGTGCCTTCTTGCCCCCCACTCCAGTTGTTCGTGTCTTCTCGCCCCCCTGCCCCCCACCCGCCCTCCCGTTTGCAATGCAATAGGTCTCGCGTAAATGTGAGTCCTATCGCATTACAAATGCTTGTTTTATCTGTAACGTGTTTTTGAGAGGTGAGGGACATCTCTCTGGTGTTGGTGCATTCATTGGTTCGCAGAGTGAACTATATCACAAGTTCTCGGGTTACATATAGTCGCTAGCAACTTTTATTCATTCTGGTAACATACTAATATTCAATACTCCTGCGTTTATATACCGCCTACATGCCGCCAGAATAGCCTCGGTGTGCTGGAGCGCTTGTACACACCCACGCCCTTTGTGCCTTATCGTGGCAACAGCCAAGCTTTGTAAACTGCATACGATCTCAGAGTCGGGACAGGGGGCTGGGGTGCTTATCTGGCAGCCCCGGTTCCCATTCATTGCATTAAACAGAGCGTCTGGTGGAGGGGTGGGGGTGGGAGGGGAAGGAGGCTTGAAAAATGTGACGCTCAGTAATTTATTCCCCCACCCCCAATGTCTCTCCCAGCTGGCACAATGTTATCATGCCTCCAGCGAGATATAACTTTTTAAAATTTTATTTTTCATGTGGTGCCCGGGTCCTCATCCAAGCGGTGGTATGGGCCACTTCTTTTCAACACCAAGGGTCTGTGTTGAGGCGCTTGCCGCTTCGATGCGTTGTTAATGAGACCATTTTTCTGAGGATAACACTTCAGCAGGACAGCAAGGTGCGTCAACCCGCCTAGATGGGAAAAAGACAATAATATCTCTGCCGCAGGCGCACGAGTTCGTCAGGCTACCTAATACACCCCGAGAACTGGATAAAGTTGGCCTCTGAAACTCAAAAAGCGTAATGGGGAGCAGTGTTTTTTTTCTGGAAGGGGGTCGGTAAGTGGCCATTGTGTTGCAGAGACATGGTGTGTCACCTACAGGGCAGGCACCTCGCACATTTGCAGTGAGGAACCTTCCTCAAACAGGAACAACAAGCATTGGCATAGTCAATAGGTCTCGCCTTTGGGACCTTATAAGTGTTTAGCCATGCAACAGTTGAGGTTGTTGCACCAAGGATATTGTGCTGCATAACTAAATACTTATAAGGTCCCAAAGGCGAGACCTATTGGCTATGCCAATGCTTGTTGTTGTAGCAGACACTCCCAAACGTCGGGGTTTGTACATAGAACAGCTAGTGTGTGGTGCCCGGTCGAGACCAGATCACAAAAACAGGATGTGGTGGGCATGGCCGGGGCACTGCTGGACAGCACACTTTGCAGTTTCATTTTTGTGATATTTACGTTTTGAGACACCATAAGATAAACTTGCCAGAACCCCTTGCATTTTTCTTTTTCTTGGTTAAACGATTAACTGGCCACAGCCGATTTGGGGATACCCGACGTCTCTGCAGAGGGCATATCTCACTGAACCCCAACCCAGGCTGCCGTGTTTGGCACTAAGAATTTGACAGCCATGCTTCAGTTGTTTTTTGTTCGACTGCACAAATCTGGCTGGCATTAAACTGATCTCTTTCATTGTAAACATGCATTTTCTGAAGGGGAATTTGAGACTGTTGAGATTTTAGGCACTCTGGATTTGGGAAGATCAGAAAACTCGCTTGCCCAAGATCACACAGCTTTGGCCAAGTGGAGATTCCGAAATTTGAGCACGTATCACCTGGTTTCACAGCCAAAATGTTTCCAGAGGGCACACATTTCCCCTGCTTTTCTCGTGAGGCTTGTTTACCCAGACACACTGCCTATCCTCGCCTGAACCCCCAGACGCCCCGAGTCTTGGAATGTGCGATTGTCAAATGTGAGCGGCCTTGCGTTCTTTCACAGGGACTCATTGGACTTATGTCAGATGATATAAATATATACATTTAATTTAAAAATAAACTGCCAACACGGGAATGCCTTCATCTTTTTATTGGTTCATTTCCGTCCTCCAACCTCTTTGTAGGCCGAGAGCTTTATTGAAATGATTGACATCGCCTGCATCATACACCACCTTACCCCGTGCTTAGAAGGGAGATAATGAAACTGCAATTCTCAGGACGAGGTTGTCTAAAAGCATGGGTCTGACAGCTCAAGTAGTCACACGTGACACGGCCACTCGGCACTTAATCCTTCCTCTATTTCCTTCTCTCTTCGCAGCGTGGCCTCGTCCCTTCGGGAGAACTGTAGCCGCACATGAGAGGAATGCGAGCAATGCTAACCCCGTGCTGCCCGCGGTAGCGAGTGCGAACCAGGTAGGGCCGGGGTAGACGGCGCCTGGCAGCTGCAGAAGGCACACAGGTGGGGGGAGAGGGGCGAAGCATTGAGACATGGCAAAGAGGGGTGGGGGCCTGTGCAGAATTCCGTCATGCCGCAAACATATTAAGACCCAGGCAGCCATCTCTCGCATACCAAAACAGCGCGCGAGCAGACAGCTCTGCTGCTAGAAAAACGCACACATTTCACCAAGTCAGACCAAAACAAAGACAATAAAATGCAGCAAACACAAAATGCAAACATACGTTAAAAAATATGTACACACAGTATACCTCGCAAGCACATATAAACAAGCGCGGCCGCGAAAGTAAAAAGCGACACAAGCAGGCAAATTAAAACAAGCGCGCATGGCCAGCTAATTGGAAACAGATGGCCCCTGCACGCCGCTGCTCGCTCCCGCAAGGTGGATGCTGCCACAAGCACGAGTGTTTGGAAAAGTGCAGACCGATTCCAAAAGGTCATCTCCTAGAGCAGCGCATGCGCGCTGCGCTAGGCTCGACCTAAAACGGGATATGTTCCCCTTTTCCCTCCCCCCATACAGCTTACTGAAACTGCCAGGTCGCCTGGCTCCCTGTGCCAGATTATACACTGATAGGAAACAACAATTTGGAGACTGTAAAATCAGCGAGCGATAAAAACGAAAAAACCCAAGCTTTATCGGCCCAGGGATATAATTGCAATCGGCAAATGTTTCTTATCTGTCTGTCTGAGGTGCCTCATCGGGGTGGTGTGGAACGGACGCCCCTCATGGGGGGGGAGGGGAGTCCCTCCTCTAACTCAATGTCTCTGTCTTTACGACGGGGGATATTGATAAAGCCCCATGCTGTAATCCCCATCCGATCCTCCGCGCCCAGAGAACGTGGGGTGAACCGGCCGCTTTGGGGGTGTGTAGGGCTTCTTCAGAAAGATGCGCAGAGATAAACATGCTGAAATAGAAGGATGCGCCGAGTGTTTCAAATGAAAATATGACATTGTACGCACTCTTGTTACAGTGCTCCTTCGCTCTCCCCTTTATAACCACCGCAGCCCAGCCCGAAAGTGTATTTACTCAGTACCTGTCCGGTTAAAGCGCTGCGGACAGCTAAAAGGGAAACGAGACGCTGAGATGTTGTCTGTAAATAAGGAGGCGCTAGGATGAAAAGAGGTGCAGGAGTAGACCTGTACGTCTATACAGTGGGGTTTCAGGTTTGCACATTGAGAATACATGCATCTTTTAGGGGCTGGCACTTCGCTTGTACCCCACGCAGTCTGTCTAAAGTGCAGGGGGGGTACCTATAGAACACACATTTCTAAGTAGTTTTGGCTGAGCTCGCCTGGAAGTGTGAACATTCATCTGCCGGTTTTGGGTGACTGTATAAAGTGACATCACGGTAGTCCGGCTGCACCGTGAATATGTGCCAAAGTCTGCTTGTGCAATCCGTGTACCTCTGGATACTCGTGTTACTGGTGCCTAGAAATGTGCCAGTATGTACTTGTGAAACATAGGTACCTGTATATAGTACTACACTGCGCCTATACCACCGGTTCCCTATAGATGTGCTAGTGTGCATGTTTGAAATAGAGTCTGAGAGGGGAATATAACACCCGAGACATCTGGTCATTAAATATATGACCAGATGTATCTCTGGATAGTATAATAATGCGCTTGCACGACCTAGTACCGATCCATGTGCTAATGTATATTTTTGAAATACGAGTACCTGTAGATTTAATTAATGTTGCACTTGTATCACCAGTTCCATATAGCTGTTTATGTGTTTACTTGTTGAATAAATGGACCCCATAGATAGTGAACTATCACACGTATTCGACCGAGGCTTGCGGCATGGTCGACCCACTAGAGATAGCAGGCTCACACTTTATTCCAGGTGGTCCATCTAGACATACACACACATACTTAAGGAATACACGAACCACTGCCTAGTGTAACGTCACACATAGCAAGAGGTCTTCTTGAGTAACTTGCACCTCTGTGTTGTGCATTACCATATTTATTGTACGTGGGCCGTATAGATGTGCAGGGGTATACCTGTGAAACACATGCGCATCTGTGTAGTGTGTTACATTTATTGTAGGTGGGCCACATAGATGTGCAAGTGTATATCCCTGGAACACATGCAGGTCTGTCTTGTGTTGTACCACACTTATTGTAGGTGGGCCATATAGATGTGCAGGTGGGTACCCCTGGAACACATGCTCCTCTGCCTAGTGTTACCACATTTATTGTAAGTGGCCATATAGATGTGCAGTTGTATAACAATGGAACACACGCACCTCTGCGTAGTGTGTTACCACATTTATTATAGGTGGGTCATATAGATTATCAGGTGTATACCTGTGGAACACATGCTCCATGTGTAGTGTTACCAGGTTTATTGTGGGTGGGTCATATAGATGTTCAGGTGTATCCCTGTGGAACACATGCACCTCTGCGTAGTGTGTTACTACATTTATTGTAGGTCAGCCATGTAGATGTCCAGGTGTATACCCCTGGAACACATGCAGTTCTGTCTTGTGTCACCACATTTATTGTAGGTGGCCCATATAGACGGGCTGCCGTATACCCGTGGAACACATGCACTTCTGTCTTGTGTGTTTCCACTTGTATTGTGGGTCGACCATGTAGATGTGCAGGTATATTCTTGTGGAACACATGCACCTCTGTGTTGTGTGTTACCACATTTATTTTAGGTGGGTCATATAGATGTGCAGGTGTATAACCCTGGAACACATGCACCTCTGCGTTGTGTGTTATAACATTTATTGTAGGTGGGTCACATAGATGTGCAGGTGTGTACCCCTGGAACACATGCACCTCTGTGTAGTGTGTTACCACATTTATTGTAGGTGGCCATGTGGATGCGCAGGTGTATACCCCTGGGACACATGCACCTCTGCGTAGTGTGTTACCACATTTATTGTAGGTGGGTCATATAGATGTGCAAGTGTATAACCCTGGAACACATGCACCTCTGTGTAGTGTGTTGCCACATTTATTGTAGGTGGGCTGTATAGATGTGCAGGTGTTTAACCTTGGAACACATGCACCTCTGTGTAGTGGGTTACTGCATTTATTGTAGGTGGGCCATATAGATGTGCAGGTGTATAACCCTGGAACACATGCACCTCTGTGTAGTGGGTTACCACATTTATTGTAGGTGGGCCATATAGATGTGCAGGTGTATACCTGTGGAACACATGCACCTCTGCGATGTGTATTATTATGTTCATATAAGAATGGGGTAAGACATCTAAAGTCTTACATATCTGACTTGGAAGAGGGCTGGAAGGGAGGTGCAGGAAGTGACGTTTTGAATAGGAAGTTACACCTTCTCTTCCAGAGTGTGTACCTTTGTGCGTCACGAGACAGAGCGGTAAGGATGCTGCTGCTCCCTGTCTTAGTCTCGAGTAAAGTGAATGAGTGTGTATTAGATGAATGAATACACTGCAATAAAGTACAGAACATCCACGTGGCATGGCTGTACCAATCTGGCCTTGTCCGCGTGACAGTTTTCAAGTCCAGTGTTGCACAATAGATTCATACGTGTCACAACATCTACCCCGATCATCCAGCGCGCGTTGCCTCCCTCTGTACCACTGCCTGCGGTGGAGCTTGTGCGTGACACTGAGTGCAGGCCTCTCTTGCTGCAGTGTTTGAAGGTGCCTTGTATCCGGAACCAGAAGTACTGATTCAGGCCTGGAGTCAGTCAGTGGGCGTAGCATTTTGACCTGGAGAGGAGTGCGAGTCATAATCTATGCCCTGGCTTCCTGTCTGTGCCCTGAGGGGGGAGATAAGCCCAGTGACATAGTGCCAATATCGGCAACACTCCCAACCCGCAAACCCAGCAATACCATAATAAAGAACACACAAGACACATTGGTTGTTGGAGAAAACATTGCTGCAGGTTTATTTTGCATAAGAAATATGCCAACATGGTCGGTCAACTTACGGGTGATCCAAGGGCAGGCAGTGCCTCTGCTGCCTGCCCACCTGATGAGCCAAATTGCACCGTGGCATAACCAATCAGTGCTAATCATTTTGGGGAATTACCCCTTACATCCTGTGGACCACCAGTCCACCCATTTACTCACACCCCTTGAGGGGGCGGAGCGTATCCAGGCAAGCCCCCGGTTGCTCAGGTTTACAACCGCCCGAAGGACTAACGGGGTGCCGTCGTTCCTCCAGGGTCCTGCCGTAAGGACTTCCTGGGGCTATTTGGTATTTGCACCCTGAAGATGGTACCCCTATGTACCACTCAGCCTCTGGATCACCCTGTAACTCCGCCACTGCTCTGGGTGTGGCACCCATCATACCCAGGGCCTCCCACCAAGGCCGGCATTCTTACCTACACCCTGCTGATTCTAGGGCATCACCCAGGTCCAACGACACAGGCCCATGCCCATGCCCATACTAGACAAATGGACCACCATCCTCATCAAAACATCCTGTGGTCTTGGCATGCAAGAGCCGAGTGATAAAGCCAGGAACCCTTCTGTTCGCTGCATTTTGCGTGTGGTGCTGTTTACCCTCCATACCCAGGGGCCCCCACCAAGGCAGGCATTCTTACTTACACCCTGCTGAATCTAGGGCATCACCAGGTCCACCAAAACAGGTCCATGCCCATACTTAGACAAGTGGACCCCCATCCACATCAAAACATCATGTGGTCTTGGCATGCAAGAGCCGAGTCTGATAACGCCAGGGACCCCTCTGTTCCGTTAATTTTGCGCATGGCGCTGTTTACCCTCCTGCGAGAAATTTCAATTGCCTCTCCAGACCCGGACAATTCCCATTTACCTCTGACATGGTTACCAGTCCTTTTGGCTGGACAATTCACATCTACCTCTGCAGGTGTTTCCCGGCCCTATCGGGGAAACCTTGCGATATAGCACTAAAGAGACGATGCCTAATTCACCGAGCCCTTCAGATTTCATATGATTTTGACTTAGAGTTGAACCAAGCCCTCATGCTTGGTGTGCTTGCGCATGGCTCATTTACCCTTCCGTAGGCAAGTTCGATGGCCTCCACTTAACTTGGGAACTACTGTTCTCTGTTTTAACCATAGCTTATTTACCCCCATGTACATGTTCTATGGCTTCCACGGGGTTGCAGCAACTGATCTCCACTTTTACCATTTTTGAGGAAGAAATCCCTATGGTGTCCTTTGCGCCAATAAGGGTCTTCTTTTTAGGTGTTGCTGCGTCATGTGTTTACCCATTACCGCCCAGTCCCTGGTATAAGGCTTCGCTGGTAATCATGGTGAACTTTGCCTCCAAGGCCATCAGTATAATTGTTAACAGTTATTAATTGTGGCCGCACAATACCCTTCTCTGTACCCGCTGACCTCCGTTGTATGGGAGTACAGTGCAGCCCAGAGATATTACCATAGAAATTAAAACTACTGCTCTCCTCTTGACCAGGCTTCTGCGTGGTATACTCCCTTGTTCACTGTGTATCATCATGTGCAGTTCCACATGGGGGTTGACTAAGCCCTAGGTTACCCCCTTTCTTGGCAAGTCCACATTTGGAGGTTCGCTGATGACCATGTGCGGTACCAAGAGAAATGTGGACCTCATGGAGAGGGTCATTGGGCGGGGACAGGGTGGAGTCTTGTGACAGGTGCTGTGTCGCCATGCTGGTGTCCCCACCAGAGTAGTAGCCCACAACCCTGCACACAATTTTATAGGTTCTATGCAAGGTTCCACCTAGTTTTTTCAGAACTAACCCTGCAAACATGTTGGCCTATGGTGCTACTCAAGATTGTACTTAGTTTGAACAGAAGTCGTACTGCACACGTTCACACATGGTGCTCCAACGCACCTCAGCCCTGAAGACTAAGCCCTTGTTTTACACCCGTACTTGCTTATCCCTAACCTTTGGGGGTTTGCACTGATAACCGTGTCAGCCCAACCGGCCGCTGGGTGAAGCCGAGTCAACCTGGACCCACGACTGCCACACCTCTCCCCAGTATCCTGCGCTCCCCCCGTGGACAACCAGTAGCGTACCACAGCCGGGAGCTGATGGCCAGCCATGTGTGATGGCGGGGTGGGGGGGCATTGATCACGTGCAACTCCACCACAGCCACCGGAGTAAGTGGGAGGGGGGCACACAGGGACAAAGGGAGTCCAGTGGTGTGGGGGGGCGACTCACCGCAACAACGCCGACGCGACTCCGGACCTGACCCGAGAAGGCATGATGTCTCGGCACAAAAAAGGATAGCCAGCTGGGCGGGGGAGGTAGATATACCTGTCCCCCCCGACCACTGGCGTGCCGGAAATGACGCAGTAGCGCCGGACCTCCGGGGGGTCAAAACACTAGCCCGTCGGGTTTGGGCCCTCATGTGGCACTAAGGTGGCCGCCTTTCTATGGTTGCCCCCTGCGTGGGCCGGGGCAGCCTCAGAAACACTTGGCCAAAGTGGAAAGGTCAGCCAGGCCCAGAGCCCAGGGGTCCCTTAGGCAGTTGTGAAAGAAGTCAGGCTTTCTGAAACCAGACATATAAGTCGGAATGACGTGCTTGTCAAGCAATGTGTACTTCAGTGAAATGTGCCTCTACACTCTGTATCTGGTTATAGGTGCATTCAATATTGGACAAAGCACATGTAGTGCGCTATCCAGTGTCAAGCCGCATAGTTTTGTTGCCTCATAGAATCTGAGTCCACAGGCCGATTCTGGGACCATAGTAGGTGAAGCTACAAGCCGAGTCTGATATAGTGGGAGGGGCCGCATGCCAACCCTGGCCTTACAGAGATGTAGGCCAATGGCTTCTGATTCTGCCCTCACTAGAGGCCAGGCAGCAGGCCGAGTCTGACGTCATTGGAGCCGAGGCACCAGGCCGAGTCTGACGTCATTAGGAGGCATCCAGCCGACCGAGACTGACGTCATACATGGCCAGGCGACATGCCATGGCTGTGAACTCCTTGGTAGCTGAATATAACATGCCATTGTACAGTTATTGTTATTTGACCCTTTCTAGGAATACAATATGTGAACAACCAAAAGAGCTTCAAGAAGCACTCCTTGGAGAGCGAGGCTTTGGCTGCACATGAAAAAAAAGTGCTTGTATATCAATATTTGTCTTGTGGCAAGTTTATGCCCAATGTATCCAGGCTGAGTTGGTTATGGTGACAAGACAACGATCGAGGCTATACACTTGTTTGTTTATTGTGAAAAATGACAAAGATGCTAGGCTTGAAATATTTATGTTAAAAAAACATGTATCTTAAAGCCAGTAAAAATGAAATGGTGTATTATTATACAGTGTGTTAAAGCTTGTAGACATCTATTGTGTTAGATGGACTCTCACAAATGAGTGCAGTAGGCAAGGGGTTTGATGTTGGACTCACCCTCTGACAAAACCTGTGTACCGAAGATATGACGTTTGTCAATCTTAGTTAATCCATCTTTGGTGCGGATATATGTTGCTTTGCCAAATCTAATTTTGCACATATTTGCAGTTTTATGATTGGATGATGGTTGCTTTGTGGGAAAGTATGTTCCCAGTGCAGTAGGCCTGGATTGGTTATGGTAACAAGCCAATGAGGAAGGATATGTATAGGCCTAGTTGGTTCATTGGTACAAGTTACGTCCGATGCAAAGGCAGTAGGCCTGACCTATTCTTTGGGAAAGCAGATGTTGAAGCCAATAGGTATTTTAGGATAGATTGTAATTATAGTGTGCTAAAGTCTGTGGACAAGTATTATGTAAAATTAGATCTCGGAGTTAACAATAGTAGGCAAGGATTTGGTGTAGGTTACCTCCCCTGACGAACCCATTGGAGTTTCTGGAAATCATCGTTAGGCCTTTTTAACCGGGGGTAATATCTTGATTTTGCCACCTGTGGTTTTGTACAAATTTGCAATTTTATGATTGACTTGTGTTATGGTTGACTTGTGTTTGTGGGAAAGCTTATGCTAAGTTCAGTAGGCCCAAACTGGTATGGTGACAAGCCAACGAGGAAGGCTATTGGCTTGACTGGTTCATTAGGCAAAGCTTTGTCTTTGTTATGTAAAGTTTAAAGAAAACCAGCAGACCTTATTGATTCTTTTATGAAAAGCATTGAATGTCTTAGATCACTCTAGTACGTAAGGGGCTTGGCTGCACTCTTACAAACCTTGGAGATAGATTTTCAGTGCGGCAATCCTTGTCATGTACTCTTAAATAGGTAATATATTGTTTTGCCAACTTTAATTTTGTCGATTTACAGCTTTATGATGATCTGCTTGATGCTTTTCTTGTGGGAAAGCTTGTACTGAATTCAGTAGGTTTCAGTTGGCTGATGACAGATACTACAGGCCTGATTGGTTCATTGTGGAAATGTTTCAAGCTGCACTGGGTCTAATGTTTATTTTGCAAAGTTATGAAAACTCGCTTATTGTGAAAACATATGTTAAAGTCAATAGGTGTTTAAGGTAGATTTTTAATGTACGGTGTTAAAGGCTGTAGACGGATATTTTTATAAGGGGTCTCACGGAGTTCTGTTACAGGCCAAAGATTTTGTGTAGGTCACCCCGTCTGACAAACCCTGGAGGTAGAAGATTTGCACTTTGATAGTCCTTCACCCCCAATTACAAGAGGGTATCCAATTTTTGCCATTACTAATTTTGGATACATTGTCAATTTTATGTTGGCCTAGCTGATGGCTGGCTTGTGGGAAAGCTTAAGCATAATGCAATAGGCCTGAGTTTGTCATGGTGACAAGCCAGTGATAAAGGGCATAGACCAGGTTGGGTTGTAGTAAATAATGCCAGAAGCTATAGGTCTGCTCTGTTTATTATGATAATGGTAGTTAGCTTGACATCTTAATTTGAAAAATATTTGTTGAAGGCAATAGGCCTTTAAAGGTGGCTTGTTTTTACACTGTGTTTAAAGCCCATAGACCGATATTTTGTTACATGAAATATTGCATTTCACCTTAAAAGGAAATGTGTCGGTGTTGATTACTCCCTCTGACAACCCTGGGAGTAGATTAAATGATTTGCACTGGTAGAATACTTTTATGCCCTCTTTAAGAGGGACTGTACATTGTTTAGTCCACTATCATTTTGTACATCTGTTTAATTTAATGGTTGCCCTGTGGGCGTTATATGTTGGTGAGCACTATTTTGTTTATTGACTATGGGGACAAACAATGGCGGCTGCTTTTTTGTTTGTATTTGCAGCCGCCCACCTCTTTTCGTATACTGCGCTATGCCAGTCTAACCTTTAAAGCGGCTGCTCCCTACCCCCACAGCACTCACTGCACAATTGCTTTTAATTATTACTACATTTAGAAGAACACAGTATCCGCTTCATGGACACCGCGTGTTCTTTCACCTTTTGTTTTTTTAAAACAATTTGCATGTTGAGCTCGGCGCCCGCTTCAGGGACACCGCGCTCTGTTTCTTTATCATAATAAACAGAGCCGACCTATAGCTTCTGGCATTATTTACTACAACCCAACCTGGCCTATGCCCTTTATCACTGGCTTGTCACCATGACAAACTCAGGCCTATTGCATTATGCTTAAGCTTTCCCACAAGGCTTTTTTTTTACTTGGTGAGCGCGGCGCCCGTTTCACAGACATCGTGCTCTATAATACAATAGGTCTTGCTTTTGCTAAAATTTGACCTATTGGTATTGTAAATGACAATGCCTTTTAATATTATAAAAGGCATTGCCATTTACAATGCCAATAGAACAAAATCTCGCTATTGCGAGACCTATTGCATTGTAAATGCTTGTAAATGGTTAGTTACCCCAACTCCTCATAGGTGGATGTAAAATTGCTGTAACTCTTAGTAGAAGTAAAGCGCCAAACTCTATGTTATTTGTAATGCATAGCACCTTCCCTCCTTCTTACAGTTGTGAAAAGGTGTGCCGGGTATATATTTATTATTTTTTAGCGACAGTAAAGTTTTTCAACCAGAATAAAAACCATCACATATTTTAAATAGATGGAACGGTAAAGGAGCTCCCTCGAAGGCAGGTGTAGAACAGATATAGAAAACCTGTTTAGTTTAAATGTACAACACAAGAAAATGTTTCTAATTGTTCCAAAAGGGTGCCATTGATTTTGATTTATTGTATGCTAAAGAAATAGTTTAAACACAAAAGGATGTCTTGAAAATGAAATGATAACAATAGAAAGAAAAAAAAACATTTGGAAAGGAATATATTGTCCCACCAGCTGTGGCATTTAAATGTAATCCTTTTTAAGTGGATGTGTACGTGTTTGTGTAGGTGTAATCAGACAAAAACCTCCATTACTCACAGTGCAATAAAGCCAATGGCTGAGGTGTGCTGCCCTACTGCTTATTGCTGTGTGCTTGGCAACCATTGGGGGAAAAAATAGCATGGCACTTGATAACCATGTTCAAGACATAGTTAATGACTGTACTAACCATTTGTAGGTCTGGTATTAGCCAAGACCTTTTGTTTTAACTACAATGATATGTATAATATACCTCTAGGGGCTTTCAGACACTCTTCGTGCATTGGTCTGTTGCTGTATCGTTCACAGTTTTCTTCTGTTCACTACAGTGTAGAGCACAGAGTGTTGTGTTGTGTCCTTGCAACTAGTCTTGTATCTTAGTGATGGTTGCTAGCCTCCTAAGGTTCTGGAAGGGGGACCTCACTGGAGAAGACAGTTGCTGCTGTGAAGGACGTGTCCAGGGGTTGTCCCTCTTCACTTAATAAAGCTCTTCTACCCTAAATTAAGTGTCTGCTCCTCCTAAAAGTGGCGACGAGGATGGGATGGTGTTTCCCAGAGGGCAGACTGATCTAAGGAGCTGCTGTGGATTTTATTCTGGAACCTGGTAACCCCTGCACAATTTTGTGGACCAACTGTTGGTTGCGCCTGGAGCCCTGAAGCTGAAGTGGTGTCTGCTGTTAATGCATGGCCTCAAACCAACAGCCGGAGACTGTCCTAACACGCACAGGATACCAAGCCAGAGCCTGCAGCAATGTGTTTTGCGGGCGTTACTGTGGCAGAGCAGGCACATCGTGGTGTGCAGGAGCATGCATTTACCATGGGGGTGCGTGCTGTGAACTGTGGCGAAGCTGTGAAGCTATACGGTGGTGATATAAGGTGGTGAGCATTGACCGGTAAGCCTGACGAGCGTTGACCGGTGAGCTTGACATGGTGTTCGGATGCCGGCTTGGTCGTGTATTATTCAAACACACACTTACCAGCATTCTACAGAGGGCGTGCGGCACCACTAGCGGATCATTCCTGCCGACTTCCTTTGGAGTATTCCTTCGGAGTGTTCTTGCCGGTTTCCTTTCATCCCGGTGTGCGTCACATAAGGGAGACGCGTAGCAGCGACGCAGCGTGACCAGCGTGGACGCCGGAAGTCAGACGCTTGGGAACGACACACTGCGATGACGTGCAAGAGTGCAGCGCTGGTGTCATCGTGCGGCGTTGCAGCGAGACGAGGAGCAGCAGCAGCATTGAGCGGGGAGGAAGCCAGCAGCATTGAGCGAGGAGGAAGCTGGCATCGGATCCGGATCGAACGACTGTGACTACTTTAATTATTTTTTAAAAAAATTGTGTATTCTGAGAAACTGTGGTACTCTGGATTATTGGGCAGCATCCTGGATTATTGCTTGCGTGACATTGTGCTACTCTATGCAGTATTATTTTAAGCATTTTAAGCAATATTCGATTGTGTGGCGATTGTGTGGTATCACGCTGTTCTGTATTCGCTGCGGCAGTTGGTACTCCAGTGTAGGTCACCAGAAATCATACACTCCATAACGTTACAGACAGATAGGGAATTTCAGTGTGCAAATTTATCCAGGCAAATTTATCTGTAGGGTAGGCCACCTATTAACACGGATATGTCATCAGTACTAGCCCCTCCAAAATTCTTGCAGAATCCCGGGGAACCTACAATGCAATGGGAGGATTGGTTAGAGTGTTTTGAGACATATTTGGAGGCGATTGGTGGGAAGGACTTTGTGGCTTCTCGGAAGCACAACTTGGAGGTGGAGGGCAGGAAAGTGTTGAAAACATTGCCCATACCCATAAGAGTAAATTCCACAAACCATGGGGGAGAAGAAGGTGATGAGGGCGAAGAAGTGCAAGGTGACGAATATCTAGAGGTTGTGAAAGCTCTAGAGGAGAATTATGGTAAAAAGGTCAGCATAGTGGTAGAGAGGCACAAGTTCTTTTCAAGGTCACAATTGCCTAGGGAGCAGTGGCGGCTCCTCCGTGGGGGCGTGGGGGCCTTGCCCCACTGCTTTTTCACAGTGCAAGAAGGCAGAAACATAAAATGGTAAAATTATGGGGCATATTAGCAAGACCGGCGATAAAATTATCGCCGTTTTAGCGGCAGTTTCCTGCTGCTAAAACGGCGATAATGGGCTTGCTAATATGCTTTATAGAATTCCAATAGAAGCCCAGGTTAGATGTGCAGGACATCTAACCTGGGCTTCTATTGGAATTCTATAATGCATATTAGCAAGCCCATTATCGCCGTTTTAGCGGCAGTTTCCTGCCGCTAAAATGGCGATAATTTTATCGCCAGTCTTGCTAATATGCCCCGTAGTTTCTGCTTCTCGCACTTCGAGAAAGCTGGAGTGCCTAGTTGTGGGAGGGTGGGTGGGCGGTCCTGGTCACGGGCAGGGGGGGAGTGGCTTGCCCACTGTTGTGGGTACTGACTGTTTGGTCAGCCCCAGGGCCGACCAACCCAGTCATGCGCACTCCCCCTTTTTCTCTATGTAGGCTGCTGCATGCATCCTACATAGAGAAAATGGCCCGGCTGGGGCGCTCTCCGCTGCACCTCACCAATCACATTGCTGCCATTGCAGCATTGTGATTGGTGGAGGGGAGGGAGGCTGCCTGTGGGTGGGTTTCCTGTTGAGAGCGGAAAACGCAGGACTGCGGGAGTCAGAGCCAGGAGCTGAGGTGGCGTGGGACGGTGAGTTTTATTTTATTTATTTAAACCCCTCCCGCCTCCCCTCACCGCGACAACCCCATTTCCAGCCCCCCACCCGTCATGCCGGCCGCGACTGTGAGCCTTACTGGCAGGGACATGTAATAAACACGATCATTACGGTGTCGCAGACTCGTCTGTAATCACGGGGCTGTAAAATTAACCCATAACTATCTTAATTGAAAAGCAATATTTATAATTGTCAAAAAGAGGCAGCTTAGTCGATTCCTGACAACAAGTCGAGTGCACCCAGCTTTGCTGTTAGGAACTTCACAAGTTCATGTTTGCAGCAGATGTTCCAAGTGCGGCATGAGTCGTGTGCCTCCAGGGCAGAGCTAAGTTCACCCGCAGAGGAGCGCTGCATCTCGAGGTCCCCATACAAGCCCCTTGAAAAGACGTGTTCACAACCCCAGGAGCAGACCCGAGGCCTCCCCGCCCCCTGCTCCCTTTTACTGCCTGAAAAAAGAAACTCGCCTGCTCTCCAATGTGCGACTGAATCCCTCCCTCCCTCCCCCCCCATCATCCTCGGGTCTTTATTTTTCATCCTCTCAATATCATCCCAAGGCGCAAACACCGCCGGACGTGCTCCTGTCTGGCCCAGCCCTTAATCTTGGCCGGTGGTTGAAGGTATTGGGTGCCGGGCTCGGTTTTTGGGTTCTAGGCTTATTTTTCATCTTCAGAGTTTCACACAGAGCAGGAGAGAGAAATACAGGTAAGGGTAGGTGAAAGGGGAAGAGAGAGTGTAAGAAGGAAACAGCGCCCAAAAAAGGAAAGCAGAAATGGAAAAAAAACCTGCAAGACAGGGATAGAAAGACAGGAAGGTTAGCCTGACAGTGTTGTAATTCCACTACTTCATCTTTCAACGGCACCAGCGAGAGGAGAGCTCCTAGAACATTTAGGACCTTTGCATTATTTATTTATTTATTTATATGCAGATTTAGTACTGTCCCAGTCCATTAAGCAGACAACATAAAATAACATAAAGTCTCTGCCCTGTCCTCTTGGGTGGAACTTTTTGTGCCTATATTTACAGGTAAGCTGGGCTGAAACATGTCAACTCACTGGTGCACCGCCAGTCCCTCTGGTCCCGTCCCATGACAGCAACTTGCGGAGGGTGATGTTTTACTTTTCGAATACTTCTGTCCCTGCTTCACATAACTATTGTCAAGATACAAGGGACTGTGATAGGTACCCGTGCAATGGTGTGGCAATCTGGCCATTCCCGTGGTCCAGATTGTAAAGTCAGTGGGCTCGAAAGTGGCACCTTATTGTGGGCTGTGGCTGTAGGAAGGTGCAATCAGGGCCTCGAACGCTAGCAGAACAAATGCGTTTCAACCTAAAACAAGTTGCCTGGCTCGCGTGATTCAATGCTGGGTTCTTATTCCATTTGCTTACAAAAAATGTAAGGAAACGTTACAGATATTGGTTAAAAAAATCGTGGAAGTCATTTTACGCTTTTCTCATTTTTATTTTATTCTGCGTTCAGTTTTGATACTCCCAAGTCAAAAAACTTCATGCAGAATAAAAGTAGTTCTGCCATTTTTGCAAACAACTTAGAAAAGTTTGTGTATGTGTTTTGTGTCCTTGTCACATGGAAGGTGTCCGACCATAGTTTGGGGGAGAGGGGCACAAGTCGAACGCCTCAACCTGCAAATTGAAGCTACTGGAAAGCTGCGCTGAGCTGTCTGCCGCGTGGGCGTGTTTTATTCACACAACCCGGCCGTGTATCGATTGATCCGCACGGCTGTTTAAATATAAATATGTATTATTTAAGAAAATGCTATAGTATTTAAAGGTGTGCTTGTGCTCGCTGTCAATATGCATAAGTTAAACAGATCTGGACATCTCGCTATTAACTTGCGGCTGCGCGGGTGGTCCCATATTGACAGTGGCTGTTGGAGGGGCAAGTACAAGGCCCAGGCCACACTGCCCCCCTCCCGATGTATTTTTCTCTCTGGCCTCATCGCCAGCCAACACCCACGGCAGTCTCTCTGGGCCTCTCTCTAATATATTTTCCGTGTAGATTTAGATGCCCCGGCACGTTAGGATAATGTGTCTGGCCCCATGGGGATTGAAAACGAGCGTTTAGTAGCAGAGGATGCTGAATTATGTCCCTTGCCTGCAGGAGCCTCCCATTTGTGTGCCCATCTTGCTCTTGTGCACACACAATTACAGCAATGTTATTTCCTCCTGTCACAAATGGGAATAAAGTACTACATTATAGACACTGACCCCAGTCTTACAACGCACTGAAGCACTCGGATGCCGATCAACCACTCATCCAAAACTTTTATGCCCCCCCACTTTCAAATGTCACCAGCTGCCACTGCTGGGGAGTCAGTGGAGCAGTACATCCCTGTACTAAGGACTTTCGCGTCCACGTGCAGGTTTAGGGACTTATATGAGGAGATAATAAGGAACCAATTTATAAATATGACAAGCAACATTAAAATACGAGAGATTGTTGGATTTAAAGGATTCATCTTTACAGAAAACCATAGAAGAGGCTAGACGCATAGAGAACACATCTAGGTATGTCAAGGAGTTGAGCACTGATGTGGGTTCCTCTGAACGGTGTAAATGAAGGACATACGCAGAATGTAGAAAAGGTTGATCCTTTATTCCAGCCAGCACACGAACAGCACAGCTCCCAGCTCCTACCCTCGACTCCCGCTTCTGTTACCAACTGACACCCTCGAACTCCCAATACCGAATCCTCGAGGGATTCCAACCTCCCCATTCTAAAAGGAAACTCACAAGAACACAACAAGCATTGACCAAGCGAAAGATATGAGTGACTCTGCAAAGGTTTGTGCTGTAGAGAAAAATGCGTCCAAGAAGGGGGAAAAAAATGTCAAGAACTTTTTGCCCAAGCACAATTGGGTTTGTTACAGATGTGGTACCATGAAACACACGGCAGGCTCGGATAAGTGCGTAGCCATTAAGGAGAAGTGTTACAAGTGTAAATAAATTGGTCATTTTGCACCTGTGTGCAAGGCCGGTTCAGCTGAGAATTGGAAGCATGCTGTACATGCAATAAGAGAGTGTTATGAGGAGGAGAATTCACCTGATGAGAGGGAGGTCGTAGTGTTGGTTGTGTGTGACGACGCTGTCCACGATATACGGGAAGGCTATAACCTGTCCAAATGTAATTTAGGGATTAATGGTACCAGAATTGCAGTCTGGGCAGACTCTTGTTCCCCATACACTATCATAGATAAGGATGCTTGGGAGAAAGTGGGCAGTTGCAAATTGAGTCACCCTGATATTAAACCTGTGGGCTACTGAGGCGTCAAGCTTCCCTTGGTGGGCTTTTTCAATTGTAAATTATCACACAAAGGCAAGGAGGCAACCAGTAAAGTGTATGTGGTGGAAAAAGGAAGAACGCTATTAGGGTGGTGTGAACAAAAAATATTAGACATCACATTAGATCCCAACCATCCCCAGCAGGTACTTGTGACAGAAGACGCAGAGAAAGCCAAGTGGAGTTCCAAGTTTCCCAAATTGTTTGGGGAGGAACTTGGGTGTTTAGCTAAATTCGAACATCGCATAGTATTAAAATCCAACAATGTCCCATGTGTGCACAAAGTGAGGAATGTGCCGTTTGCTCTCCGGGAGCAATTAAGGAAGGAGTTGCAAAGGTTATGTGAGTTACAAGTCATCAAACCGATAAGAGTCATCAGAATGGCTTAGCCCCATTGTTTTGGCATGCAAATCTGACGGGAATTTGCGCATGTGCATTGACTTGAGGGATCTTAATCGCAATATTCTGGTCGACCGTTATTCTCTACCACAGATCAATGAGATGGTGTCATCTGTCACCAATGCGACCTATTTTTCCTTGATTGATCTCTCAAGCACATACCACCAGGTCAGATTACACCCAGCATAAAGGTATCTTACTTCGTTTATTACGCCGGAGGGTGCATTCCGATTCATGCGAATGCCCTTCGGTTTAGTGTATGCCTCTGCTGTTTTCCAGTGTGTGATGTGCAAGATTTTTGGGGGGTATGTCCAAGGTTTTGATGTTCCAAGATGATGTTCTTGAGTGGAGTGCTAATCGTGAAGAACATGACATGATCTTGGATAAGACGTAGAACAAGTTGCAAGATGGTGGTCTGACTGTGGGGGTGAACAAGTGCAAATTTGGCGTGAAGCAAATTGATTATCTTGGACACACCTTGTCACAGGAGGGGGTGAAGCCCAAAAAGAAACTGCTGGATGCTATAGCGGATGCACCACCACCGCGTGACAAGGAGCAATTGCGTTCATTCCTTAGTTTAGCGGAATTTTATTCCAAATTTGTCCAGCATTTCGCTGACAAAGTACATTCTTTGAGAGTGCTGATGAAAAAAGGCAACAAGTTCCAATGGTCGGATGAGTGTCAAGTTGCATTTGAGGTCATAAAAAAACAAATTGTGAAGGCGGTGGCTTTGAAACCTTTTAGCCCATCGGATCGTAGTGTGATTGTAGTGGATGCAAGTGCATACAGGCTTGGAGCTGTTCTAATGCAGAAACAACTTGGGCAAGAACAAAAAAAGGTTTGGTGAGTTCTGGACAGTATGGACGGAGCTCTCGGTTGAAGATGGAGTGGTGCGCAGAGACGGCAGGTTGGTGGTTACAGAAGGCTTGCACACCAGACTTCTGAAGTTACTGCACGAAGGGCATAGTGGAATGTCCGGTATGAAGAGAAAAGCCAGGGAGACTTTTTGGTGGACTGGAATGGACATGGAGGTGGAAGAGTATGTGCGGGGCTGCATAGATTGTATGTGCAGTCATAAGTCACCACCGGACTGAGGAATCTCCTATTGTTTCCACTGGTTTCCCTAGTAGACCTTGGGAAAGGGTGGCTATGGACATTTGTGGACCATTTTCATCCAAATGGATGACAAATACATTTCTTTGGTATTAATCGATTATCATTCCAAGTGGCCGGAGGTGGCTTTTTCTGGAGAAATCAAAGCAGCAAATATAATCGAATTTTGCGACCACATTTTCCACATGGAGGGTTGTCCTGACACATTGGTCATGGACAATGGGCCTCAGTTTGTAGCGGAGGAATTTAAAACCTACTTGTTCAAGATGGGTATATCTCACCATACCACTGCTCTTTACAACCCCAGGGAGAAAGGACTCATTGAGAGGTTCAACCGAGTCTTGAAGGAGTGTGTTCAATTGACCGAGAGTAGCGGTGGGGATTGTAAGGAAGCTGTAAAGGAGATGTTGTGGAGCTACCACACCATGCCCCATTCCATCACCAAGGAGACCACTTTTATGCTCCTAAAGGGCAGACAGCCAGGGATAAGAGTTTCTCCTGCCTGGATGCTCAAGGGTCTCACACGGCATGTGTGCAAGAAAAATCTAGAGTGTAAGGTCAAAAAGCACCAGGGCAAGTATGTAAGTAGGCATAATGACAAGCTAAAAAGAGGGAGATGAGTGTTTGCAGTTGGAGATTGGGTGAGAACCAACAGTATGGGTGCTCCAAAAGGGGGATTGTCAAAATGGTCTGTGCCCAAATGTATCACTAAGGTTTCGGGTAACGGTGTGGTTGACCGATGCCAAAAAGTGGAACATCCAAAAAGTTACCTTAATCAATACTCTGGAGCATGACATGTGGTTGGAAAAGACGGGTGGTGGTCAGGTGGAAAAGGTGCTGAGTGGCAATGGCGATGGCAGGTCTGTTGCCGTGGAAGGCACCGGACGAGTTAGGAGGAGTCCCGGGTGGCAAAACGATTACGTTTGCTATTAATATCATGTAAATGCTTATTCCTATTTTCTCTTTTGTGTTTATTGTGTATCTTGTAATTTTGCTCTTCATTTCATTGTTTTGTTCTTGGAAAGGGAGATGTGTTGTGTCCTAGCAACTAGTCTTGCATCCTAGTGATGGTTGCTAGCGTCCCAAGGTTCTGGAAGGTGGACCTCACTGGAGAAGACAGTTGCTGCTGTGAAGGACGTGTCCAGGGGTTGTTCCTCTTCACTTAATAAAGCTCTTCTACCCTAAATTATGTGTCTGCGCCTCTTAAAACAGAGCAGTAGATAAACTGTCTTGTGGATTGTTGCCTGCCTTGTTATGTTGGCCTAGGCCTGGCTGCCATGCTGCTTTTCTTTGCGCACGTTACACTGAGCCGGGTCTCCCTCGCCCTTTGCTCGTGCCAAGTTCTTTTGCACTGTCTGCATTTTCTGTTGTTCACCTTTTTGGGCTCGGTCTGCACAAACATGTACAAGGTCACATAACAATGTATTTTGGTTCTTCCTGATATGGCCAGTCTCGCGCACCCAGACATAACATTAGGTGCAATTGCCATGAAGAATTTGGTGTGCTTTTAATACTGTGGTTTACTAGCGCTTAAGAACACTTGGAGAAATCCCTTTCAGTGAGAAGAGCTATGATGTCCTGCTGATGTAATTCTGCATCTAGAGACTGAGGTATGGGGGTTCGCTAGTCAAAGCCCAGAGGTCTTCTATTATTATAATAAACTATCTTACTGCAAGGGGAGGGTGGTAATGTTATTTATACGTTTATCCACTGAGCTCTGAGATGCTTTCCCCGTTTGTATTCTATGGAATTGTAACCATGCTGCTTATATTAGTCATATGCATTATGCTATTAGTACTGACACGTGTACTGTACATTAGAGCACGTAAGTTGGAATAAACATTTTAACCTATCCAGTGTCTCTTCCTACGCACCTTGTGGACAAGTACGAGTGAGTGACGAAAGAGTGTTCTTGCTTCTGCGAGTCCTGAGATAAAGATACCGTGTTCTGGGTTGTCCAATCATTGGTACTTGGGTGCTAATGGGATGCTAAGCTAGTTGGGTTGGGGTTTTTGGGTGCTACGGTATATGGTGGCAAACCACTGTATTCCGGGGTCCCATTTTCCTGTGCATAGCTCTGTGTATGTGCAGAAACCTTATGACATGGCGCGACCACCGTGGGGCTGCTTAACTGCGAGACGCTTGAGTAGTACTTGTGCTTGTCCACAAAACCCTCACGTACGCTTCCGGAGGCGTAAGTGACGGTGATACCTCCTATATTGAACGCTTTATAGGTTCTTTCAAGCTTGAAGTTATTAAAAAAGGTTACATAAATAACCCATTTTGTGCTCCCTGTTAGGTTGTCGAATATAATTGTTTGGACATGGCTGGTGTGGCGATAGCTGCACATAGTCGTGGAGCACTCCGAGACCACTTAGCTGTGTATGGAGTGCCCGATACTGGGGTCGAGTTGGTCTTTGTGGTTCAAGCCGATGCGGCTTATCACTTTGAAGTGTTTTACACTTGGATCACTTTTGAGGCGGTGGATGCAGGTGATAAACTGTTTCATGAATATAAACCCACCGCTATTCCTGCTGCCTATCGACCCTATACTAAACTTGAAGTACCTCTCACGGCTTGGCAGCACCGTGTTTGGTTTAATGGCGCCCTACCACAACCAACTACCGCAGTTCGTTTAGGCCCCTTATCTATTGAGGGGGCCACTTGGCCTATATTGGCCGGGTATACCCCGCATCCAAATTATCTGGCATTACCGCTTGCGGAACTGCGCACTATGCATACCGAATTGGTACGAGTGCATCGAGCCCTAGTGACATACGTTACAGGTAGCCTACATGGAGCTGCTCCTGTAGTCGCAGGCCAACCAGCTATAGCCGCTGGAGTGACCATAAGTCCTGTCATGGTAAATTCTGTGATGGGCAAACGTCCACAAAATAAGGACGACTATCCTTACTGGCTTGCAGAAAAGTTCGATCAGATAGAAGCAGTGTTTCCCCATACATCCCCAGTAGATAAACACCGCATCCTCACGATAAGTTTGCCAAAAGACATAATCCCCGATTTGACATCATGTGAAAACTGGGGTAAGGTATTCGCAGCAGTTTATTCAAAATGTTTTGGAACTCCTTCCATGACGGTTCTACCCTCTGTAATTAAAAAAGTACAGGATGAACATGGCCCTGAAGCGGCTGTGGAATTAGGGATGAGACTAGTGGGAGTGTTTGATGTAGTAGCTGAGCTGATCCTTGGAAATGTCAAGGGCGATGCTATGAACTTTCAAGTAGCGAATGCTTTGGCTTTGGTCCCAGAGTTGGACAGGCCCCGCGAATTACCGAAAATTATTGCCCGGGCTTATAAAACAATTGGAAGAAATAGCCTGGGCAACAAGCCTTTTGTAAAAATGCAAACTCAATCGCAAACACAAGTTACACAAACAAAAAGTACATCTGAGAAAGATGATAAACCAGTCTTCACTAAAAAGAGTTGGAGACAGAAAAAACAGGGTAAGCAACAAAAGAAGCCGGGGTCGAGAGGCGCTTCCCCAGTTTCGGTTTCTTCTGAACGTACTTATGATTTACGTGATAGGTCAAGGATTAAATCACCAGAAAGGTTTCAGAGCTCTGATACGCGTTCTCCTCGTTCTTCACAGGCCCAGACGTCGTCACAGGCTGGTGGAGGAGGACGGCAAGATAGAGGAAGGGGCCGAGAGGCTCCCCAGGAGCGAGACCAACCTCGACAACAAGTCAGAGGGAAAGCAGAAGACTTTCATCTTCCTCGACCGCAATTTCAGAAGAAAAAGTTGCCGCTGTCACAGCGAAATATGCCTCAGACCGTGAGAACGAGACTCCAGAATTGGACGTGGGCAGTGACCCTCCTAGACAGCGCCGCGGAAGTTACCATAGTGCGGGAGGCGCTACGTCCTCATATGGAGGCGACAGCAACTGAAACATTCGTTACTGTAGAGACAGCTGACACGAGAGTGGCACCCCTGACAGACTTTACAACATAGTCATACAAATTGAAGGTGACATACCGCGTGAAATAAAAGGGATTTTTTGGGAAAATCTAACCTCTTCATATGACATTTTGTTAGCAGAGGTGGATTGGCCACCCCCATTCATTTTAGCTGCACATAAAGGAGAGGAGGTAATCCTTCCAAGCTTTTCACGGCATGTCCCAAAAGACAAAGCTGAAGCACTTGCAGCTGAGTGGGCTGTGTACCTGGCACCAGCGTTATACCGCAACCATGTGGGATGGGATGAAGAATCACCTCCTCATGCAATACCTTTGCGGTCACTACCGCAGCCACAACCCCAATATCCCATCAAACGGCAGGCAAAAGGCCCCGTCTCCGAAATTCTGACACAGTTGGAATATCAGGGAGTAATTGAACCATGCGTATCACCTATGAACAATCCCCTTTTCGTGGTTTCTAAACCCGATGGATCGTACCGCTTAGTTTTGGATTACCGGCATTTAAATACTCATTGTCGGAACTTTGCGGTGCAAAATACACACAGTTCTGCGCTTGTAGACAGTCTTGTTCGTAAAAAATACAAAACGACACTTGACCTTTCAAACGGTTTCTACACGCACAACCTAGCCCCGGAGAGTGGTCAATGGACCGCATTCACTTCCGGTGGTAAATTATTCCAGTTCCGGCGTTTACCCATGGGCTACAAAAATAGTCCGGGTATATTCGCCGCCCGTGTTGTTTCTTTGTTAAATGACATTGATCAAGACGCATGTTCGTACGTAGATGACATCTATCTGACGGACGACGAATTATTTCAGCATTTGTCCCGTGTGGACCGCATTATTCTTGAATTCGCGGAGCAGGGTTACAAATTTAACTTTGCTAAGTCACACATTGCTGAATTTACCGTTCTGTTCTTGGGCTATGAGCTCAATAACGAAGGTAAGGGCTTAGCCCCCATTTCTTGGAAAAATGTGCACATTTGTGCCCCCCAAATACTCTGAAGAAACTTCAGTCTTTGCTGGGGTTCCTGAATTTCGGGCGTACTTACATTCCCGAATATGCCCAGCGTATCAAGCCTTTGTATGCTTTGATACAACCTACTTATTCAAGGTCTTGCTGGCTGCCTGAGCATACCTCAATTCTGCAGTCTTTGCAGACAGACCTATTGGAGTCTAAATATCTTTTGACTCGTGATAACCACACAAACCTGGTGATTAGAATAATTCCGGGGGCGGTGGGATTCACATACTTAACCTTTAATGAAGGTGATACAGTACCCATCGCATACAAGTCACATCTGTACACTTCCGCTGAATTGCGCTTTACATCTGTCGAAAAAGTTCTAACTGCAGTGCAAATGGCGATTCTAAAAGAACGCGCACTGGCACAGGGAAAGCGGATTCTAGTGGTAACACCCTGTCCTGCCCTAGAGGCAGTAACAAAGGCAAGTGTACCGAACTCAAAAGCAATGCATCCCCGTTGGATACAATGGGCTACATCCTTGACGTCTTCGGACGTCACTTTTGTTTTTGATTCTTCTCTGCAGACTCAGGAGTTTTTGCAGTATGAATTCGTTCATCCTCCTCCTTTGTTTTTACTACCGCTTGAGGATTACAAATGTGTGATCTACACCGATGGTTCGGCGCAACCGGCCACTGGGTCCAAGCACGCTTATTCAGCTGCATGTGCTATTGTTGCGGGTTCCTTTGTAAATGGAACGTTCAAATCCTCTGTAGTGCACACTCGCACACTTGGAGATAGTACCGCACAATTGGCCGAGCTGCATGCATTGCTACTTGCACTTGAGTTCGCTTCTCAGGATGAGACAACTCTTATTGTATGTGATTCCTTCTACTGTGTACAGTCTTACAATGACAATCTGTTTTTCTGGTCGAAAAACGACTACAAGGACGCAAAAGGGAGCACAATTAAGCATAAAATGCTTTGGGTTCGAGTGGCAGAATTGCAACAACGTCTGCCCCTCACACAGGTGGTTCACACCTTAGGCCATCAGCGGGTGGGCGCACACGCTATTGGTAACGATCTGGCAGATGAGGCTGCCCGTTCAGCAGTAGTCACGTGTTCAGTAGCAGCGGTTACCAGGTCCATGTCTAAAATAGACCCTGTTATATTAGCAGCTATTGCTGCAACCAAGGAAGGTAATAATTACCCTACAGGTTTCCCTTCCAAGTATTCTTACACATTAAGTCCCGATCAGGTTCCTTATGTAACTATACCTGACGTTGGAGATCGGCTGATCCCCAACGCGGACCGCAGGAGTGCCTTGATATCAGCTGCACACGAAGGCATGGCTTCTGCTCATGCAGGTGTGTCAGCTACGGTTTCCATCTTGCAGCAGCGTTATTGGTGGCGTGGGTTATATAAAGACACCCGTGCTTTTGTGCTTTCTTGCGACGTTTGTCAACAGATTAAGCCTTCCACGGTAACACGTCCACCACAAACACCGCTCTGCATTGCTAACAGACCCTTTGGGTGTGTTTACTTGGATCACTGCGGTCCATTCTCATCAGACACTGCCTATAAATACATCTTAGTGGCAGTGGACTCGTGCACACGGTTTCTCTGGGTCTGGCCACAACGGAGTGCTGACGCCCGAAATGTAATCAGGGATTTGCGTGTCTTTGTGGGAATTTTCGCATGCGGCACCTTCCATTCGGACCAAGGTCCAGCGTTTGCCTCTAGGGCTTACAAGGATGCAATGGCTTCGCTTGGGGTGCGGGTGAAATTTTCGTCTCCGTATAGGCCTGAGGGCAACTCTATCGTTGAACGAATGAACCGTGACTTAAAGCAATCCTTAACAGCTAGGGTTATAGGTACTGGCAGGAACTGGCTGGCCCATTTGTATACCGTTCAGCGTGCACTTAATAATCTCCCTAGAAGACCTCTGGGTGGGCGGACCCCATACGAAATGCTCTTTGGCATAAGAATGTTTGTGCCTGACCTTGAGGGTCCAGACATCGCGGCGCAATCCGCCAAGTTTGATGTAGATAACCATTCTGCTATGTTACAGGACTTACAAGAAGCCCGAGACAAACTTGCAACTACACATTTGCCTTCAGCCACAGATCCTGCGTTGCAGATTCCGGTAGCCGGCTGGCTTCCGAAAGTTGGAGAACTGGTTCGAGAGAAGGTTGAAAACAAAAAAGAATTTGGCCCCTCTTTTCGTGCACCGGTTCCAGTTCTTGGCCTGAAGGGAACACGTACAGTCATTTTACCACCGCTTCCTGGTCGCAAAGAGAACAGATACATCTCAGTTGAAAATGTCAAGCTACAGCGCCTGGCCGATCCTGAATAGTGTCACACCAGCGGTCTCTTGTCCTGCCATTTATCGGACATATGTTCATAGTCCATCTGCGCGAACGATCGCTGATGCTGTAATTGAGATGGTTGATTTGCCTGAAACTATAATTGATCCCCAACTCTCCACCAACATCGACGAGGACGAGTATACTTATCCTGCATCTGAATCGGTGGCACATCAACCAATATCGCCACTAAGCCCGACTCGTTATTCCTTTGATTCGGATTCCACATCTTCAAAAGTTCCATCCAAGTTCAGTATTTTTATATCCTGGTTTAGAGACAATTTTTTGATTCCACCCTGGACATACATCTGGTTGGTACTTTTCTTGATTTTTTTGTTCATGTCCATTGGCTTTGTCACAGTGTTTTTTCTACTAATTAATGGTCACTATTTACCTGAACGCTCTGCTGTAGACTATGTTTCTGGAACTTTGGCTCCTCATTCCTCGTCTCACATCATGAAGCGTGACCACACATTTGTGAACATTTCAGCTTTCCCAGTTGCTGATGGCATCGTATGGGATGCAGTGAACTATCAAATCCATGGTCCGACGGAAATTATTAATGTACCTAATGTCCTTCGTGTTTCAATGGGTGATGTAGTACAAAATAATATTCATTCTGATGATTGGGATGTGCATGCCGTTGAAGCATTGTTTGCCGATTTAAAATATTATGCATCTTTTAATGCTGAAGATTTATATATGCATTCTGCTAATTATGCCGATTTGTATTGTTACCAACATTGGGGTAATCATTTTCTCCATCAGCCCAGTGCCCTGCGTAGTTCTGTTAACTATACCCAATGGGAACATTGTCCAAACCCCTTGCCAGGTAGCTCTCAAACTCTTCGAAATAAGTTTAATTATTTTACTGATTTTAATCGGTCGAACCCTGCATCCTATTATTTTAGACTTAATAACACATCAACTCAGAAAATTATGTTAACACACACCAAATTGCTTTATTCAGGTTCCTTTCTAAGTGCCCTAGCTGTGGGTGGTTATGAGTACTGGGATAATACAGTGGATTTAAAATCTATTTGGGGCTCCAAGCCATGGCAGGTACAGGGAACCGAGGCATTACACCGTGCTTGCCTCATCCCTACACAAATTATGTTCCTCAATGTCTCCATCTATCAGACTACATGTTGGGGCTTAGCAACCACTAAACAATTGAATACTCCATCAATACCATCCCTGTCGAGTTTTCCCAATGAAAGCTCACGATTCAATATGTCCCTCGTGTCCCTGCAGGCTCTGTTACAAAATAATTCGTTTAATGTTTCTGAGCTAGTTCAGTCACCCTGGTTGGTATGGCCTACATCATCAAATGCATGTCAAATGCGTTTTCACGACTCAGGAGCTAGTTACACACAGGATAGGCCTGATCCGAGATTTACTGATTCCCGTACTGTCACTACATATTCTGTTGGTAAATTATGCAAACAATGGCTGCAACATTCGTCCCTTGATTCTGTTAAACAACATTTGTCCCTCCTTACAGGCAATATTGATCTGTCCGATTTTGTTTTGGGACCTCGTGGTCCCCGACCTAAGAGATTCATTTATGAAACGTATAATGAACTCTGGAAGCTATCACAAATTGAAGCTGCTTCCCGTCTTCGGGAAATAGATCAAGCAAATATGGAAAAGGTGCTTGCTGTTGTTGACAATAGTATTAATACCCTGTCTTCTCGCATTTACACTTTAGAGAATATTGTGTCCTCTGTTGTCGATATTGTACAAGATGATGTTTCTGTGTTATATCATGGTCAGAATCAATTGCGCTCAGTTATGCAGTTTGCATGGACTTTACAAACGCTTAAGTTAGGTAAAGTACCTTGGCATTTTTTGAACACCTCTGCCTTGTTTCTACCTTTTAACTTAACTGACAAACAGCAATTTATGTCCATGAAAGATGCAACTTACACTCTATTACATATCGAAAAGATGGATCCTTTGCCGTTCTCTGTTGCAGAACTCGATTCTGCTGTATGGCTAGTCCATGGGGTTATCGCTTTACCTTTTTCCTTGTTTGAATTTGACTCGTGCATGAAACATTATCCTGTGGGCCGTTACCGGCCCTTGGGCAGTGCTTTCCTGCATGAACTCTGGTCCTTGCCTTTCATGTATAAATGCCTTCGGGACGGCAAGGAAGTCTTTCTCACGGGGAGTACTGCGACTCGACTATGGGTCATTCGCTTATTTGTAAACACATTAAATTGCATGGCTCATGTAGCGTTTCCGCTCCTAATCTTGCTTGTGTGCTGAAAGGTATTCCTGCTCCTGTTATTTCTCCTACTTTCACTCTCCTTTCCAATGGTAGTTATTTACTTTTAAATAACGAAAACTGTTGTGGCCTGCAGGCTGGCATTCCTTACATTGTAACAGTTTCGCACAGGGTTGTCTGCTGCAAAAATGTGCTTTTTCCTCCCCCTCATGGCAAGGTTGATATCTCTATTTGGCCTTCCATCCCTACCATGGAGGCAGATTTCAATAGACTGAGCAGAATAAAGGCACTATTATTGAACGAGGAAGTTATGCTCACGTCCGCCCGGGAGACATTCATTCTCCAGGTGGCGAGTACCCACAGTGAAATACAGGCCCTTTTAAACACTAATCTCCCCCAACATTTTGGGGAGTTAATACATCGTATTTTTAACGCATCTAACACTGAAGGCCTAGTACACTTTTTTAAGGTCGTGGGGTCGGGCTTGGTGTCCTCCTTCCAAACTATTTTTGGTGTCATCCCAGCATTCATACATTCTATTTTTTCCAGCGTCTTTGGCGGTTTCCCATTGATCCTCGCTTTAGCGGCTGGTGTCTTGCTCTTAATTTGCTTTCTGCGCAATGGCTGCTCCCCGATGGGACCTGCTCGATCCAGAACGCCTCCAGCTGCTCCGTGAGCGCATTTTGGCTGGTTTTGGTGTCTTGCCATTGGCGACACTGAGTGTGTCATATACTCTTTCATTTCGCTTTGCGTATTTCACTTGCGTGCAACCTGTGATGACTTGTATCCGCTGTCCTTTCACCTGGACTCTGGATTATTGCCTCTCCAATTCGTCATTGTCTGTTCCGGATTTTGTTCAGTTGATGGGTCCCTTAGAGGCCCATGAACAGGACTGTTCCGTTGCTGGCTGTATGGCGCGTGCGGCTGCACTGGGGATTTTGGCGCAATGGGATATCTGGGCGGCTGCCCAGGATCTCCTACAACGAAGCTGTTTCAATTATCACGCAAGCTGTCCCGCATTGCTTCTGGATGCTCCCCTTGCTGAGGAGCATTCCTGCTCTTTGATCTCATGGATTGGATGGCATCTATGTTTTTTGACGATTCCAATGATGAACTCTTGGAGGGTATGGCTTTTTTCTGCACTTACACTTTCATGGATTGACCTGCCCTTCGCCGTTTGGGCGCTCCCTGTGCTCCAACGGCTGTGTTGTCCTCTGATGGGCCTCTGTCCTGGCCGCCGGACTGACCAGGGGAGGGTGTCTTGTGGATTGTTGCCTGCCTTGTTATGTTGGCCTAGGCCTGGCTGCCATGCTGCTTTTCTTTGCGCACGTTACACTGAGCCGGGTCTCCCTCGCCCTTTGCTCGTGCCAAGTTCTTTTGCACTGTCTGCATTTTCTGTTGTTCACCTTTTTGGGCTCGGTCTGCACAAACATGTACAAGGTCACATAACAATGTATTTTGGTTCTTCCTGATATGGCCAGTCTCGCGCACCCAGACATAACATTAGGTGCAATTGCCATGAAGAATTTGGTGTGCTTTTAATACTGTGGTTTACTAGCGCTTAAGAACACTTGGAGAAATCCCTTTCAGTGAGAAGAGCTATGATGTCCTGCTGATGTAATTCTGCATCTAGAGACTGAGGTATGGGGGTTCGCTAGTCAAAGCCCAGAGGTCTTCTATTATTATAATAAACTATCTTACTGCAAGGGGAGGGTGGTAATGTTATTTATACGTTTATCCACTGAGCTCTGAGATGCTTTCCCCGTTTGTATTCTATGGAATTGTAACCATGCTGCTTATATTAGTCATATGCATTATGCTATTAGTACTGACACGTGTACTGTACATTAGAGCACGTAAGTTGGAATAAACATTTTAACCTATCCAGTGTCTCTTCCTACGCACCTTGTGGACAAGTACGAGTGAGTGACGAAAGAGTGTTCTTGCTTCTGCGAGTCCTGAGATAAAGATACCGTGTTCTGGGTTGTCCAATCATTGGTACTTGGGTGCTAATGGGATGCTAAGCTAGTTGGGTTGGGGTTTTTGGGTGCTACGGTATATGGTGGCAAACCACTGTATTCCGGGGTCCCATTTTCCTGTGCATAGCTCTGTGTATGTGCAGAAACCTTATGACAAAACCTTTTTCAGCCACTGGTTAACTTCACTGTGAGTGACAGCATTCTGCTCTTTCACAAGGAGCACATGCAGGCACAAAGTAATTTCCTAGACTGCCAGGGACTGTGGTAAGATTTACTTTTTGAGAGATAAAGATTTTTTTTAGACAATATTAGTTTTTAGGTCAAGCCTAGAGCGAGCGCACAATGCGCTGCTCTGCGAGCGTTGTTGTGGTGGAGTAGCGAATAGAAGCCCCACCCACTCTCCGCCCATATTTGCCTTTGGCTTGTGTCATTGTCTGTCCTAAATGCTGGCTTCTGATTTGTGGATAGGCTTGTTAGTCCCTCCTTAGTACCACCTCCTCTTCATTTGTCACCTCCCATGGCGACTGGCCCCTTTACTTCGGCTGTTACACGGTACGTGTTATTTAGACTGTGAGCACTATTTTCTTTAATGGGGTTCTCCTACTGCAGGCACGACGTGCTTTAGTGCCTTCTTTACCACCCCACTCCTTGCCCTCCCTCCCGTTGTCTGTGCCTTTTTCCCCTCCCCCCCACCCTCCGTTGTCCGTGCCTTCTCCCCAAAACCCCGCTCTCCCTCTCTTTGTCCGTAATGCCTACCATTTGCAATGCAATAGGTCTCGTGTAAATGCAAAACCTATTGCATTCCAAATGCTTGTTTACGATTTACGGCATTGTTTTTAGCTTTGGCACCCGCTGTGTGTGCTGCTTCTAATCTCCCTGTGTCATTCCCCACACCACCCCTCCCACGTGGCCACACTTTTTTTTCAGCACCACAGCTGTGGGAGGGATGAGGTGGTGGGGTAACGGCACGGGGAGAATAAAAGATTAAGTGAGCTTTCAGATGCTGACTGCTGGTATCAGCACAGACCCTCCACAATTAACTGCTGCATTTGAGCAGTAAACCTGCAGCCTCACTGCACCTCCCCACAGTCACTTACCATCAGTCATCATCTGAAATGTGTGCTGCTTTTATATTGGCAATGCTCTTACGCACTGAAAAAGCTTATGCCTCATTTTTCCGCGCACGCTGTGCCGATGTGAATCTCCCAATGCTCTTCCCCACACCACCTCACCCATCCCACAACAGTGAATGCCTTCCCACAACACCCCTCCGAGGTCGCTGCTGCTTGTTTTCATTCTTCTAAACTCTCCCTCCAGCACTCTACTTTGCCGCCTCGCCTGTGGGCATTTGTCCCAGAGCTACATTGCAATCTTTCACCTTTGTAATTTCTGCCGGTTGTGAATTCTTCCCCAATATTAATTGCTTTTTCAACGTGAAGTTTTTCCATTTTAATTTACATGCGCTTACCTTTTTGATAAGGAACTGATTTAGTCCCAGCCCTACCAGCCTTTACAGTTTTGTTGCATGTATTGCGCTTTTAGTTGTCTGCATACAAACTATATTAAAATAACTTCAGATGTTGGTTGTTTACATTTGAGGTGCTATACATTTTTAACACAGTTTAACGATTCTTCCAATCACAGTAACACAAAACTGTTATTCTTTCTAGAGCAAATAAACAATCCGCAGCACTTTCTTTCCTTCTGAGGTATGGCGTAACTAAGAGAGCCTCCGTAACTGCTCCACTTCTCACACAGGCAGGAATGGCTGAGGCATTTAAAAAGTAGGCCTGGGCGGTAAATTCCGCTCCGCTCGCGGAATTTGCGGAATTTTGGCAATTCCGCAGAGAACGCGAAATTGCCGAAAATTCCGCGATCCGCGGCATAGCGGAATTTTTTCCTTGTTCGTGCTTTCAAAATGCGTGTTCGTGCACGCAGTAGCGACTTACCGGGATCCCTGCGTTCGCCGACGAGTTTTCCTATCCGGCCGCGCGATCTCTCGAGAGTGTGTGATCGCAAACACGTCATTCGGACGCGCCATCGGATATCCGCGTTCGCGAACAGGAAACATGCATCGCGAGCGGGCAGGACGAGTGAAACAAGATGGCCGCGCCAATTGGCGACCGCATGGGCAAGTTCGCAAGATATTTCCCCCGAGCATGCAAACAGAGTCCCCGAACAGGAAAAACACATCGCGAACGGGCGGAACAAGCAATTCTGCATGCTCGCGGAATTCTGCGTAGCTCGCGGAGATTTTTTACCGTTTCGCGGAACTTTGAGTAACACGACTACGCAAATTCCGCCCACCCCTAATAAAAAGAGCACTCCCATTAACCAGACACTGCAG
Source organism: Calotriton arnoldi (assembly GCA_963921515.1). Lineage (NCBI taxonomy): Eukaryota > Metazoa > Chordata > Amphibia > Caudata > Salamandridae > Calotriton > Calotriton arnoldi. The sequence continues at coordinate 214,777 of CAWUFW010012751.1, forward strand.
CCACAAGCACAGATAGCGGCGGAAGGGCGTATGTTTTCCATTCTACGTCAGTCAGTTGTTTTCGAAAACACAGTGCTGCAATGGCTGGAAGGTAAATTAGAAAATACATATATCTAGGTGACCAGAGGTATCTCCAGCTGCAGGCAGCTCGAAACTCTCTCTTGCTAATCTTATCATGTAGTTTCCTTATAAGGAAAATATGCTAAGTCGGAAACAAAATAAACTGTTTTTCCATTTATCCAGTTCCATTATTTTTGGTTAGGAACACTGCATTGTGGGATTCATAGTTTCGTGTTTACCTTTTGTTGATTATGTGATTTTCCAGTGCAAACTCAGGGGATGCCGCATGGGGTTCAGCCACTTGGCAGTTGATTGACTCCTTATGCCAACGAGCTCAGTGAGTGTCTGTACCTATTTATTTTTTATTTAATATGGACTCCATCCAGCAGTAAGCACCCTGGCAGCTTCACAGGGCTGTATTTACTACAATAGAGGTGAAGTTGCCAAATAAGGCACAACTTATGTCTTGCATTGCATTCTGGGATTTGCAGTCTGGAGTTGTGCTACTAAGACTACAGGCCCAATATAAAGCATATTTGAAGCTCTGCTCATTTGTTCATTTATTGCTGCGGATGTGAATCCAGGTTGGGGCAGTGTCTCCTATCCATGTAAGGGGTACACTAGATACCACGGTGACCTCATAACTCACCTAAGCCAAATAATCAGAGCATTCTTTGTTTCTATAAAGACTGCAATATCTGGTATCCTTTTAATCAGAACTACGAATGCTTAACAGCAGTTTGGAGTGTATAAATAGCTCAGAACAGATTGTAGAATTATTCTCTTTTCACAAAGTCAGCAGTCATGCACTTTTACTTATATGTCAAACATGTATCATTGACTGACTGCATGGATGATCAGTGAGAATTCAATGTACAGATGAATGAGTGAGAGCATGGATGGAAAGATCAAGGCACTGTAAGTGATAGGCCAGACCTACTGGCTTTGCCAGTGGTTTACGTTGCAGAACACCTGTGTTAAATGCCTGGAAATCAAAAACCATACCTAAAACACTGTCCTTTACAATGCCAATAGCTCTAATTTTCACAAATACGAGACCAATTGCATTGCAAATGCTTGTTTTTTTAGTGGTAAGGGACTAGAAGTTCCCTCAACAATCATGTTTTATCAAAGAACCATGACAAAACAGAGCAAGCATTGGCAAAGCCAAAAGGTTGGTAGCCGAAGCCAGATATATTGGCTCTGCCAATGCTTGTTGAAGTAAATGTAAAAGAAAAAATGTAAGTCCGTTTTTATATAGCGCAGCTACTCACCCTTACGGGTCTCAAGGTGCTGGGGGCCGTGGTGGAAATTAAGTGAGCTATTGCCCATAGTCACATGGTGCTGAGCTGAGCTGCTGCCAGGGATTGAACCGTGAACCCTGTGCTCCGAAGTCAGCTGCCCTGGTCGCTGCACCACACCTCTCCACTCCACTCTCTTTAATATAGAAATCGTATCCAACGCACTAGAAATACAAAAAAGCTTATCAATAAAAGCAGCCCTTTTTAAGAAGCAAATGAACACCGTTTTGTGATCAAGATTCCCCTACAATGTGTAAAATGAAAGGCGTTTCTAGGCGGAGGTTTGTGCACAAGCGTCTGTGTCACTTCCGCTATCAGGCAGCGCTGCTGTTCACTGCTGATAAACCCTGCATCATACCTACACCCCGCCACAAAGTAAGGCCAGGCTTCTCTGAAGCAACACACATAATTTATAGCCCATGTCCTCCCACCTTCCTTGGGGACCAAAAGTTAGACCAAAGCATTGCTAAAGGAGATCCCAGGTGCAGCCACATTGCACATCTGCAAAACAAGCATTAGCAAAGTCTATAGATATGGCTTTAATGTGACAGTGCATGCAAACGGGCATTAACAAACGTTGTTTACACACCGCTACACTGCTTTGCTGAAATCTGAATCGGGGAGGCAAATGCTGGGGGAAGAAGCAAAAAGAATTGTTTTCTGTGTAGAATACATATAGGAGATAAAGAATTGAAGGTGACAAATACCTGATGATGCAGTGTGCTTTTCAAATTTAAAAAAATCATGACTCATTCTGATAGAAGCACTCACTGGAAGGTGGAATGATACACCATACAGCCAATCACATGAGGCAACACCATAATACCTCTCTCTAGGTGGAGTCAAAGCCCACTCTAGGTCTATTTTAAAGAATTTGTAACAATTCTTACAGCCCGCTGCACTCTCAAGCTAGACCTAAAAAGCTTCGATCCACGGGTCCACAAAATCCAAATCCTTACAGCACTGGACGGATCCAGCACAGTGATTCCCCCCCCCCCCCCATTGCCCACAAGGGATAAGATGCTCCATGCAGTGGTGTGGCAAAGATGCCAGCGACCTCAATGCAAGGTAGGACAAGGACTCCCTACCCTCTGCTTTCATACAGAAATACAGCCATAATTAGGGTGCATTGAACCCCTAAAATCCAAGAGCCCTGGTGCCACTATACCTGCTGCGCTACAGATAGCTACATCCTTAAAACTGTGAGCTTAGCAGCTGATGGACTGGTTCATGAAGACAGTGGTGCCCCACTCTGTTAAAGCAGGTATATGATAGTAGGTGATACAAGAAAAATGCTAAGATTTGGGCGCACGGGCAAAGCATGATGGACTTGCGAGAAACCGGAATTTTTTCTTTGGTAAACAGTGACAGGTCTGTGAGACAAGTAGAACGGAAAAATAACATCAATTAATAAGTATCAATCTGATCTTTCATCAGGAGTTTAATACTTCAAATAATACTACCAGAAATGATGCTTTTACTCAAACTGTGCGGGGTCCTTTCTGTTGTAAAAAAAAAAGAAACGTTCCAAAACAAATACAAACAATATTCTGTAAAATGAAGAGTTGGACACATCCTCCAGGCCCACTCTTAAAATGGAGACTCTACAAACTTAGAAAGTGCTTCTCAAAGGAATGGAGAACTTGGCCTCTGTCACATTTCAGGGAGTAAAGACACTGATGCCAGAGACAAAAATAAATCGTATTTTTTATTCAGAACTCAGCAAGTGGGCTTTCACACGCTGGGACTCAACCATAAGATGATACTGCTGGACAGTTAAAAGGTGGCAAAATATTTCAGGCCCTTGAAATGTGACTCAAAGTTAGGGCACAAGAGGGTCTATGAGCTGGTGAAGGGGTCATTCGTGCATCAAGGTAAACCAAAGAAGCTCTATATCAAATGAACATCTATCTCCTGAGGAAAAGCCACCAGTAGTTGTCACAGACTTCTATCATACTACGTAATCTTGTAGGAGTCGTGGTAATACCATGGTCCTTCCTGGATATCGCAAAGCATGTTCCATCTCACTATGTCATTCTTATGGGACAAGCTGTGGCCTTTCCCTTGGAAGTGGAAAGTGATGCTGCAGCCAGTCTTTCACCGTGCACTGGATGCCCTCTCTATGCCTTAACACATGCTGACCAATTCATCAATGGTTCTGCTATGTCTGAACGTCATTCAATGCGAAGAGGTGATCCAGCGGTCTACTAGCAACAGATACTCCACTACCATTTACTCACTTGGGCCCATACAACTCGCTTCCGCTGCGCGCTAAGTAAACCACTGGAAACATTTAGTTATATGATGTTTCTTATAACTCAAGATCTAGTTATTGCTTCTTTAACTAAACCTTCTGCTGATCAAACAGTTCTTTCCTCTGGTCAATGGACCAGTTAGGTGGAACTAGTTGATGGCGATAATTGACATAACTTATTATACATTTCTTAATAAGTATAAAATAATGACAGACCCAGTAAGTTGTTTAATCTTTATCTAAATTAGGGGTTTTGAACCATCTCAAAGCGTTTCAGTACAGACACCCTCATTCGCGGGAGTGCCAATTCAAAATTATTTCAGATAACCCTTATCAACTCAGATCCGCACAATAACTATGCTCAGAAAGAAGAGGATAGAGACAGAAGAGCATTTATCAAACGATGAATTTCATAGTTACCAAAGTATGGTGTGAAGACCAAACCCCTGGCCAAAGGGCTGGTTAGGGCCTCCCAGGACAGATCGGGAGACAAAGACTTCAGGACAGGAATCAGGACAGGATACTTCACCTCTCTAGTTACCGACGATACGTCGCACCCCTCTCTGACACTCTCTTCCTCCTCGTGGTTCTTCCACAATCTTCTTTCTAACCCAACCAATTCAAATAGATGGTTCTTCATTCAATTTCTTCATCAGCATTTCAGAGCATCAGCACCACCCCGGCACACCCCGTTGTCAAGCTTCTTCAACGTGCATCAAAGCTTCTTCATAACTTCCCCAAAGCTTGCGCTCCACTTCTAACTAAACTACCTCAATTATACCTTTTCATAGGCATGTACCACCCATTAATGTTTCATTTTGCACAGAATACTAACTTCTGATTGGACAGGCGAAGGGGGGATGATCATCACACTATGCTTATAATTCATTTATTCCCTTTAACCATTGTTTCCAAACTCCTCCCCTCAAACTTTTATTCCGGCCTTCCTTTCCCAAACATCTTAAACTTTATTAATGCATTTGTAACTGTTTTCTCAAATAAGTTCCTTCATATGAACACTTCACCCTCATGTTCCCAGGGCACATCTCCGCTGAACTTGGACTCGTGACAAATCCTTAGTCATCCTCCAAGCTTCCATACCAGGGCGCATGCATCGCTCCATATTAGTCTGCTCGACTTAAACAACTTTAACAGGCCCAAATACGCACTAATAATAAAGTAAAAAGGAAAAGTGTTATTTTCAGAAATAAATGATTTCACTGTATACCACCAACCTCTACTCTGACCCATACCATTTGTTATTTCTTTTTCTGCATTTGCGTTAGTTATAAACTCCATTTCTAATTTCAGCAAAGCAGGTGCCATGCATGTGAGCTTTCAAGCGGCCATTTTATAGCTCTTTGCGCAAGCGCCAGAATGTCCCTCCAAGCGAAAGCAGGTCATACTACGTAGATGTAGTAGATGCATGCGCAGTAAAGATCCCATGTTAAATGCGTTCTAGTCCTACGTCCGTGTTATTTACAGTTAGTAAACACATAGGCAAGCTTCATTCTTTTCCCGCGTGTAATGAGAATGCATATTATTAATCACAAAACACGTTATTAGTAATTAGCTAGTAAGCTAAATCGAGAGGATTGCTTCCGAGCAAGTCTCGTGTCCGAGACCTTGCTCCATCAATCCCCTCTCTGATGGCATATTAAGCCATCACAAAAATTCCCATCCATCCCAGATACCAACTTTAACACTTTTTAGTTTACTCCATTTGACCTCCCAACCTTTCATCAACCATCTCATTTCCTCCTAAATCTCGCATCTTCTTATATAACCTGCCTTTCATTTCTTCCAACCGTATTTCCTCATACTTTCTCTTACGTGTCTGTCCCTTTCCTTTTCTGTTCAAGTGTACCTTTCCTTTCGTACCTTTTCTACAACATCTATATGTAATCATTATTAACATCACTATTGTTATTATCATCACTAATGGTATCATTATTTGACCTAGAAAACGTTTCCCAAACCCAACAAACCATTTCCCTATTGATGTTATACTTTTTGTTAGTCTTCCCCACACACTGTCAACCTCCAGTTGGGTCAAATCTTTATGCATTCTCGTAATATTTTCAATATATTCTTTAATTTCTCTGCTCTTGTCCGGAATATAGGTGCAGCAATGTTGAACTTTCAACATGCCACAAACTCCTCCTTCTTTTGCTAACAATGTGTCAAGAGCAAGACGGTTCTGTAAAACCATTGATCTAATTGCAACCATTTCTGTGTTGATCATTAAAAATCCTCCTGCAGTGTCTGTAGAAAGACGATCAACTATGGTTGATAACTTACACATTTACTGTGAATTTAGGATGACTCCAACTGAGGGTATCAGTGCACTAAAAATATCTCCTACAATTTCAGAAAAACTAGCCCTTCTTCTTCGTGTTAGTCTATTTCCATTGGTTCTACTGATTTTGTCTACATGATACATTTTTGGAAAAACTATTCCAAAATAACAGCTTCAGTACCATCTTGCAGGTAACCTGTAATAGGCATTGTTCCCACAAACATAATATACTCCTGGAAAGACAGGATCAGTTCCCCCTTTTAGTCCCCATCCTTCTAATATTAGGAAGTTATGTTCACGTTCACTGGAACCAATGTAATTATTGTTATAATCTGTCTTTAATCTATGGAGGCAGAATTTTCCCCTTTTCACAAAGTACAGGGACATCGCAGCATGAGCCTTGCCACTTGCATAGATTCCCTCCTTCCCAACACATGGAGGTACATGGGTTTTCTGTGTAGTTGCCTTTTCATTAAATCCTGTCTCCTTTCTTCTACTAAATCTAAAAAATCTTTTTCTTCTTTTCTTAATGTACATGTTAAATTATCTTTGTGTTCCTGAACTAAATCTATTGAACTCATTGTTATGAAAAATTCACCCATAAATTGTGAATTTTTACTACTAACTACTGGATTCATATTCTTTCTAATAGGAAGTTCAGAAAATATTACATCTAAATTAGAATAAAAGTACTGCAATCTCCCTGTAGTGTAAAATAAACTTGACAAAACACTACATGACACACCATACGTTAAAGGTATATGATGATACGTCATCCCTTCTGATACGGATGAGGGCAATTTCATTCATACATAACAGTTGTTAATTTGCATAGTGCTAACATGCTGAAATAATAATTTAATAAACACATTAGAGGACTTATTATAGTCTGATTCATTATGATAGTTTGCTTAATCTTCTACTCCTATTTCTATTTTAGTTTCTTTTAATCTATCTACTTTAACATTAGTATTTGTATTATTCTCGTTACTTGTTTTCATTATTAAAGGTACCCCTACTGTTAGGAATAGCCATCCTAATACTGCTAATAAAATACTACAAAAACAAAATTTAAGACACTTTCTTTTAACTCCACACTTTGGTTTTCCGCTAACTTCATTGTCGGCCATTTTGTCTCTGAGAAAATTTATTTTCTCTTATCTTTTCCCTTTTTCAGTCTTTTTGTTCTTTTTATTCTTAAGGAGGTTTCAATTGGCTATCGTCAATTTGTGCAATATGGACTTCTTCTGTCTCATCAGACAGATCCAGGGACTCAAATTCTTTAAGAATGACGTACATCCACTCTGGAGCCTTGTATTTTCTGTTTAAATTTCTCAATCTTGGACTTCTTCGAGTTATTTTTGCTAATGTTTGCTTAGGTCTTGTTTGACTTGTGATTTCATTCACTTGCTCTGGTTTCTTTTCAGATTTTCTCAGGTGATATTTTAGTTTCTTTACTCCAGTTGGCCAATTGTCTCCTTTTCTGACTCTTAATTTGTACTGCTTTTTACCTTCCTTATCTCCTTGTAAGGTTCTTTTTATTTCATTTAATCTGGGCACAATCGGTTTTATTTCTCTGTTTTCTGTGCTTGTACTTTCTTGTGCTTCTTCCTGCTCAGGTTCTACCGTATTTTGTTCTACTTCTTCCTGAGCTTGTTCTTCTAATTCTGTCTGATCCTGCTCAGGTCTTACTTAAAATCTTTCTTCTTCTGCCTGAGTTTGTTCTGCTAACGCTATCTGGTCCTGTTCAGGTGATCCAGCGCGGGTAGAATAACATTTTCCTTATGACACTAACCCAGAAAACACTTACACATCCTTAATCGTATAAAACCTATGTCGGTGGGGCCCATAACACCGCATACATACATTCACTCAATTTTCTGGATCAAACGCTAAGGAAAATGAGCTGCTGGACAAACGGGATACCTTGTTAAAATGACAGAATTATAACCTACACATTATATACATTAACTTAGGATCCTGTCGGTTCTAAACATCAAGGTACTCCGCTATTCGGTCGATGGACCAACTAGTAGAATTAGTCCAGCTCAATCTCAATCTCAATTAAAACCTTTAACATTTATTAATCACAATTTTATTTTAAAGAACCACAGACTCATTTAGAGTTAGCATATAATTTTATCTAAATTCTTTGAGCAAATAAGTACATTTCTTTATTAGGCAAATACATCTAAAAATATCAATAAGCATTTAAGTAAAATTTTGAGAATAGAGACGGAAAATACTCATTACCCTTGGCCATAGGGCGATGACAAGAATGGTTCACCAGGAAAGAAAGATGAACCGCAGGTCACAGGATGCGACTCCCAAATCTGACTGACTGTCCCACTAACCTCCTCGGACGCAATCTCCTCCCGGGCAACTCCCGCAACGGTCTCGTTCCTTCCCCAGTCAAAGTCCGAAGTCCAGAATGACAGAGTCTCTCGCAGCATCAGGATAGAAGAAGCGAACCATGCAGAACGTAAAAGCAGACTCTCTTATACCCTATTCTCTGGCTTGCTACACTTAAAGTTGCAATCTTTAGGGGCAGAAATCACGCTAATTCGTCCATTGGAGGGGTGGTGATGGTCACCTCATCGCCCTCCTTGTTCGAACCGGTTTGGGGACAATAACGCATACAGTAATTCTCATGATCAACAATGTCCAAAGGTAATTCAATTTGTTAATGTATTTTTTTTTTGTAACAAACTCCGATGGTCACACATTAGTTCATCCTCTGTCGCTCGATTCTCCCATCCGGTTCCCATGCATATATGCTGAACTCTTGGCACGATCCTTTTGCAGGTCAGACTGGCCTTGACATCTCTCACTCCGGGCACAGGCCGCATACACGTGACTGGAGCATTCACTCTGCTCATGCGCGGGGCCATTTTATTCAGTGCACGCAATCTCATCCTTTTCCAGCGGCCATTTTCGAAGCATGGCCTAGCAGGCCCGAACGAAACTAATATAAGAACAAACACAACAGAAATTAAACATGGAAAATAAACCTTTCTGTTTACCGCCCGCCATTCTAAAGACCCGTGTTAGGTATTACCTAGCAAAAGCAACATTTAAAGCCATTTTACTTACCATCTGCATTCTTTACCAAGGTGCAATTTTACTACGCAACACAAATCATGCAATTTACTCTATTTACTACGCAAATCACAATACTAATGTTATTTTGCTTCACATTTGTAAATAAATTAGATTTTGCAATGCCAGCAAGTTGCCCACGTGTAATGTTTAATAAAAGGTGCATTTGTTGATTAGTTCATGCGTTTCAAACGGTTAGTATCATTAATCGTTATGGGGTCATTAACTTCCAAGGGGTACAAAAAAAAATTGTTTCCCTGCTCCATCAATTCCCCTTTGGTGATTTTTAACATTACCACTAAAACCTATCCCTACAAAATTTAACAGAAAACTGTTTCTTGTCCACTTGCATTTGTTATTTTAGACAATTGAGTTCTTTTCATCTTGTCTTTTAGACCTTTTGTACATGTTCTCTTTAAACTCTTCCAATTCGATCTCTCCCATCTCCCATCTCCCGTTCTCTTGTTTCTCTTTCCTTATTTTTCTCATTTTCTCTTTTTGCTATATTTTGTCTTTTTCTCTTTTTAATACACACATATGCTAATCTCAATATTAATATTATCACTACTACTAAGATCACTGGAATTAGTATTGTCCCAATTAGAGAACTACCTATTTCGGTGAACCATTTCTTTATTGAGAAAAAACCCTTACCAAGTTTCTCCCAAGCACCTTCAACCTCCAATGGGGCAATTTCTTTATGCAAATCAGTAATGTTCTTTATATACTTATGTATATTCGGACTTTTGTATGGAATGTAAGTGCAACATTGTTGTACCTTCAGCATTCCACAGACTCCACCCTCTTTCGCCAAAAGAATGTCAAGGGCAAGTCGATTTTGCATTACCATAGCTCTCATGGCAACCATTTCAGTATTTACCATCAAGAACCCTCCAACAGTATTCGTTGATAAACGATCTACTACTGTAGACAATTTCCGAATCTTGTATGCATTCAAAGATACACCCACTGCTGGTATCAATGCTTCAAAAATGTCACCTATTATCTCTGAGAAGCTTTCCTTCTCCTACGGGTTAATGGTTTACCTATCTCATGAATTCCTTTCGTTCCTCTTTCCACGTGAAAAATCTTTGGAAAGACCAGGCCTAGATAGCATGTTCCCTACCAATGGTCCGGCAACCTATAATAGGCTCGGTTTCCACAAATATAATAGATTCCTGGGGATACTGGATCTTTTCCTCCTTTGAATCCCCATCCCCCAATAATTTTGTATGTATCTCGGCACTTACTAGAACCCACGAAATAGTTATCATACATAGTGTTATCTCTACTAATACACAATTTTCCTTGTTGGGGCCAATATAAAACCATGGCTGCATTCTTTTCGCTCTTGTCATAACTTCCCTCTTCAAACGCCCAAGGTGGGGTTTTTGTCTTTTCTCCCGTTGCTTTCTTTGAAACTTAACCCTTCTGTCTTCTACCATGTCTAAAAAACATTTTCTTCCTTTCTTAACCTACAAGTAAGATTATGTCTAAATGCATAATCTAATGTTAATTCTTTCGTTTCTAAGAAAAATTCTCCAAAAATCTTTGCAAGTTTCACCTTATTTAGTTCAGGGACTACGGGAACTTTAGCAAAAACAGCATCTGTGTCAGTGTAATAATACTCTAATTTTCCTATTTTGTACAATAAGCTAGCTAAAACACTACAGGTTATTCCATACGTCAAAGGAAGGTGATGATATGTCACACCTTCTGTTACAGACGCAGGTAACTGCAAACATACATAACAATCTCTAACATCCATTGTTTCTACATATTCATACAAAAGTTTTGTGAAGACATTCTTGGAGAAATCAGTTATTGACTTATCCCTATGAAATTCAGTACTATCTATCAGTGTTGCAGTGTTCTTTATGTTAGATTTCTTGTCACTATTCATGTCATTCATGATTGCAGATATATTTTCTCCAACTAATCTAAGTGGAATTATTATTGCTAAAATGAACCAAATATGCATTAGTAAACCTGTACAATAGAAACACATTTTACACCATCTACGGAAAAACTCACATCTAGATCTTCTATTCTCAGTGTCTACCATGTTGAAATATAATCTAAATATATGTACAGAAAATGTGTTTCCACACCTCAGAATGACTTTTTTGCCGTTTTACCCTTTCTTTTATTGTTGACTGGAACCAATTGCTTTTGGCGCAGTTTTTGATCTTTCAGAAATTTTCTTTGACTTTTTCAGTTTGTGTGTCTAGTCCGGTTTTCTTTTCTCCTCTTCAGGATGGGCGCAGTTCACTCTCACCCACTTGTTCACAGTCTTTGTCTGGGTTTTCGTGACTGCTATCCACGTCTTCAATGTCAGGCAGTGCTATGTATACCCATTCAGGTGACTTGTATTTCAGGTTAGGTCTTTTCACTCTTTTGGGTCTCTGCAACTGTCTTTTATTTGTTTTTCTTTGTCTTTTCTGACTTGTTATTTCAGTTACTTGTTCTGCATTGTCTTTGTTCAAATTTATTAGCTTATATCTCAGTCTTTTAATTTCGTTGGGCCAATTGTCTCCTTTTCTTGGCCTTTACAGTTCGTTTTCCTTTTCTCCTCGTTCCACTCTCCAAGCTCTCTTTCTTGGTCCTATACTTTGCCTTATTTCTTCTTCACTTTCTTCAGATTCTGTCTCAGATCTCACTTCACTTTCTTTAACTTTGAACTTTATGATCTCTGTCTCTTTGTCTCAATTCGAATCTCCTTTGGTTTCTTCTGTTTGTAATTCTGAGTCTAATTCTCCTCGTGTTTCTTCTGCAATTTCCTCAATCTCTCTGTCTGAATCTGAATTTTCTTGAGTTATCTCTTTTATTTCTGGAGGAATTTTCCCCAAGCTTGTACTTGGCTGTTCCCTGTCACTGTCTATTGGTTCAGTTTCTCCTGTTTCAATATCCGTTCTTCGGATTCTTCTGTTTGTCTTTCACTGGATTCAGGTTGGTCTGCTTCAGATGCCGAACTGGTATCTGATATTTCCAGATGCCGACTTACAGGTCGCTCTTCAGGATCTGGAACTCCGATTGTTTCAGTTTCTGCTTCAGATGCCGAACTGGTATCTGATATTTCCAGATGTCGACTTACAGGTCGAGCTTCAGGATCTGGAACTCTGATAGTATGGCTGGCATGAATCCAATTTTTCACACCTACACACTTTACTGCAGTTGTTGTCACCAGAATCACTTGACGTGACTTATCCCAGCGTGGAACCAAGCAATTTCTTCTTTTCTTCTGTGAACTTTTATGCGGATCCAGTCTCCTGGACTCAGATCATGAGCTGGTTTTCTCTCAAGAGTGGTCGCATCCAGCCCAACCTGATGAAACACAGAATGCACCACATCAGCCAATCCTTTGCAATAGTCCAGTATGAGTTCATCAGTTATAGTCAGCAGTTTGTTGACAGGTACGTATGCTTGTCTCATTGCTCGTCCCGTTATTATTTCATGAGGACTCAGACCTGTTTTTCTGTCAGGTATGCTTCTTATGCTCATCAGCACCAGGGGTAAGGTATCTGGCCATTTGAGTCCTGTGGCTTGACACATTTTCCCTAACCTATTCTTTATTGTGCCATTTACTTGCTCTACCACTCCAGAAGCCTCTGGTCTGTAGGCACAATGCAGCTTTTGTTGAATGTCTAGGGCTTCACATATTAGTTGGATAATTTCATTCTGGAAATGCGTTCCTCGTTACTGGAAAGCCATATTTAGGAATTAATTCTCTCAGTAGGAGCTTAGCTACAGTAACTCCATCATTCCTTCTTGTCGGATAGGCCTCCACCCAACGAGAAAACAAACAGACGACCACCAGGACATACCTCAATCTGTTACTCGGGGGCATTTCAATAAAATCCAATTGCATTCTGGTAAAAGGACCTCCTTCACGTCCTATTGTTCCCAAACTCACTACTGTCTTCCTTCCAGGATTTATCTGTTGGCATATAAGGCATCTTTGACAAAGGCTTTCAGCTATAGCCCTAAACGTTGGGTTGTACCAGGTCTGTTTGAAAAGTCTGATCATGGCACCACTAGCTATGTGTGCCTGTCCATGGTACATCCGTGCAATGTTAGAGATCATGCTATCAGGCATAACTGGTCTTTCATCCCTGTAAACCCAGACTTCATCTTCCTCTCTCCGTCTGCAACCTGATTTTATCCAAACGTCTTTTTCCTCATCACTTGCCTCTTCCTGCAATTGTTTCACCTCTTCCCATGTTTCAACTGGGTTAGTAAACAGCAAGGGACATGCAACATTTTCTTTTTCCCTTCTCCGATTTTTGAGGTCATATTTCTGGCACAATATTGAGCTAATTCATCAGCAAAATTGTTACCAACTGCAATGTAATCAGTTCCATTTTTATGAGCTGTGCATTTTACCACCGCAATCTGTTTAGGCAGCTGTATCACCTCAATCAACTTATTCACAAACTCACCATTCCTAATAGGAGACCCTGAGGAAGTCAGAAATCCCCTCTGGGAACAGATCTGTCCGAAGTCATGGACCACTCCAAAGCCATACCGGCTATCCGTGATCACAGTAATTCGGAAATTCCTTCTCAGTTTGCAAGCTCGAATCAGAGCAATCAGCTCAGCAACTTGGGCTGAACGTATTCCTCTCAAACAAGATGCTTCCATTATGGTTGCCACCGTACATACAGCATACGCAGCACTTAAAACTCCTTCATTTGTCCTCAGGCATGATCCATCCACAAACATCACATAATCTGACTCTTTTAGAGGTTCATCTCTGATGTCAGGTTGGGGCTTTGTGCAAAATTCAAGCACATCCAAACATTTATGATCAATCTCATTTTTGACCTCTGCATTTACTCCATCTGGCAGTAAGGTGGAAGGATTCACACTCTTGCATCTTACAATGGTTACATTGTCTGCACCCAAGATCACTTTTTCATACCTATTCAGCCGACTATGTGTCATGAATTGTGTTTTTGTTCTGGTCAGAAGGATTTCAACTGAATGTGGGACATATACTCTCAAAGGATATCCCATCACAATGCCTTCACTCTGTTCCAGATTCACACAAGTAGCAGCTACTGCTTTCAGACATCCAGGCAACGCTTTTGCTACCGGATCTAAAACCGCTGAAAAATAAGTTATTGGTCGTCTCATTCTTCCATGCCTCTGCACTAATACTGAAAGTGCACATCCATCTCTCTCACTACAATACAGCTCAAATTCTTTCTCATAATCAGGCATTCCCAATGCTGGTGCTTATCACAAACTTGTTCTCAGTTGCTCAAAAGCCTTCATTTCTTCCTCATCCAACGCAATCGGATCTTTGACATCACTCTTTGTCAATCGCTGTAAAGGTTTTGCAATCAATGAAAATCCACTTATCCACTGTCGGCAATAACCAACCATTTCAAGGAACATTCTCACTTCTCTTTGTGTCATTGGGGCTCTCATTCCTTTAATAATCCTTATTCTTTCTGTTGTCACTTTTCTTATCCCTTTCTCAATCTTATGACCTAAATACTGTACTTCCTGTTGACAGAATTGCAGTTTTGATGGGGACACCTTGTGTCCTCCTTCTGCCAAATGATTCAGTAAAGCAATTGTGTCCGTAACACATGCTTATCTGGTCTTTGATGCCACCAATAGGTCATCGATATATTGGACCATCACAGATTTTTCAGGCCTTTTCAAACTTTCTAAGGATTTCTTCAGAATTTGATTAAAATAGAAGGACTTTCAGTATACCCTTGAGGAATTCAATACCATGCCAAAATACGTTCTCCAAACCGAAACGCAAATAATGGCTGGCTGTCAGGGTGCAATGGAATAGAGAAAAATGCATGGCACAAATCAATAACTGTGTACCATTCTGCATCATGAGGGATTTGATACAGTATTACAGCAGGATTTGGCACAATTGGGCAGCAAGGAATAACAATTTTGTTCACTTTTCTCAAATCCTGTACTATTCTATATGTTCCATTTGGCTTTTTCAATCCCATTATAGGAGAATTACATGGACTGCTCATTATTTCTCTCAAAATTCCTTGTTCAATCATCTTATTAATTACAGGTGTTATTCCTTCAATAATTTCTGGCGTCAGTTTGTACTGCGGGGTGTTTGGGTAAGTTGTTCCTTCTTTTACAGTAATTTTTATAGGATCAACTTCTCTCATTAGTCCAATATCTTCACCTGTGAAATCCCATACATCAGACCTGACTGTTCCTTTCAATTCAGTAGGGATTTTCTCTGCATCAAACACAGGAAACATATCATTCATTCCTGGTTCTAGTTCTGCCATTGTCATTTTATACAGAACATCATCATCTGTTGTCTGGAAAGCAATACCATCTGGAGTACAGTAGATGGTACAATTCATTTTGCAAAGCAGATCGCATCCTAATAAATTTACAGGACTACAATCACACACTACAAATCGGTGCATATCTTTGAATGGACCAATTTCCACCTCTACTGGTTTTGTAAGAGGGGTTTTAATTTGCCTGTTTGAAACACCTACAACTTGGATGTATTCTCCTGAGAGAGGGAGGTTTGGAATTTCCACTGATCTAACAGTAGAACGGGTAGCACCAGTGTCCACAAGGAAAGTAACATTTACACCATTCACTTTTCCATCCACAAATGGATCTGACTGAACTACCTCTAGAGTTGCGCCAAGCACGCACTCCTCTTCCTCTCCTAGGCACCATCATAAGCTTTCATCCGATTCATCTCCATCTTGCTGTAACCAATAATGTGAAACAGCAGCTGCACGCGGCAATTTTGTTACCTGCTCTTCTCCGTAGAATCCTGCCTCTGTACTGTATCTTTGAGGGTTTACACTCTTTGGAAGAGGTGGTTGCGGCACCTGACACTGTTGAGTAACTACCTGCGGCTGTCGCGGCTGTTGGTAACTCACCTCATTCTGCACCTGTGGATTTAATGGTTGATTCTCTGTATTAACTCTCGGAGATAATTTACACTCATTTCTCCAGTGCCCTAATTTTCCGCAATTATGACATGGCCATTTCTTTTTGGCTTCTTCCATACTCATCTGACCTTTTCCCTTACCAATATTAGGTCTGAACTTGGTCTGTCCTGCGCCACTAGACTGATTATTCATCTGAGCTTCTTGCTGTTCTGCAACTTTTACTTCTGCCCACATTGCCTTTTCCTTGAGTTTACGCTGTCTGGCCTCAATATCATCACTACAATATTTTGCGTACCGTAGTACCTCATTTACTGTGCTAGTCTGCCAACATAACATATGCTGCTTAATCATTTCACTTATCTCGGGTTTCAAACCATACACAAATCGATACACAAAATAACTCATGTCTTTTTCACTCAAATTCTCGTATCTACTATACTGTTTAAAAACTAAGAGCAACCTTTCATAATAAGCATGTACAGACTCTTTATTCTCCTGAGTTGTTCTATCAATCTTTACCCAGTCCGTTTCTTTTGGTGGAATCTTATTTTTCAGGAATGTGATTGCCTGTTCATATTTTCTCCTTACTTCTGAACCTGGGGCTCCTGTTTTTGCATCTCTAGGATATTCTTCCTTCGGCCAGTCAATTGTAATTTTACACTCTGTCCATAAATCTGCAGGAACAACAATCTCAAACAATCCATCCAGATCTTCCCACAATACTTTTGAAACCTTTACAAACCTTTCTACCTGTCTATACCATTCTACAGGCTTTTCTCTCAATCATTTGTAAATGACAATATATCTTGTCTGGACCATGGGACGTGTACATAACCTCCTCCTGGAATTTCTCTCATTGGACATTCTTTTACCGTTGGTTCTTTTTCTTTTACTGGAAAAGCCAATGATGCTTTATCAGTTGTTCCCTCTTTTCTCCTTATCCACCTACTTCTCCACTTGTCTACATCTCTCCATTTTCTCAGTAAAACAATTAGTTCTTTTATCTGTGTTAGTCGTCCTGAAGTGTTCAGATTTTCTATGTCCTTTTCACTAAAATCTACCCTGTACGGTTTCTGCAATCCCCTAATTTTTGCAAAATCTACTCCTAGTTCGTTCGCTGTTTCTTCCAATTTTTCATGCAAGTTCCTAGCTCTCCAAGTGATGCTTTTACACATAAACATTAATTCATCATCTTGATAGGACTTCAATCGATCTGTACCAATAGTCCCTAGAATCAATTCCTCCAAATCTATCTTTAATCTGACCACATCCAAAGGTTGTGGTTTGGCATCTTTTTTCTGCAAGCTCCTCACCCAATCATTTAATTCCTCTGCAGTCGGACCCACAGGGGTTTTAGTTAATTCTACCCTGTTTACACTTTTCTCCGGGGTTTCAGTTGCTGACTCGGCTCCTATAGGAATCTTATTTATCGGACTCTCATTAATTGTCAAATTTACAGGTGGACTTGACCTAAATGGACCAACAGAATCTTTTGTCTCTCTATTTTCTGGAATTATCCCTTCTCTTACTTTTTCCATACTAGAATTTAATGGAACTATTAAGGAATGTTCATCTATCTTTTGATTTTCAAATACTGGGATTACTGGCCCTATACTGGCCCTATACTGGTATTACTGGCACAGTCACAGCTTCCATATTCTTTGTCAGTTCTCATATCTTTTCAGTCAACTCTCTTGTGGTTCTAGCTAGTTCAGCTGTATTACCATTATCATGTTTCACAGTCTGTGGTGTTTCTAGTTTATGGACTATTTATTTCAGAAAATTATTCAGGGCTTCGATTTATTACAGTTTCCATTGGCGGTGCATTTGGTGTCACCACCACAGAATCCTGTTGATATGGAGGGGGTCTTTTATTTAAAATGTCCTCCAGCAACTCATCCTCTGTGTCGCTAACTCCACACCCATATTTCTCTGGTACTGCATGCTTCTTTTTCTCCGTACACTTTTTCCCTGCAAATTCTTCAACTGTTCTGGCAGGAAACATACCATCCATCATGTTAGCATACCGCCATCGTCTCATCCTGTCTTCATGACTCAAACCCCATACTCTTCCATGAATGAAACTATAATTCTTTGCACCTCTGTGTCTTTCCCTTTCATACATCTCAGCTTCCCATTCACCTAAGGCTTCGAACTGTGTCGGTCTAGGTCTCGGTTCAAGTCTCATCATTTTTTGTCTCAAATTTCGAAGTACAGCTGTGCTAAACGAACCATTTTCCGGAAATGCCAATACTCCACCGTCTTTGGTATATTTCGCCCAATTTTCCAACCAAATGCAAGTATGATCATATAAGATGCTGGTGTTTTCGGTGGAGGAAGTACTTCTCCTTCCCTAGTCACAACCTTTTTATCTTTCTTAAAAAGATGTTTAAGCTTCGCAAACCATGATGATTTCTCTCTATCACGTTCATTGTAATAAGCCATATTTCACTGTTGTTTTACCGAAGCTAATTCACATAATTCTTCACCAATCGGTTATTTCTACCGCGCAGCTATTCTGACCTATCCCAGAGCATCTCACACCAATGCACTAATCAGAAAGCTCTACTTCACTCTCACACTAGCCTATTCCAGCGCGTCTCACACTAACGCACCAATCAAAAAACCCTTTGTTCTTCCACAACTGGCCAATACCAGCACGGTTCTTATTGACTTCAGTTCTACTCCTGCTTCTACTGACCCCTCCTTTACAAAAATTATCGGCACTTCTCTTAACTTCTCTTTTCAACTAAATCAATTAGTTACAACGTGAAACACATTACCATTGTCGGTTTCTCTAAACAAAAGAGATAGTTTATTCCAACTTATAAGAATACTGTTTCGTTCGATAAGTGTAGTACTGCTCTCTACCTTACCCTTCTCTCAAGCTAGAGGTAAACCCGTTTCTCTGGGGATAAAACACATGTGGAGACTACACTTCTCCTGAGAATTAAGGCCAAAGTTTCACAAGAAAACCTGTTGTTATTTCACTCAAATGCAATTCATACGTGAAATTTCCCTAACATAACACAGTCTTGTGTTATCACCAAATTTGAAATCAGACAATGTACAATTCCATGTGACTTCTCTGCCACACGTGTCCACTTCCTACTTCCCGGAAGCTTCAAAATTCTGACTACATATAACGTAATACAAACTCAACATAGAGTGTTAGACATGAAAAAATCGATAATCAATAATTACCAAACTAATCTATAGAAACCATAACTCTGCTACCAAGAAATCTGATCCAGCACGGCCAGAATACATTTTTCCTTATGACACTAACCCAGAAAACACTTACTCATCCTTAATCATATAAAACCTATGTCGGTGGGGCCCATAACACCGCATACATACATTCACTCAATTTTCTGGATCAAACGCTAAGGAAAATGAGCTGCTGGACAAACGGGATATCTTGTTAAAATGACTGAATTATAACCTACACATTATATACATTAACTTTGGATCCTGTCGGTTCTAAACATCAAGGTACTCCGCTATTCGGTCGATGGACCAACTAGTAGAATCAGTTGATGGCGATTAAGTCCAGCTCAATCACAATTAAAACCTTTAACATTTATTAATCACAATTTTATTTTAAAGAACCACAGACTCATTTAGAGTTAGCATATCATTTTATCTAAATTCTTTGAGCAAATAAGTAAAGTTCTTTATTAGGCAAATACATCTAAAAATATCATTAAGCATTTAAGTAAAATTTTGAGAATAGAGACGGAAAATACTCATTACCCTTGGCCATAGGGCGATGACAAGAATGGTTCACCAGGAAAGAAAGATGAACCGCAGGTCACAGGATGGGACTCCCAAATCTTACTGACTGTCCCACTAACCTCCTCGGACGAAATCTCCTCACGGGCAACTCCTGCAACGGTCTCGTTCCTTCCCCAGTCAAAGTCCGAAGTCCAGAATGACAGAGTCTCTCGTAGCATCAGGATAGAAGAAGCGAACCATGCACAACGTAAGAGCAGACTCTCTTATACCCTATTCTCTGGCTTGCTACACTTAAAGTTGCAATCTTTAGGGGCAGAAATCACACTAATTGGTCCATTGGAGGGGTGGTGATGGTCACCTCATCGCCCTCCTTGTTCGAACCGGTTTGGGGACAATAACGCATACAGTAATTCTCATGCTCAACAATGTCCAAAGGTAATTCAATTTGTTAATGTATTTTTTTTTTGTAACAAACTCCGATGGTCACACGTTAGTTCATCCTCTGTCGCTCGATTCTCCCATCCGGTTCCCATGCATATATGCTGAACTCTTGGCACGATCCTTTTTGCAGGTTAGACTGGCCTTGACATCTCTCACTCCGGGCACAGGCCGCATACACGTGACTGGAGCATTCACTCTGCTCATGCGCTGGCCATTTTATCCAGCACACGCAATCTCGTCCTTTTCCAGCGGCCATTTTTGAAGCATGGCCTAGCAGGCCCGAACGAAACTAATTTAAGAACAAACACAACAGATATTTAAACATGGAAAATAAACCTTTCTGTTTACCACCCGCCATTCTAAAGACCCGTGTTAGGTATTACCTAGCAGAAGCGACATTTAAAGCCATTTTACTTACCATCTGCATTCTTTACCACAGTGCAATTTTACTACGCAACACAAATCATGCAATTTACTCTATTTACTACGCAAATCACAATAATAATGTTATTTTGCTTCACATTTGTAAATAAATAAGATTTTGCATTGCCAGCAAGTTGCCCACGTGTAATGTTTAATAAAAGGTGCAGTTGTTGATTAGTTCATGTGTTTCAAACGGTTAGTATCATTAATCGTTATGGGGTCATTAACTTCCAAGGGGTACAAAAACAATATTTTGTTTCCCCTGCTCCATCACAGGTCTTAATTCAAACTTTTCTTCTGCTGCCTGAACGTGTTCTTCTCTTTTTCCCTCCTCAGGTTTGTTTATGTCTTTTTCTGTTTTCACCTGAGTGTGTTCTTCTTCCCCTATCTCTTCAGTTCTGTTATTCTTCTGGTTTCAATGGCATCATCAATTACTTCAATTCCTGGGATCCATTCTTCCTGACTTATCTCGGGCTGTTCATCAAATGGTTGTCTTTCAGAATCTATCACTCTAGATTCTTCAATTTCACAGTTTACAACTCCTGATGCTTCAGCCTGCTCAGTCAGTGGTGGCTCTTGTTGATCTAATGGGCTCTGTACTCTTCTGGTATGACTAGCGTGAATCCAATTGGGCAAACCTGCACACTTCACTGCTGTGGTAGTGACTAGTATGACTTGCCTTGGTTTGTCCCACCTTGGTGCTAGACACGATTTCCTTGCGTGTTTCTTCACTAGCACCCAATCTCCAGGATTCAAATCATGCGCTTGATCTGGCTGTCTTTCAACTGCGTCTTATCCAACCTGATGAGAGATAGAACGCATCACTTCAGCCAATCCTTTGCAATAGTCCAATACCAGATCATCAGTTATACTCAGTTTATTTCCAGGAATGAACGCTTGTCTCATGGCTCTTCCCATGAGTACCTCATGTGGACTCATTCCTGTTTTTCTGTCTGGAATGCTTCTGAGACCCATTAGTACAAGAGGTAATGCATCTGGCCATTTCAGCTTTGTGGATGCACACCCGTTTCCCAATCTTGACTTGATTGTGCCATTCATTTGTTCAACAATTCCAGAAGCCTCTGGACGATAAGCACAGTGTAGTTTTTGTTCAATGTTAAATGCAGCACAGATTAATCGAATTATTTCATTATTAAAATGAGGGCCTCT
Organism: Calotriton arnoldi; assembly: GCA_963921515.1. Classification (NCBI taxonomy): domain Eukaryota; kingdom Metazoa; phylum Chordata; class Amphibia; order Caudata; family Salamandridae; genus Calotriton; species Calotriton arnoldi. Next base: position 236,476 of record CAWUFW010012751.1, read on the forward strand.
ATCTGATTCCAAAGTGACCGGAAAACCAAACCGTGGCACTAACTCCCTCAACAATAATTTTGCAACTGTAAGACTGCCATTTCTTCTAGTAGGGTAGGCTTCCACCCATCTTGAGAAAAGGCATACTATGACAAGTACGTATTTCAATCCGTTGCAGGGGGGTAACTCAATGAAATTTAACTGTAGTCTGGTGAAGGGTCCTTCTGCCTTTCCGATTTTTCCCCATCTTACCACTGTCTTTCTTCCTGGGTTCTGCTGTTGGCAGGTTAAGCATCTATGGCAAAGGCTCTCTGCGATTACCCTGAACTTTGGATTGTACCAACTCTGTCTGAATAGTCTGATCATTGAATCTCTCCCTATGTGTGTTGCTCCATGATACACCCTCGCCATTTTTGAAAGCAGACAGTCTGGCATGACTGGACGTCCATCTAGATACACCCATACTTCATCATGTGGTCTTTTGGTACAGGCTGCCTTTATCCAGATTTCTTTTTCCTTTTTCTCGACCTCTTCCTGCAATTGTCTAATCTCATCCTATGTCTCTGGCACTGAGAAGTACATAAGTTGGCATCTGGTTTCTCCCGTTTCAATTTTCCTGTTTATGGCTACTGCATTTTTAGCGCAGTATTTTGCCACTTGGTAAGCATAATTATTACCAGCAGTCACATAGTCATTTCCTGACTGATGTGCAGCACATTTTACAACTGCTATTTCTTTTGGCAATTGTAATGCTTCCAACAAATCCTTTACATTTTTGCTGTTTCTGATTGGAGACCCTGAAGAAGTCAGAAATCCCCTCTGCATCCAAAGCTGGCCGAAGTCATGCACAATCCCGAAACCATACTGACTATCCATAAATATGGTTACTCTCCAATTTTTCCCCTTTTTATATGCCATTGTCAAGGCAACCAATTCAGCTACTTGTGCAGACTTGACCCCAGGTAAACAGGATGCTCCAATTACCCCCGAAAATGTGCAAACAGCATATGCAGCACTTAGACCTCCTTCCTGTGTTCTAAGGCAGGAGCCATCTACAAATAACTCATGATCTGCTTCTTTTAGTGGTGTCTCTTTTAAATCCGGGCGGGGCTTTGTGCATAACTCAGTCACGTCTAAACAATCGTGATCACTTACATCTTTTACTTCCTCATCACAGGGGTCTGGCAATAGGGTGGCTGGGTTCAGAATCATACACCTTGTCACAGTCACATTCTCAGCTCCCAAAATCACTCTTTCGTACTTTGTCAAACGGCAAGGGGTGAGGTGCTGTGTTCTTGTTAAAAGAATCTCAACTGAGTGTGGAATGAATACCTTTACCGGATGTCCCATCACTATCGACTCACTTTGCTCCAGACTCATACAAGTAGCAGCTACTGCTTTTAAGCAGCCAGGCAATGCTGAAGCCACCGGGTCCAATATAGCTGAAAAATATGCCACTGGACGCCGACTCAATCCATGTCTCTGTGTTAAAACTGAAAGTGCACAATTTTCTCTTTCGCAACAAAACAAAGCAAAGTCTTTTGTATAGGCTGGCATGCCCAAGGCAGGAACCTCACACAGACAATTTCACAATCTCACAAATGCCTCTAGGCAGTCATCAGTCCATTCAATCGGATCTTTTGCTCGCTTCCGAATCATCTGTATTAGAGGTTTCGCTAACATAGAAAATCCATTTTTCCATTGTCTGCAGTATCCAACCACTCCCAGAAACATTCTCATTTCTCTCTGAGTCTGTGGCAATTGCATTTCTTTGATTATTTTTATTCTTTCCGGTGTCACTTTTCTAACTCCTCTTTCTATTTTATGCCCTAAATATCTTACTTCTTGTGGACAGAACTGTAATTTTTCTGGAGACACCTTGTGTCCTCCTTCAGCCAAATGGTTCAGCAACGCAATTGTGTCTGTGACACAAGCTTCTCGCGTTTTTGATGCCACTAACAAGTCATCAATGTACTGAACCAGAACAGAATTTCTGGGCATAATCAACGATTCTAGCCACTTCTTCAAAATCTGATTAAAGATTGAAGGACTCTCTGTGTATCCTTGAGGAACACGACACCATGCGTAAATACGATCTTCAAATTTAAACGTAAACAAATACTGGGTGCAAAGGAATAGAAAAGAACGCTTGGCATAAATCGATTACTGTGATCCATCCTGCATTCCATGGTATCTGATAAAGGATCACTGCTGGATTTGGCACGATTGGACAACAGGGAATTACAATCTTATTTATTTTTCGCAGTTCTTGCACTATTCTGTACTTTCCGCTAGGCTTTTTCAGTCCCATTATTGGCGAATTACAGGGCCTGCTCATCACTTCTTTTAGAATGCCTTGTTTAACCATCCGTTCAATTTCTGGAATAATTCCTGCTTTTACTTCTGGACTCATTTTGTACTGTCGGGTATTTGGATACACTGCACCTTCCTTCACTGTCAATTTAACTGGGTCTACATTTTTCATTAGCCCAACATCTTTTCCTGTAAAATCCCACACTCTGGATTGGCTGTCGTTCTCAACTCTTCCGGCAATTCATTCTCAGTTATTAATGAAAACATTTCATCTACTTCTGTTCCCTGTTTGGCCAGCATCATTTTGTAGACTACATCCTCATAGGGAGTTTGGGAAGCGAACACCATCCGGTATACAATAGATCGTGCAATTCATCTTGCACAAAAGATCTCTTCCCAACAGGTTTACAGGACTGGAATCACAAACTACAAATCGATGCATTTCTTTGAAGTTTCCAATGTGCACCTCCATTGGCTTTGTGATAGGGGTTCTAATCTGTTTGTTAGACACTCCTACAACTTAGATCGTTTCTCCCGAGAGGGGTAGGTTTGGGATGTCTGCTGTTCTCACAGTAGACCTGGTAGCACCAGTATCCAATAGGAAAGTTATGTCTTTACCTTCTACTTTCCCGTTAACAAATGGACATGACTGATCTACCGGTAAGGATGCGCCAAGCACGCACTCCTCTTCCTCCCCCTCATGCACCATCATTGTGCAATATCTGAACGTTCTTCAGTATTCTGCAAAAAATATTGTGCAATTGTTCTATTATTCTTACCACTTTCTCCTTGAAATCCGGTGTTCGCACTGAAACTTTGATGGTTCACAAAATTTGGCATAGGAGCTGGTGGTACCTGATATTGTGGAGTGACTCCCTGTTGCTGCTGATTCATAAGTACTTCATTCTGCATCTGTGGGATTAAATTTTGATTTGGCCCATTATTATTATTATTATTCTGAGTAGTCTTACACTCGTTCATCCAATTTCCAAGCTTTCCGCACGCATTACAAGGGAACTTCTTTTTCGCTTCTTCTCTGTCCATTCGCCCCTTAAATCTATTACCATTCATTTCTTGATTATTCTGACTCTGTTCTTTTACTGGATTATTATTTTGCTCATTTGTCTTCTCTTCCTGCTGCTCTGCCAATTTAACTTGAGCCCACATCATTTTCTCTTTCAGCTTCCTTCGCCTGGCCTCTATGCCATCCCCGCAATATTTTGCGTACTTTAAAATTTCATCCACTGTCTTACTTTGCCAACAAAACATGTGCTGTTGTATCATCTGACTAATCTCCGGTTTCAAGCCATATACAAACTGATACACAAAATGTCCCATATCTTTGCCACCAATGTTCTCAAAACCACTATACTGCTTGAACACCTGCAACAATCGCTCATAGTACGCATGTACAGATTCATTTGGTTCCTGTGTCATTCTATCTATTTTTACCCAATCTGTTTCTTTAGGAGGGATTTTCCCTTTCAAATATGTAATCACTTGGTGATACATTTTCAGCACTTCTTCTGACGGTGCTCCTGTTTCTGTATCTCTAGGATACTCCTCATTAGGCCAATCAATTGTGATCTTGCATTCTGTCCATAAATCACCAGGTACCACTATGTCAAATAGACCATCCAGATCTTTCAATAACACCTTTGAGACTTTCACAAACCTCTCTACCTGTTTGTACCACTCAACTGGCTTTTCTCTCAGTTTTGGAAAATCATTTGTAAATGATAAAATATCTTGTCTACTGCAAGGGACATGAACATATCCTCCTCCAGGAACCTCTCTCATTGGACACAACCATTCCACCTTTCCTGTTTCTCTTACTGGAAATGCAGCTACTCTCTCTCTCGCTTGCACTTCTTTCTTCCTTATCCACCTAATCCTCCATTTATCAATGTCTCCCCATTTACGCAAAATGTTCATTAATTCTTTTATCTGTAACCTTTTTCCTGAAGCATTCACACTTTCCAAATCTTTATCAGTAAAATCCACTCGATAAGGCTTCTGTAACAATTTTGATTTCCTATATCTATTCCAATCTCTGAAGCAACTTCAGTTAATCTTTCATGAAATAGTCTTGCTCTCCTGGTTATACTCTTACATAGAAACAACAATTCTTCATCATTGTAAACGTTTAATCTTTCCGTACCCACACATCCTGTCATCATCTCTTCCAATTCCACTTTCAATCTGCTAATATCTAAAATCTTTGGTTTTGGGATCTGATTTTCCCTTTCCTGAGCCCATCTTTCTATTTCTTCAGAGGTGACTACTGTTGTATCCGAAGTCCCAGCCTGAACCAAAGGTCTTCTCTCTCTCAAATTCATTGGCGTAACTCTCTTTGGAGTTTCCGCATGAGGTTCCACAATAGGGAGATCCATTAATGAAATAACTGACTCACTTTCACTAACCTGATCATCTGTGATTACTATCTCTTTTCTAGGACTATTTAATGGAACTTGCACAATTTGTGATTTCTGGGTACTCTTATTATCCCCATATAATGGGATTACTGGACCAATGGTTACAGGTACTGTCAAAGCTTCAGTATTTAAATTCAATTGACTTATCTTTTGAACTAGTTCTTCCCTAGTTTTGTTTAAAACTTCTCTTTCATTATCTTCCAACCCTCTGTTGTATGATGTCTCATGTAAAATTTGTGGAGTTAATGGTATTCCCATTATGGGCGCGCTTGGGACAACCTTACTTGCTGCTTCTTGATATGGTGGTGGATTTTTAATTAAAATATCCTCTAACAATTCGTCATCTGACTCTCCATATCTTGTCGAATTCATATGTTTCGTTTTCTCTTTACACTTTCCTCCAGATTGTTCCTCAGCCATCAACACTGGATATAACCCTTCTGATACCATAGCTCTCCTCCACTGTTTCATCTGCCCTTCTCGTGTCTCATGCAAATGTCTTGGAAAGAATCCTCTATATCTTTCACCTCTGCATTTCTCTCTTTCATATGACTCAGTCTCCCGTTCTTCCAAAGCCTCATATTGAGTTAACCTAGGTCTCGGTTCTAAATCACTCATCTTCAATCTCAAATTCTGAAGAATTCTCCCATTAAACGTACCATCCTTAGGAAACGCTAACACACCATCATCCTTCGTGTACTCTACCCAATTTTCCAACCACACGCAAGTATGATATCCTCTCTCCATCATCATAAAAGATGCTGGTGTCTTCGGTGGCAGAATAGGAATGCCCTCTCTAGTCAGCACAGGCTTATCCTTAACAAAGAAATTCTTTATTCTCTTAAAAATTGACATCTTTCTTTTCTCTCCATACATTCCTGAAGAACGATGTAGGAAATTGTATTCCGCAAACCCTTGAAATCTTCTACCTGTACATCTTGCACTGACAGTCAAATCAAAATCCTGCATACAATCCTTCTCTCCTCCAATCCTAGCGCAGCTTCTAACTAAATGTCCAATCAAATCAGGATCACACTCGTACTCTGACCAATGTCAGCGCGGCCTTTTCCTGACGTCAGTTTTGCTCCTTACTCCTGACCCCTCCTTTACCAAGCTCCTCCTGACACACGCCCGCTGTATCTACCAATCCCAGCGTGGCTCTCTGTGACGTCAGTCCCACTCCGGCGACTGACCCTCCCTTTGCAAGGTAATACGAAATTTTATTTCTTCAAAAATTCTTTAAACTTCTTTGTTATTAACAACGTAAAAACATTCGCTACTCTGTCTGTTCCACTAAATCAAAAGGATAGTTTATTTTCTTTCACTGCGAGTAACACCTTCCCCTTACTCTTCACCTAAGCTCCAGAGAACCTGCTACTCTTCCGGTATCTCCCGTTAGGGAATTTTGAGACCGGTATTTCACCAGCGAACTCCTTTTGCTGCCAATCTAGCTTAGAAAAACCTGCTTCTCCTTCAGGGTTACCCTTACTAGGTGATATAACGCCTAAAGTTTCACCAGCGAACTCTTCGCTTTCAAACACTCTCTCTTTTGTACAGAAAATAGTCCCTAGTTTAACACTGCCAGCCCTACCTAGCTTCTCAGTGTTATTCCAACAGACAAGTAACCTCACTACAGGGTGGTTTCTATCGCCACCTGCTATTCATTCCCCGGGAATTTTCCAGACAACATAAAAACAAGACACTAACTATTTTGTTAAAACATTAACCAAAAATCAATAATCTATACTTATCATCAAACTAGTCACTAACAACCATAGCTCTGCTGCCAGAAAACTGATCCAGCGGTCTACTAGCAACAGATACTCCACTACCATATACTCACTTGGGCCCATACAACTTTCTTCCTCTGCGGGCTAAGTAAACCACTGGAAACATTTAGTTTTATGATGTTTCTTATAACTCAAGATCTAGTTATTGCTTCTTTAACTAAACCTTCTGCTGATCAAACAGTTCTTTCCTCTGGTCAATGGACCAGTTAGGTGGAACTAGTTGATGGCGATAATTGACATAACTTGTTATACATTTCTTAATAAGTATAACATAATGACAGACTCAGTACGTTTTTAAATCTTTATCTAAATTAGGGGTTTTGAACCATCTCAAAGCGTTTCAGTACAAACACCCTCATACGCGGGAGTGCCAATTCAAAAATATTTCAGATAACACTTATCAATTCAGATCCATACAATAACTATGCTCAGAAAGAAGAGGATAGAGACAGAAGAGCATTTATAAAACAATGAATTTCATAGTTACCAAAGTATGGTGTGAAGACCAACCCCCAGGCCAAAGGGCTGGTTAGGGCCTCCCAGGACAGATCGGGAGACAAAGACATCAGGACAGGATACTTCACCTCTCTAGTTACCGACGACTACGTCGCACCCCTCTCTGACACTCTCTTCCTCCTCGTGGTTCTTCCGCGATCTTCTTTCTAACCCAACCAATTCAAATAGATGGTTCTTCATTCAGTTTCTTCATCAGCATTTCAGAGCATCAGCACCACCCCGGCACACCCCGTTGTCAAGCTTCTTCAACGCGCATCAAAGCTTCTTCGTAACTTCCCCAAAGCTTGCGCTCCACTTCTAACTAAACTACCTCAATTATACCTTTTCATAGGCATGTACCACCCATTAATGTTTCATTTTGCACAGAATACTAACTTCTGATTGGACAGGCGAGGGGGGGATGATCATCACACCATGCTTATACTTCATTTATTCCTTCAACTCCTCCCCTCAAACTTTTATTCCGCCCTTCCTTTCCCATACATCTTTAAACTTTATTAATACATTTGTAACGGTTTTCTCAAATAAGTTCCTTCATATGAACTCTTCACCCTCATGTTCCCAGGGCACATCTCCGCCGACCTTGGACTTGTGACAAATCCTTAGTCATCCTCCAAGCTTCCGTACCAGGGTGCATGCGTCGCGCCATATTAGTCTGCTCGACTTAGACAACTTTAACAGGCCCAAATATGCACTAATAATAAAGTCAAAAGGAAAAGTGTTATTCTCAAAAATAAATGATTTCACTGTATACCACCAACCTCTACTCTGACCCATACCATTTGTTATTTCTTTTTCTGCATTTGCGTTAGTTATAAACTCAATTTCTAATTTCAGCAAAGCAGGTGCCATGCATGTGAGCTTTCAGGCGGCCATTTTATAGCTCTTTGCGCAAGCGCCAGAATGTCCCTCCAAGCGAAAGCACGTCATACTACGTAGATGTAGTAGATGCATGCGCAGTAAAGATCCCATGTTAAATGCGTTCTAGTCCTACGTCCGTGTTATTTACAGTTAGTAAACACACAGGCAAGCTTCATTCTTTTCCCGCGTGTAATGAGAATGCATATTATTAATCACAAACACGTTATTAGTAATTTGCTAGTAAGTTAAATCGAGAGGATTGCTTCCGAGCAAGTCTCGTGTCCGAATCCTTGCTCCATCAGAGGTACCCCCTTAAAAGTAATTTGAAGGTCTGGGAGTAGGGGGAAAAACCAAAATACATTGCAAATAACTCCCACCCGAGCTATGCTTATTTATTGATGGCTCCTACTAGCTCTACGGGCTACCCTTATGCATATAAGGTAATTCAGCAATTTCTTGATTTTTTAAATCCTTTTTTTTCTTTTTTTTTCCAATTCTTTTTCAACTTTGTATGCAGATCAGCTTATTAAAGAATTCAGAATCACATAATTCGTCAATAATACAAAAGTTAAAACGAGACATAACAATTGAGTAACATAGCATATAGTATAATCAGTTACATATTAACATGTTTGAATGATTTCTACATGTTTATCATGCGTGAAACAAATCTAAACTGTTACTATATGCATTCACATAAAAACATGTCCTCATACTATGACCACACTCACATCACAGCCTTACATACCAAACTTCCACATTCATACATCACATACATACAACAACCAGCTATGGTTGGCATGCACTACTGAAATCACGGAGAGAGCCCTTCATAATATCCATGATTGTGCTGCTAGCTGGTTTTGAACCCCAGCTGGCAGCACAACAGTTTAGATATGTTTCACGCTTGATACACATGTAGAAATCATTCAAACATGTTAATATGTAACTGATTATACTATATGCTATGTTACTACATTCTTGTCTCTGCTTTAACTTTTGTATTATTGACGAATTATGTGATTCTGAATTGTTTAATAAGCTGATCTGCATACACAGTTGAAAAGAATTGAAAAATAAAAATAAATAAAAAAGGATTTTAAAAAAATCAAGAAATTGCTGAATTACCTTATATGCATAAGGGTAGCCCATAGAGCTAGTAGGAGCCATCAATAAATAATTATAGGTCGGGTGGGAGTTATTTGCAGTGTATTATGAATGAATATCATGCCATGCACTAGGATGGACGAAAGTGATCTTGGGTTGACAGATACTCAGTTGTATCTTGGGAGTCTGCCAGTCAGAGAAGATCAGCCATTAGAGTTTGTCCGAAGGAAGCTCTCCTATCAGCAGACACCACTTCATTTGAGTAAGCTCATCTTGGCTGTTGCTAGGGCACAATAGGGAAGTATGGTGCCTCAGTGTTCATCGACCCAACAGGTGTCTTAAAGGTAGTCATGCTTGATGTTCAATTTTACAGTACCAGAGGGGTGGCCACTGAAGGGAAGGGCTGGCATCCTGGGGTCACCAGAAGTCTGCTTGAGAGCCCATGTGCACAGTTCTACCTTGCTGTTGGCCTGCAGCCAGACTGGTTTGATGTGTATTGGAAATGGCCCTTTCTGCAGGGTCACCCCCAAATGCTTGCCTTTTTCCTCCAGTTTTTGCTGAATTTGTTTTTGTTGGCCATAGGACTCTGTGCACTTTACCACTGCTAACTAGTGCTACAGTGCTTGTGCTCTCTCCCTAAAACATGGTTTGATTGGTATGTACATAATTGGCATATTTAATTTACTTATAAGTCCTTAGTAAAGTGCACTACATGTGCCCAGTACCTGTAAATTAAATGGTACTAGTGGGAATGTAGCACTACTTCTGCCACCCACTCCAGTTGCCCATAAAAATGTCTCAGGCCTGCCGTTGCAGAGCCTATATGTGAAGTTTACACTGCCATGTCGACTTGGCATTTAAAACCTCTTGCCATGCCCTAAACCCCCCTCTTATTACATATAATTTACTCCTAAAGAAAGTCATAGGTATCCCAAAGGGCAGGGTACTATGTAATTAAAAGGCAGTACATATACTTTTAAGTTTTTCATGTCCTGGTAGTGAAAAACTCCCAAATTCGTTTTTCACTACTGTGAGGCCTACCCCTTTCATAGGCTAACGTTGGGACTTCCTTATTACAGCTGTAATTCCGAATTGAGAAGGAGTAGACATGTCATGTTACCTATGGAACTGTAATGAGAAAACCTCTTTTATGGTAAAGTCAGATGTATTGTTACAATTTTGAAAATGGCACTTTTAGAAAGTTGGCAATTTCCTGCTCTTAGCCCTGTGTGCCTGCCGCCTGTCTCCAATACACCTCTGGCCTGGGTAACAGCTGGACTTTGTGCATTCTCTCTAGACTGCTACACACAAACGGAGCTTAGGTTTGACTTTTGGACCATCAATATGGTGGGAGGGAGGAGCTGACACTTACACCTGAATAGGCAGTGTTCTGCCCCCCACAAAGGGCTACATAACCCCCTGTAGTGAGTCTTGAGCCAGGGCAGGCAGAAAGGACCTCTTTGCACTTATTTGAAGTCACCCCAACTTCAAAGCACAACTGGTTCTAAGTACTGGAGCTCTGACCCTACCAACTTAGTACACAGCTGGCCCTGTGAAGATATTTGCCAGGAAGATTGACTGTTGTGCTGCTAAAAGGACCGTCACTTTGGACCGCTGGTCTGGAAGGACTGCTTTTCTGCTGTGCTGTCCTGCTTACTCCTGCCTTCTGCTCTGCTTAGGAAGGACTGGACCCATCTCACTTGAACCCGGAGTGACTCCAAGGGGTTGCTGGCTTGCCTCCTGTTTTTCTGAAGTCTCAGGGACACAAAAGACTTTGACTCATCATCACCTTCAGCACCTTAACTTTGCTTGCTGCAAATTTTGCCCTGCCAAGTGGTGCCAATTCAGTCCTGGACCCTTGGAAGTGGGAATAAAGTGCTGCAACTGCCAGAACCCATGCATCTTCATCAGAACTGGCACATCTTTGCCTTTGTGAGGGTCAGAACCAGCACATCCACGTCATTGCAGGGATTGGACCCCGTGCATTGCACCCGGAATCAGAACCGCTGCATCGGTCCCACTGCTTCGCTGCCACTGCAGGGAAGACGATTGACGCATCCCCTCCATTGCTTGGAGAAACCTGGCACATCAACCTCGGAACTGGCACATCTCAGAAGCTGCATTTTGTCTTTGGAACTGACGCATCACCATCATTGCATGGAGAAAATCGACACATCACCTCGACTGCGGGATTGACACCGACTCATCTCTCGGCTGCACCCTGTATCTCATTGTCAGCCAGGATCAAGGTACTTTTGTCCAGTGGGCCTTGCATGGCCTGCACTCCATTGCGGTCGGCCTGAACTCTTTACTTTGCCCTGGTCTAGTGTGACCACATAGCCCAGGTTGGCGCTTTATGCTTTTAAGCACTACAATTATATTTATTCTTTCAAATTCATATCTCGACTTCTACTTCTTATATTTTTGTCACTTTGATCTTGCTTTGGTCATTAAATGAAGATCTATTTTTCTAACCTGGTGTGTTATCTTTTTGTGTGGTGTTTTCACTGTTTTACTGTTTGAAGTACTGCACAAATACTTTACACATTTCCTCTTAAGATAAGCCTGCCTGCTCTGTGCCAAGCTATGAGAGGGTGAGCACTGGTTAATTCATCATGTACCTGACTTACCCTGACTCAGATTGTGGTTCCTGCTTGGACAGGATGCATACCTCTGCCAACCAGATACCCAATTCCTAACGATGTTCTGCTGGAAAATCACCAACTGTTGTAGGAACGACAAGAACTCATGGTCACCCATTATGGTAGAGAACCTCCCGAAAGCTTACAGAACATTACTGCAGCAGTCAAAAGTAAGAACTCTACAAAATGGTAACATAGAAATCACCGATTACTACTGTAAAGTGTAGGCCTATGGGAGAATTGGCGAAGGATGGTGTGGAAATCATAAACAAATATTTTTAATGTTTTTTATTCTTTTTTATTTTGAGGTGGTTTAGACATTTCAATGACAGGAACACCAGGAAAAGCTTGGTCTGGACCACATTGAGGGACATTTTGTTCTTCCAGGCGACTATCCCTGGGTAGAACATCTTGTGCCTCAGCAGTGCCTTTGCTTTGGTGGCATCCATATACCTGGGTTAAGAGTTGGTGCTAGAAACAGGAATGGAACAATCTTTGTGCCTTTAAGTAGCATCCCTTCCTGTGTTGCAATGAACTCATGCAGATCTTCTGATCGCCCCAAGAGAACATTTAGACTGTGATGTCCAACCCGCTAAAAGCCATATTACTTTGTATCAGGATGGTAATCTGCAGGCTACAGCAGCCAGTTGTAGGCACTCATCCTTCTGATACTCCTAGAGATCGTTTGGAAGATTACTGCTTACGGTGTACGGTACCTTGTGCAATTGAGGTGCTGCAGCACAATTTGCATTTCAAGCTGCTTTGGATGTACTAGAACCTCTGAGTGGCTGGAGAAGTAATTTGCTAAGTTCACCCCCGTATCCAACATTCTATACGCAGTGCTGGCATGGCTGACACTCTGCTAAAGATGCAAATACGTTGTCTGTGGTCCATCAACAATACCATGACTAGAAGAGGAATAAGTGTTGAACATCCACAACAGGGTAAATGCCTTTCCTTCAGTTTTTGACAAGCACTCCTCTGTTGATCTTAGTGCTCAATTTACACAGATAAGGTGACTTCTTCACCCAACTCAACACAAGAGAGGGCTGTTCAAATGCCTACCAGACTCCTGGCTACAACAGATTCTATTGCTGTCGGCAGACTGAAGTTAACCGATGTGGTATGAACATTTGTTGACACTGAAACACATTGGTGGTCAGCTAAAAAGAGGAAACATCCACTCATGGGAGGCCTCAGAAGGTGTTCCCTGGATTAAGCCTTAGGTAAATCAATCATTGCAACTGACAAGACTCAGGAAGCTCAGCATCACTACCACGGTCCCTCCATGACGAATATGCTGCTCAAGTTAAGGACAACCTGGAAGAAGTCTGTCCAGAGGGTAAGGAACTCAATTCGTTTGAACTCATGGTCAGGCCTGTTTGAGTGAGGCATTGGACTTCTGCTTCAATACACGTCCAATGTTCATGTTCTTTGGTGGCATACACTACTGCATTATTTCAGCATTAGAGGACCTCTTTTAGCTTCCGTACGGTGCTTTTAAAACATTGAAGTCAGTGAATCTCATCCATGTGTGGCAACGGAGCACCACATAGTGCCAACTGCTCTGATTAAACCATCAGCTGTGTCCAGTCCTGACCTTATGATGTACTTGGTCGCATTCTGGTCATCTTGAATGGTCTATACCAAGTTGGTACGAAATTCTTCTGAGACTGCTCGCAAGATCACAGTGACCATGTCCAATAATGCATGGGAGTACCTTCGCAGCAAACTGATGTTGACTGGTCTGAGGGTGAAGCTAGCAGAAGAAAACATCCTCTTACCAATGAATCAATTATTTTTGACTAGAAAGAATTGGGGTTAACCCTGCTAGTTGAAGCCTGTACAACCAGGCTCTCTAGTAGGGTGCGTTGTCAGGGTCACCCTGAGTGGGTCAGTAACAACAAGCTACCTGTCTATTCACAGGCGGGCATGAGCAGGATTTACCCCAAGAGCCCATGAGGGTGTCAATCATAGTTTTGTTGAGCGGCAGTAGTGGCTCAGAGGAGGTCTGTCTAGGCTGCAACACTTCTGTGAAGATGTTGATTTTTATCTCATCAGAAGGCAACTGTAAATCCAGCACTTCAGCCACCTGTCTGACCACAGCAAACAAGGCTGACTCTTCATAGGAAGGGCCAGGGGGAGATTCCAGTCCCAGGACAGGGGAGAGTTCAGCCCACTGGCCTCTTGTAGGCCCAGGTAAAAAGTGTCCTCATTATATTGTGGAGATAATTTATCCCCCCATCACCATTATTTATTTATTTGTGGTATTTGTAGAGCGCCAACATTCATCCCCAGATGCATATCACGGCACTAATACTGCCATACATTCACCATACATACACCATCATCACCAAAAGCTGACTGGCTCTGGTCAAAGCTGATCCGAACAGTTGTTGGTGCACTAGGCAAAGCCCCTGTCATATCAGAGTCAGAGTCAGAGTGTAGTGCGGCAGGGCTCATCGGAAGTGTGTCAGAATGTGGCCGAGTTCGAAACAGTTTTTGTTTGGAGTTAGTAGAAAACAAATCAATTGACATCCTTCTCCAGCATCATTGGTACTGGCATTGACATGGCAGGAACTTGCTTGGATCGTGGTGCCGGATGTGGAGTCGGCTCTGAAGCGGGTTCAGGAGGCACAGATGGTGCTGAGGGCAGACTCATCTGACTGGATGTCTCGGCGGATCCATGGAACCTGAATGCACTCCAGAAGGTGCCGGTAAGGGGGCAGAAGATGCAAACCATGGCCTCTTTAAACCCCTAAACATGCTGTTGCATCCCCCACTAGCCTGGAAATTTGGGGTGCATTGGTATCATCTACGGAATTGGCTTCCTGTCAAAAGCAAAATTGGAGGGCAAATTGACATCCTCACAACTTCTAAGATGGAGAGTGGCAAGCCTGGGCCGAGGTCCACTTGCACTTCTTGTGCTTCTTTTTGAATGTTGACTTACTTGGCTCACAATGACGACCAGTCGCAGGACTGGCTCCAGAGTGGGAATGGGTCTCTATGCAATTACTGTGGTGCTCGGCAATGTATAGCTTTGCTTTGTGGTCTTGGATCGCCTTCAGGTTTATCAGGGCACACACCCAACATGACTTGAAGTCATGGCCAAACCAAGACACTAGAGACACACCTCATGGGGATCTATCAAACATTTTTTTGTGACAGTCCCTTTGAGGCTTAAACCCTGTAGTTTTAGGAGGGGACAAGTTCTCTTACACACTGCAAAGAAATTGTGGAGAGTAAAGCTTGTAAACTGATGATAAAAAGTAGGAGCCAGTGCCAGATCCAAATATGAAGGTGTAGAAAGAATGGAACTCACAACAGCATGTTAGGGTGGCACTTATATGCGGCTTCAGCCGTCACTTCCAGGCCGGCTCAACCTCAATGCAGAGCTGCACGATGCCACCTAATGCTGTGCAGAAGATATGCTGAAAAACTGTCCACATCTAGTCTGGTGCCTGCAGATATTTTGCATGTGAGGAATCGGTTAGAAAGTGTCCATCAGAAAAATAGGATATCTCAATGCAATGATTCTTGCTTTACGGGCCTCTGAAAACGAGATGCAAAGAGTCCCATGCAGAACTCACAAAAGTTCACAAAGAAGCATGACATTGCCCATTATCATCAGTATAGGTGGGCAAGCCACTAAAAGCTCAAGCCAGGCTCAAGCTTAAAGCCTGGCTCTGGCTGAGCTCAAGGTCCTTTTTGAACCTCAAGCCCATAATGAGCCAACCTTTCATGTGGCTTCTGCCTTTCTCTCTCCCTCCCTCTAACCAGAATGCTTGGGGCCTTACAGCCACAGCTGCCAACTTTGCAACTGGGGAACCATGTTTGAGTATTAGCATTGGCCTATCATCCTATAATTCTAAGCAAACCACTTAATCTTGCCATGCCCATCAATAATGTATGTGACCTTATGTAATGTAACTGGTGCTTATGTAAAGCACTCTAAGTTTGTGCAATATAAAAACTACAGAAAAATGCACAGAGGTTAAAACAAAGCCTATGGATAGACAACTAGATACCCACTTTGCACAAAGTAAAACCAGAAAACCTGGATAAATCATGGCTTCCCACCTTAACTTGTGTGATCTTAGGCAAATATTTTATTCCACCAAAACGTTTTTCCTCTTCATTATAGCAGATAAAGGCACTATCAAATATAAGAGTTTATAATATCAACTACACAAAAACTTATTGTTTTTGATTTAATAACTATAATGTTGCTCTATAATAACCTGGACCATGTGCAGAGATCACATGACAACTGCCTTGCTTCTTAGTTCACTAATGATTAAAAAACTATAACTTTTATTAAGTACTTTGCAATGCTATAATGTGACATATTAATGTCAAACCTTCCAAATGTTAAAGAAATGTTGAATTTTGAACAGGGCCAGATTTAGTGCTGTGGTGACTCCTTCTCCACCACCGAACACATTCACTTCCAGGTCCAGACCAGCTCAAGAACCACACTTCGTGGCACCCTCGCCTTCAGACCCCTCCTGACCTTGCGCTTTGTTCGCTACTACCATTGCTGACCTCATTGCACCCCACGCCATCGCCTCCATGGGCTACATACTCATCGGAGACCTGAACTTCCACCTCGACAACCCCAGCGACCCCAACTCCACCACCCTCCTGGTCAACCTTGCCAACATCAGACTGAAACAGCTCGTCACCACGCCTACCCACAAGGCAGGACACGCCCTCGACCCCATATTCGCAGGTGGGAACAATATCTGCTTCAGCCATACCACGCAACCCCCATGGACAGACTACCACTGCATACACTTCCTCGTCAACAAACCCACGCTGCCCAGACCTGCACCCCGCCCTCCTCGAAGAAACTAGAGCAAAGTCACTGAGGAGCAGCTCAACTCCACCCTCAACCACGATGCCCCCACCACCTCGACCAACGCCACCTCGCAGCCAAAGAACTCCACAGATGGATCTTCAACTGCGCCGACGAGCTCGCACCCCTACGTAACCCCAACAGACAGCGCCCCAGGAAGGCCACCTGGTTCACCACTGACCTCCAAGAATCCAGACGTACCTGCAGACGTCTCGAGAAGAACTGGAGACAGCAAAACGTCGGAAGATCGCACCACCTACAAGAACGCCATGATGGAATACCACCAACGCATCAGATCCACCAAAAGGACATTCATCCAGAACAAGTTCCTCGCCAACTCCAACTCTCTTCAGCGTCATCCAGGAATTCACCAAGTCCCCCAGCGAAACCACGGACATCACCTCATCTCAGGACCTCTGCAACAAGTTCGGCTCCTACTTCCATCTGAAAATCAAGGGCCTCTATGACAACTTCAACAACCAGAAACCTGACTCCGACACCACCTTCTACTCCAGCAATGCCAGCCAGACCACCATCTCCTCCTGGACCCCAGTCACCACCGAAGACACCACTTCGTCCATGAAAGACATCCACTCAGGAGTCCCCACGGATCCCTGTCCCCGGCACATCTTCCACAGCGCCGCCACCGCCATCACTCCGGAAATACGACACACCATCAACGGCACCTTCCAGACCGGCATCTTTCCCGATGACTGGAAATGCACAGAAGTCAGACCCCTGCTCAAGAAGCCGTCAGCAGATCCCACAGCCCTCAAGAACTACCTCTCCTTCATGGCCTAAGTAACCGAGAAGACCGTCAACACCCAACTAACAAAATTCATCGACGAAAACGTCATCCTCGACCCCTCCCAATCCGGATTCCGCAGCAACCACAGCTCCGAGACTGCTCTACTCGGCGCCACAGACGACATCCGCACCCTCCTCGACCAAGGACACACCGCGGCCCTGATCCTACTCGACCTCTCTGCAGCGTTCGACACAGTCTCCCACCGGGCACTCACTGCCAGACTCCATGACGCCGGCATACAGGGAACCACCCTCAATCAATCAATCAGACATTTGTAGAGCGCACTACTCACCCGCGAGGGTCTCAAGGCGCTAAGGGGGGGAGCTGCTACTGCTCGAACAGCAAGGTCTTGAGAAGTCTCCTGAAGGTCAGCAGGTCCTAGGTCTGGCGCTGGTGGATGGGGAGGGTGTTCAATGTCTTGGCAGCGAGGTGGGAGAAGGATCTGCTGCCGGTGGTCATTCGGTGGATGCGTGGAACGGTGGCAAGGGCGAGGTCAGTGGAGCGAAGCTGGCGGTTGGGGGTGTAGAAGGTGAGTCGTTTGTTGAGGTATGCTGGTCCAGCGTTGTGGAGTGCTTTGTGAGCGTGGGTGAGGAGCTTGAAGGTGATCCTCTTGTTGACAGGGAGCCAGTGCAAGTCCCTCAGGTGGGCAGTGATGTGGCTGTGGTGGGGGATGCCGATTATGAGGCGTGCGGAGGCGTTCTGTATGCGTTGGAGTCTTTTCTGGAGTTTGGCCGTGATTCCCGCATAGAGGGCGTTTCCGTAGTCCAGCCTGCTGGTGACGAGGGCCTGGGTGACCGTCCTTCTGGTTCCGGTGGGGATCCATCTGTAGATCTTGCGAAGCGTGCGGAGGGTGTTGAAGCAGGAGGAGGAGACGGCGTTGACTTGCTGGGTCATTGATAGTGTCCAGGATGAACCCCAGGTTGCGTGCGTGGTCAGTGGGAGTCGGCGCAGCTCCCAGCGAGGCTGGCCACCAGGAGTCATCCCAGGCGGAGGGGGTGGTGCCGAGGATGAGGACCTCCATCTTGTCCGAGTTCAATTTCAAGCGACTGTTCTTCATCCATTCGGCGACGGCCTTCTTTCCTTCGTGGAAGTTGGTTTTGGCGGTGGCCGGGTCTTTGGTGAGGGAGAGGATCAGCTGGGTGTCGTCGGCGTATGAGACGATGTGAAGGTCGTGTGATCGGACGATGTTGGCGAGTGGTGTCATGTAGATGTTAAAAAGGGTCGAGCTGAGGGATGATCCTTGGGGTATGCCGCAGGTGATCTTGGTGGGTTCGGATCGGAATGGAGGAAGGCAGACTCTTTGGGTTCTGTCGGTGAGGAAGGAGGTGATCCAGTCCAGGGCTTTGTCGCAGATTCCTGCGTTGTGGAAGCGTGTGCGTAGGGTGTGGTGGCAGACGGTGTCAAAGGCGGCCGAGAGGTCTAGGAGGATGAGGGCCGCGGTTTCGCCGTTGTCCAGCAGGGTCCTAATGTCGTCGGTGGCGGCGATGAGGGCGGTTTCAGTGCTGTGGTTGCTGCGGAAACCGGATTGGGACGAATCCAGGGTGTTGTTCTCTTCGAGGAAGCGGGTCAGTTGTCTGTTTACGATCTTCTTGATGACTTTCGCCGGGAACGGGAGCAGGGAGATGGGCTGGAAGTTCTTGAGGTCCTTTGGGTCTGCCTTGGGTTTCTTGAGTAGGGCGTTGATCTCGGCGTGTTTCCAGCTCTCCGGGAAGGTGGCGGTCTCGAAGGAGCTGTTGAAGATCTTCCAGAGTTGGGGTGCGATGATGGAGCTCGCTTTGTTGAAGATGTGGTGAGGGCAGGGGTCTGACGGTGAGCCTGAGTGGATGGTGTTCATGGTTTTGATGGTGTCTTCATCGTTGATGTGGTTCCAGGAAAGCAGGAGGCCGGTGTGGCTGGGGGGCGGTGGGTCTGAGGTGTCAGCGGCTGTCGGGGGATCTGAGTGTTGAAGCTGTTGTGGATGTCTATGATCTTACGGTGGAAGAAGGTGGCTAGAGAGTCGCAGAGTTCTTGTGACGGCGGGATGTCGTTAGAGCTGGAGCTGGGGTTGGCGAGTTCCTTCACGATGTTGAAGAGCTCTTTGCTGTTGTGTGCGTTGTTATCAATGCGTTCCTTGAAGGAGGTCCATTTGGTGGTTCGAATGAGTTGGTGGTGCCTGCGGCTGGCGTTCTTGAGGGCTGCATGGTTGTCCAGTGTCTGTTCGTGGCGCCACTTCTTCTCGAGTCTTCGGCAGGTCTGCTTGGATGCCTGGAGGTCGGTTGTGAACCAGATGGCCCTTCTGTCGGTGCGTCTGTTTGAGGGTTTCTTGATCGGGGCGAGGGTGTTGGAGCAGTCGTCGATCCACTGCCTGAGGTTACGGGCAGCTGTGTCGGTGTCTGCGTGGTCGATTGGTGGGTCTCGGGCGAGGGTGATGATTAGCTGGTTTTCAGTGACCTTGTTCCAGCTGCGGTGGGGGATTTGTTGCGGTTGGTTGTGTGCGGTGTTTTTCTTGAAGGAGAAGTGGATGCAGCGGTGGTCGGTCCAGTGGAGATTGGTGGTGTGGCTGAAGGTGACGTGGTTGCTGGCTGAAAAGATGGGGTCGAGTGTGTGTCCGGCGGAGTGTGTGGGTGTCGAGACGAGCTGTTTGAGTCCGAGGTTGTCGAGCAGGGTGGTAGAGTTGCTGTCGTTGGCGTTCTCGAGGTGAAAGTTCAGGTCTCCGAGGAGGATGTAGTCTGTGGCGGCCAAGGCGTGCGGGCTGACGATGTTGGTGATGGAGTCGCTGAACTGTGGCTGGGGTTCGGGGGGTCTGTAGACAAGGGTTCCTCTGAGGGTGGTGTTGGGGTCGATGTGGATCTGGAAGTGCAGGTGTTCGGCGGAGCTGAGGGTGTCTTCGGTGCTGGTCGATATTCTGAGGGTGTTCTTGTGGACGATGGCGATTCCTCCTCCCGGTCTGTTGGTGCGGTCCCTGCGGGTGATCTTGTAGCCATCCAGGATGGCTATGGCAACGTCGGGTGCCGATGAGGCGTTCATCCAGGTCTCCGTCAGCAGGTCCCAGAGTTCGACGGCATGCCTGTGAACAGAGCGGGTATTGAGTAGTATGCATCTGAGATGGTTGTGGCCTGCCCTGGTGGGAGGGGCAGGTCGTGTTGGTGTACGCTGGCTGGTGAAGCTGCAGTTTTGGCAGGTGAAGGGTCCGTGGGTGTGCTTCGGGGTGGCCTGGACGCAGGTAGATGAACGGCCGGTGTTGAGTGCGTGGAGGAGGTTGGCATCGTAGCGGTGACGTGTGTCGTGGCGCTTGCGGGGGACAGGGAGTCTGGCACTGGGCGCGGTCCAGGCACGGACAGGCGCTCCTTCCTTACCGGCAGAACCCAAAGAATCAGACTGCCACCCTTTATTATTAAATTAAATTTATATGGCGCACAGCTACCCGGAGGTTTCCCGGCGCCTACGGACCCGCGCTAAAAGAAAAGAACATGCTCTAGTGGTTGAATAACCACGTTTTTAAATCCTTACGAAATTTATGATAGATGGTTTCTGGCGTAATTGAAATGGAAGAGAGTTCCATAAAGATGGAGCTAAGTAGGCAAAAGACCGTCCGCCCATGCGTACTGCTTGATCTTGGGAACTTGAAATTTTAATTGGTTAGAGGATCGCAGAAGTCGAGAGGGAAGGTAAGGATGCACCAAGGCACTAAGATAATGTGGTGCTAAATTCATTTTGATCCTATGCATATAACAGAGGGCTTTGAATTTTGAACGATTTTCTATCTTAAGCCAGTGAAGATCACGGAGAGGACCTGAGATAGAGGCCATTCTGGGTAGCTGACATAGTAGTCTGGCCGCAGAATTTTGGACCACTTGCAGCTTATGGGTCACTTCTTACTCACACTCCAAATACAGGACATTGCCGTAGTCCAATCTGGACACGATCAAGGCCTGAATAACAGTTTTTTGCGTGGGTAAAGGGAGCATCCAAAGAATTTTTTTAGCCATTTTAAAATTGTAAAACAGGTTGAAACAACCTTAACTACTTGCTGTTTCATAGACAATTGGTCGTCAATAATTATACCAAGGTTACGAACAGATTGTGTAGGGTTGGGGAGAACACCCATCTGAGGTGGCCAATGCTGGGGACCCCAAAGAGTTTTGTTTCCGAAGATAAGGAGTTCCGTTTTCCCTCCGTTTAGTTTCAATCTATTTGTATGCATCCATCCAGCTATCTTTCGGAGCTATCTTATCGGAGAGGAAGATATCCTTCCTCTCCGAACCCACGGAAATCAACTGTGGAGTACCACAAGGATCGTTGCTCAGCCCCACGCTCTTCAACATCTACATGGCCCCCCTCGCCACCATGGTCAGACAGAACGGACTCACCATAGTATCCTACGCCGACAACACCCAGCTCATCCTCTCCCTCACCAAGGACCCCATCACCACCAGACTCAACTTCCAGGAAGAAATGAAGGACGTCGCATCCTGGATGAGCAGCAGCTGCATGAAGCTCAACTCAGAGAAGACAGAGGTCCTCGTCCCTCGGACCCTCGTCCTCTGAATGGGACAACACCTGGTGGCTCACTTCCCTCGGCAGCCCTCCCACCCCCATGGACCATGCCCAAAACCTCAGCATTGTACTCGACTCCTCCCTCTCCATGACCCGACAGGTCAAAGCCGTCGCCTCCAGCTGCTTCAACACCCTCCGCATCCTCCGAAAGACCTTCAAATGTATCCCCCCAAATCAAGGAAGACCGTCACCCACGCACTCATAACCAGCAGACTGGACTACGGAAACGCCCTCTATGCCGTGATCAACAAGACTCTGCTCCGCAAACTCCAGACCATACAGAACACCGCATCCAGACTTGTCCTCGGCATTCCTCGACACGAACACATCACCCAACACCTGCGGAACCTCCACCGGCTCCCCGTTGAGAAGAGAGTAACTTTCAAGATACTCACCCATGCCTACAAATGCCTCCACAACACCGGACCCCAATACCTCAACGAGAGAATCTCCTTCCACATACCAAAGAGAAACCTCCGATCCACCGACCTCGCCCTCGCCGAAACCCTACACATCCGCAGAGCCGGAACAGGTGGAAGAGCCTTCTCCTACATTGCGGCCAAGACCTAGAACGAGCTCCCGATCAACATCAGACGCGCCCCCTCCCTGAACATCTTCAGGAAGACACTCAAGACCTGGCTCTTCAACTGAACCGAGCTGCTTACACCCCACCCAGCGCCTTGAGACCCTCACGGGTGAGTAGCGCGCTTTACAATCCCCTGATTGATTGGTGCCCGGTGCAACAATGTTTTTTTGGCATTCCCCCTCAGGACCTCCTCAGATTCCCTCACTATCACCTGACAAAAGTGCCCCTAATCTCTCCATAGCCCATCTCCTACATTTCATTTTTTTAAAGCGCTGGTAAAGGATGGCTTTACTAATCAACTCAGCTATCCACATAAAAATCATATCTGTTCTTTGCAGAAGGCATATTTACCCTCTCTGCTACTTTATAGAGAGTCAAAACTGCCACTAGACTCCAATCTCTCTCCCTAGCAGGAATATTATTCACTCTTGAGGTGCTTTTAAATCCTAAGTTATTGCTAAACACTGTGCTACCCCCACTGCCCCGAGGTCAGTGACCCCCTCCAGGTCAGCATCCTGTGCGGCCACACCAGTCACACCACCCTAAAGACGGCCGTGATTTTGAAGAGACTTTATTATATTTTATGTGAGGCTTGTATGATTTACATACAAAACATTGTCAGGGCTCGGCTTGGTCAAGGGCTCTAAGCTCCAAGCCAGACCCTTGGCTTGACTCTGGCTCAGCTCTCCCTGTTAATTTGCTGGCTCCTTCACCTCTAATTATTAGGTGGGAGGCTTGCGACGGTGAACGGTCTCCAGTCCTCAGTGACAATGCAGAGTAGCTGATAGTCCCATTCATTGTTAGGTCACCTGAGTGGTGTAACTACAGATCAACACTTGACGACGAGTGATTTATATTTGGTAGCATGGTGCAGCATTTCATCTCACAAACTCACTTCACTAGCAGCTAAAAATCGCAAGATTTGGTGCAGGACCAAAATCTACCCTGTGTAAATGTGATTTGAAGCAGCCCCACTCTGTAGGAGTCTATTACTAGAATGGGAACTTTGATTATTAGTTGGACCTGTAATGCTGTTGGCCGTGGGGGCAGGGGGAGCTGTAAACTGTACCCCGGCCTAATTATCCTGTTGGCCTCACCCGCGGTCAACTGACTGTGGGCATAAATAAACAGGCGGGGCTGCGCCGAAGTAGTCCTGCACCACAGCTGGTGAGATGAGTCTCAACTTCTAAAATGCACAGTGCCCTCGTCCCCGACCTCCATGTCAGCACCGTCAACTCCCTCCTGGAGGAGTTTGAGCAACTGTTCCAGGGCATCGGATACCTCAAAGACCGGGTAGTCCACCTCCACATCAACCAGTCAGTGCAACTGGTCGCACTGTAGCATCGTCGAGTGGCTTTCCACCTATGACCCAAGGTGGAGGCAGAACTGCGAAAGTTGGTAGAAGCCGACATCATTGTAAAGGTGGAGGGTCCCAAGCCCTGGGTGTAGCCGGTTATCATCGGAGGAAGTGCGCCTATGGTCAACGTGAGGCTCCCAAACACCACCATCAAGAGAGAACACCACATAACACCAACCGTGGATGATATTGTGGGGGAACTCTCCGGCACCAGGTGGATCTTGAAAATAGATCTACAGTCGGGCTACCTCCAGATCCTCTTAGCACACAAATGCCAGCATCTAACCACGTTCTCCACCCACATGTGCCTGCAACGATATAAACGCCTCAACTTCGGCATCTCCCGCGCCACCGAGGTGTTTTAGGACATCATAAGGGGAGTGCTGGCAGACCTTACAGACTTGTTGAATGTCTGTTACGACATCTTGATCCACGCCCCTAAATCTGGAAGAACACCTCCACAGGCTGAGGTCAGTGTTCCACCAGTTTCAAAGCTGTGGCCTCACTCTACACAAAGAGAAATAAGAGTTTCTAAAGGACAACGTATGTTTTTGGGATACTGGTTTGCCTGGAAGGGCATCACATCTGGCCCTGCCAAGGTCCATGATATCCAGACAGTCCCTGCACCCTTCAATTTCTCCGGAGTGAGAAGCTTCCTAGGAATGGTTACATACTGGGGCCGCTTCATGCTGAATCCGACCCAAATTACTGGACCATTATGCAAACTCACCAAGTCGTCCACCCCCTGGCAGTGGGGCCCCGAACAAGAGAAATCTTTCCAAGACACTAAACAGGCCCTGTCCGCCAACACCACACTGGCCTACTTTGACCCCGGCAAGGACACAGAGTTGTCGGTGTATGCCAGCCCCATTGGCCTAGGACCAGTTCTGTCTCACAGACAAGAGTGCGGACAGTGGATCCCCATCGCCTATGCAAGCTGTGCTCTAAACCCCATCAAGCAGCGGTACTCTCACTTCGAGAAGGCAGCAATTGCAATTCACCGGGGATGCAGGCATTTTCACATCTACCTGTACAGAGACCCATTAACTGTCAGTACCGACCACAAGCCTCTAATACCACTATTTTTCAGGCTCAGCATCCAAACCCCTGCCACGAATTGAAAAGTGGATCCTGCAGCTACAGGAGTATAATTTCTCTGTGAAATACCGGCCTGGTGCCCACAACCCTGAAAACTATTTCTCCTGCCATGCTCGACCCACCACACCTCAAGAAGAGCAAGAGACTGAAGACGCCTAAAAGTACACAAGGGTTGTTGTGGAACGGTCACGCTCTCTCCCCATCACGCTAGCCAACATCATTGAAGCCACCCAGGCGGATGACTGTCTCTAGCAGGCCATGTCAGCCACCAGAACAGGAAACTGGAACACTATCATGGCAACCCTGCCCCAAAAGACGGCGGAAGCCCACAGCATGCTCAGATCACTACATCACATAAAGGAAGAGCTCACTGTGTCAGCAGACGGATGCCTGCTCAGAGGGCTCTGACTGGTTGTGCCAGCTAGCCTGACTCAGGGAATGTGGACCTTGCTTTTGGATAACACCAAGGAATGGTAAAGACTAAGAGCAGGCTCAAAAGCAAGGTGTGGTTCCCCATCCTTGACGAGAAAGTTGAACGGACTGTGCAGCCTCTGCCAAGTCACTGGACCAGGAGACCCCCCTCCCCCAGTAATCACCAAGCGGTCACCAGACAGCCCCTGGCACCACGCCAGCGCCAATTTCGGCAGCCTTCCAGACATCTGACACCTGCAAGTGGTCATTGATGACTAATCCCAGTACCCAGTGGGGGGGTGCTGTAAACCCAACCCAAGCCTAATTATCCTGCTGATCTCACCTGCGGTCACCTGACCGCGGGCACAAACAAATAGACGGGCTGCGCGTAGGCAGTCCCACGCCAGAGCTGGTGAGACGAGTCTTGGCTCCTTAAATGCATAGCACGCAGCCTACGCACAGCACCCTGGACCCCGGCCTCCAGACCTTGGCCCAGAACACAACAGGGCCTTTCAGCCCATTCAGCTCTGAAAGCGGACCCTCAGTCCTCAGTCTATTGGAGTGCTAGAACAGCAAGTTCAGGCCTGATGAGAATGACGGGGACAGCCTGCTTTCCCCATGGTCAGAGATCTGTGATGGAGTAGGTAGGGGGCAGGCTTCTTATAACTAGTGACTGATCCTCAGTGTGTAGCCCATGTAGGGACCTATAGTTGTTTCAGCAACTGTGTGTCCAAGCCTCTCCCCCACCACTCTCGTTAAAGGGTTTAGTGGCACAAGAGCACACAACACTTGACAAGAGGGCGCAACTTGCTATGATGCTATTTTCCAAGATGCTCTAGTCCTCCGTCCATTGCTGCCAGAGTTCATTTCCCATGCTGCATCGTAACTTGCAATCAGCTGTGCCAAAATTATGCCACATGCAGCTTGAGGAATCTGAAAAGTACATTACAACTAAAATATATACTCAATTGTCAGTGTTTGTCAAGTTCGGTACTTTAGTTCCTGTCTGCATTATATGCACAAAGCCAGCCCTTAATGTTCCCAGAATGGGCAATGCCAGGAGGACTCTCGTTGAACAGCATTTGTGTATGCAATGTATAGAAACATTTGTTTGTATCTCTATTTGTAACTGTTGGCCAGTGGCGGCTGGCAACATTGGAGAGTGGTGGGGGCAGACAAATGGGTGGTGGGTGGGTGCACGCAGATATATACTTATTAAATAAATAAAAGAAATAGGCACTTACCTTCCTTGCTTGCTGCATGAACGTCTTCCTCGCTCCGGTCCGGTGTTCTTCTTGGCTCTGCCTCCAGTGCAGGACCCAGCCAACTCCCCTAACTAATCATGGTGCTGCTCTCATGCTGTTAATCAGCATGAGAGAAGTGCCAGGATTGGAGGGAGTAGCCTCTCTCAGCGGTCTCAAGAGCACTGGAGGCCTGGCCTTTCTCTATCCCAGCTGTCTTGGACAGCTGGGTTAGATAGGTTTAAAATGTGCATGTCTGGCTGGCAGTTGCAAGATAGCCAGCCAAAGAAACATGCGCACTTTAAACTTAAGTGCACAGCTCACTGCTGCCACTCAGCAGCAATGACATCTGCTCATCCTGACACTCGGTTCGGGATCAGTTGGTGAAAAATAAAATGGTAATACATTAACTTTATTACCATTTTATTTTTCATCTCCGGGGCATTTTTAGGTTTCGTCTGCACAGTGCTTGAGAAATATATTATTTTTATTATAAACTTAAAAGGGACTTACATCCCGCCCTCTCTCTTTCCTGACTTCTCATTGGTTCCTTTGTGTGCCACTTACTTTTTCTTCATTTCTACTGGGCCGTAGTGTATTTTCCTACATTTGCCAATGCTTGTTTCGTGTCTGCTTCTCTTATCAGTTTCCCGTCGCCAAAATATTGTTATCATCCGCTTCTTATAAATTTTGTCTCAGTTTGGTCTTCAAACAGATTTATATAGCAATTTATCACTTGGAGAAATCAAGTGATTTGCACAGGATCACAGGATGTTGCGCCACCAAGACCCAAACCATGAACCCCAGCGCTCGAGCCAGCTGCTCTGGCCGCTGCGCAACCTCCTCTACAGTCTCGTGTTATTTGCTAGGGAGCTCTTTCCTTCATCCGAGAGGATGATTGATAAAAACAGCTTTTCCTTGTTCACTTAGGAGAAACCGATGCATTACCAAT
The DNA here is from genome assembly GCA_963921515.1 of Calotriton arnoldi. Lineage (NCBI taxonomy): Eukaryota > Metazoa > Chordata > Amphibia > Caudata > Salamandridae > Calotriton > Calotriton arnoldi. Next base: position 263,966 of record CAWUFW010012751.1, read on the forward strand.
GCTTATTTAGTGGGGCTACACACTCCTCAATCTATCTGTGCAATGGGCGCATCTTCCCGGGGCGTCAGTTTATTTAACGCCCGGCCTGGTGTCTGTGTTGGGAGTTTGCTGGCTTGCATGGTTGGATGCTCATCTCTTCTCCGATGCTGCCCCCTGCTGGACAGGAAGTTGAGATTTCTGACTTTATGAAGGCCAGAAGGTCGAACCTCGTTTGTGCAGCAAGCCAAAGTCACCTAGGGCGTTTTGGAAAGATTAAGGAACGTTTTTATTTCAACATAAATCTATTGTGCATATTTGATTATTAACTTCAAAGCCACTTCCTTCCGTCCTTTGGAGTCCAACACACCTCGTGCTAGAAACTGTTTGCTGTTTCATGCTGTTTATATATCTATTTCGTAATAACATCGCTTCTTAGAGGCGCTATAAAAACCACGACTGCTGAAGTGTTTATAAAGCATAGCCATAAATTACCTTCAAACGGCAGACTCGAGGGTCAATAGGTGCAAATGTATATTCAATTCACAAGCAAGTTCAGGTTAACAAGTTTACTGCATAAAAGCACAGTTGCGGTACTGTGCGCACGCGTAGTTTGAATAAAGCTGTTTAAATTATTTATTTTTGTTTTCAATTATTACCAACTCAGAATGATTCTGAAAGAGAAAATATAATGCCGCAATGTTTGTTTGTAGTGAGGGCCCTTACAACAGCACTTCGGCAATAAAAGGAGATTACTTTATAAAAGACAAGATAGTGTGGGCATCAGTGGCGGCTCGGCGGAGGAGCGTCGCCCCACTGCTTTCTTGCAGTGCAAGAAGCAAAAACATAAAATGGTAATAACGTTAAGTTATTACCATTTTATGTTTCCTTTGTGGGCGGGTGGGTGGGCGAGGCTGCTGTGCTGATGGAGCAGGGCAGGGGAGGAGTGGTTTGCCCACTCTAAGGGCCTCATTTATGAAAAGTGACGCATCGCTGCGTCAAAACAGCGATGCGTCACTTTCATTGCGCCCTTCTTGCGACACCAATGATGCGTCATATTTACAGTAGGACGCATCATGTCGCAGGAGAGTTACAGATACGTCAGTATTTCTGACGTATCTGTAGGCGCAAAAATGACGCATTGCTAGAGTGTGTCACAAAAGTGACGCAACTCCAGCAATGTGTCCTTTCACATGGGGCAAGCCCCATGTGAAAGGGCCTGCGTCAGTCTTACACCTGCTGTGAGGCAGGCGTAAGAAATTGACGCATTAGGGTCAAAGAAATGGCGCAGTGAAATCTTATAGATTTCACTGCGTCAATTCTACGACCCTTTCTTGCTTCGGAACGCCCCCTCTGCATACATTATACCTGGGGCAGGTATAATGTGGCGCAGGGGTTTACAAAGGGACGCATCTACCTAGCTGCGTCACTTTGTAAATATGACGCACCATGGCGCATTTTTTACACTGCTGGTGCGTCACAAAAAGTGATGCAAGGGCTCATAAATAAGCCCCTAAGTGCGCAATGACTGTTTGGTTGGCCCGCCCAAACCAGTCATGCGCACTTCTCCCTTCTCCATGCAGGCTGCATTACAGCCTGCATGGAGAACATGCCCACCCCTCCAGCCCCTGGCTGAGCGGCGTGTCACGGGACTCAGACCAATCACAATACTCCATTGCAGCATTGTGATTGGCTTAGGGGAGGGAACCTGGCTGCCTGCTTCCTGTTCGAGTTGGAGGAAGGAGAGCAGGAGCAGAGAAGCAGCAGCACCCGGCCTCAAGGTAAGTTTTTAAAATTATTTTTGTATTATGATCTCCCCCCCCGCATGACCCCGCCCCCTGCAATCCCCTCCTCGCCTGCCCCCCCCCCCACCCGCGAATCATGCCGGCCGCAACTGGTGGGCATATCTTCAAATAGTCCCATCGTTAATATTATTAATCGTTTTTCATGATTGTTTTTTGCTCGACCAAAAAAGGTATTAATGTCCCGGACTGAATTTAACATTACGGCCTGAATTTAATAAGATTTTGTGTCAGGGTTGTGTGACTTTTTTGACGCACACCACGTGATATACTTTTTAAAATTTACAAAGCCAAGTGAATGTCCATTTGCATGGGTTTATAATAAAAAAGTCATGCAAGACAGTGTATAGCGCTGCTTTGCGTTCCTGTGCCTCCACCCATGGATTTTGATGCAAACCCATATTTAGAATGGTAAACACAGGTTTCCACCAAAATGTTGCGCCTACCCGAGGCTAGTGTAACAAGTAGAAATATCTTGCTCTGTGGCGCACATGAGAAAGCAGAACTGTGCCAAAACTTTTAAAATATGGTTCAATTCTGTGTTATCTCGTAAACGCAAAGCAGCACAGCAACTTGCTGCGTGAACTTGTTTTAAATGCAGGCCTACATTTTTTTTGTTTTGTGTTATTTTGCAAAGGTGTCTTTAGCCTTTCCTAAGACGCACCAAATCCACAAGAATATGCAATAATATATTACTAGAGATAATATGTACACAGCGTACATGGACACTTTTTTTTGCAATCGCAGGTTATTGCAAAACATGTGATTGGTGTATTTTGTTGCAATTTTAGATTTTTGGGATAAAAATAAAGGGGCATATTTACGAGCCCCTTTGTGTCGCTCGTGCATAACGCAACGTGGTGCAAGAGCGATGCAACTGAAAAATGAGATTTTTGAAGCTATGCAAGTCCACTTTGTGTGGCTCTGAGTGGCTTCATAATTCTCGAGTAATGCAACGCCGCGCAAATCACTGTGTTGCATTACTCTGCACCAGGGAGGCATTTCCATGGGTGTTGCGTGAGTGTTCCCACGTATCATCCATGGATTTTGACACATTTCCAGATTTACCAGAAGTGGTAGACGTGAGAATGTGCCAAAAACTACGCCTCCCCAGGTGAGGCGTACCGTGGAGAAATATCATTATTTCTCCTCGTTTTCCCTCTTACTTTCATTCTGCAGTACACATAGAAAGAAGAAAAGCCTTAGGGGATTGTTTTTGTGCACCATGGTGCAAGGGTGCCTGTGTTGGTGCTAGGCTGCCCATTGTGCGCCAGCGCTGTGGAAAGGACAGAAATGTGCCGTACTGGGAAAAATATAGTGCATTCCTGCCCTTTCCCTGCGACGCAGCGCAGCAAGGTGATCTGCTGTGCTGCGCCACTTGGCCATAAATATGGCTCAAAGTGTATAGACATACCTTTAACCAATGAGGGATGAGGTCTGAGTTTAATTATGTATCTCACCCCTCTCTGCTGTGAACATTTGCGTGATAGTGCACTGCTTGCTGGTGCATATATTATAGCTTTATACGTGTCTCTGTCAGAATACAAGTTTGTTCTCATTCACCAAAGTTTGTGAATGATGAAAGCATAAACAATGGTGGTGTTTACAATTATGTAGCACTGAAAAAAGCAAGTAAACATGTGGGATTAGAATGACAAATATATGCCACTAACGCATGGCATTTTAATCGTAATCTGTATCAAATTGCTTAATGTGGAAAATGCTAAAATGTAGAAATATGACTTATAGTCAGTCATAAGATGCTGAGCAGAGACACATGAGGGCGCTTCTAGGTGCACTGCATTTCAAAGGTGCCTGGAGGGAGCAGCAGGGGATTCAACGCATGGCACAGCACACAAAGCATGCATACCCCACCTACCGCTTCTTGGAACCTCCCTCTATCCACTTCCCTCAGATGTGCTAAGGAATATGGAATGAGAAAAAGTGGATAGGTGTGGCCTGAATGAGAGAAGTGGAGAGAGGTGCTTTGGAATGAGAGAAGTGGATAGATGTGCAAGGGAATGAGAGAAGTGGACAGAGGTACTGTGGAATGGGAGAAGTGGACAGGTGTGATATGAAATAGAGAATCTGTGATAGGTGCTTTAGAATGAGAGCTGTGGAGAGAGGTACTGTGGAATGGGAGAAGTGGACAGGTGTGATATGAAATAGAGAATCTGTGATAGGTGCTTTAGAATGAGAGCTGTGGAGAGAGGTACTGTGGAATGGGAGAAGTGGACAGGTGTGATATGAAATAGAGAATCTGTGATAGGTGCTTTAGAATGAGAGCTGTGGAGAGATGTACTGTGGAATGGGAGAAGTGGACAGGTGTGATATGAAATAGAGAATCTGTGATAGGTGCTTTAGAATGAGAGCTGTGGAGAGAGGTACTGTGGAATGGGAGAAGTGGACAGGTGTGATATGAAATAGAGAATCTGTGATAGGTGCTTTAGAATGAGAGCTGTGGAGAGAGGTACTGTGGAATGGGAGAAGTGGACAGGTGTGATATGAAATAGAGAATCTGTGATAGGTGCTTTAGAATGAGAGCTGTGGAGAGAGGTACTGTGGAATGGGAGAAGTGGACAGGTGTGATATGAAATAGAGAATCTGTGATAGGTGCTTTAGAATGAGAGCTGTGGAGAGAGGTACTGTGGAATGGGAGAAGTGGACAGGTGTGATATGAAATAGAGAATCTGTGATAGGTGCTTTAGAATGAGAGCTGTGGAGAGAGGTACTGTGGAATGGGAGAAGTGGACAGGTGTGATATGAAATAGAGAATCTGTGATAGGTGCTTTAGAATGAGAGCTGTGGAGAGAGGTACTGTGGAATGGGAGAAGTGGACAGGTGTGATATGAAATAGAGAATCTGTGATAGGTGCTTTAGAATGAGAGCTGTGGAGAGAGGTACTGTGGAATGGGAGAAGTGGACAGGTGTGATATGAAATAGAGAATCTGTGATAGGTGCTTTAGAATGAGAGCTGTGGAGAGATGTACTGTGGAATGGGAGAAGTGGACAGGTGTGATATGAAATAGAGAATCTGTGATAGGTGCTTAGAATGAGAGCTGTGGAGAGAGGTACTGTGGAATGGGAGAAGTGGACAGGTGTGATATGAAATAGAGACTCTGTGATAGGTGCTTTAGAATGAGAGCTGTGGAGAGAGGTACTGTGGAATGGGAGAAGTGGACAGGTGTGATATGAAATAGAGAATCTGTGATAGGTGCTTTAGAATGAGAGCTGTGGAGAGAGGTACTGTGGAATGGGAGAAGTGGACAGGTGTGATATGAAATAGAGAATCTGTGATAGGTGCTTTAGAATGAGAGCTGTGGAGAGAGGTACTGTGGAATGGGAGAAGTGGACAGGTGTGATATGAAATAGAGAATCTGTGATAGGTGCTTTAGAATGAGAGCTGTGGAGAGAGGTACTGTGGAATGGGAGAAGTGGAGAGAGGTGCTTTGGAATGAGCGAATTGGGCAGTTGTGCAAGGGAATGAGAGTAGTGTAGAGAGGTGCTGGTGAAAGAGAAACGTTGATAGGTGTGAAGAGAATGAGAGAAGTGGAGAGAGGATAAAGGGAATGATAGAAGTTGACAGAGGTACTGTGGAATGGGAGAAGTGGATAGGTGTGATGTGAATGAGAGAATCAGTGATAGGTGCTTTAGAATGAGAGAAGTGGACCAGGGTGAAAGGGAATGAGAGAAAAGTGATGCGGAATTAGAGAAATAGACAGAGGTGGTGTGGAATTAGCAACATGGACAATTGTGCAGTGGCATGAGAGACGAGGGTAGTTGTGGCGTGAATGAGAAGTAGAGAGAGGAGAAAGGGAATGAGAGAAGTCGACAGAGGTGAAAGGGAATGAGAAAAGTAGACAGAGGTGCTGTGGAATTAAATAAGGGGACAGGTGTGGCATGAATGAGACAAGTGGAGAGAGGTGCTTTGGAATTAGAGAATTGGGCAGTTGTGCAAGGGAATGAGAGAAGTGGAGAGAGGTGCTGGGGAAAGAGAAATGTTGATAATTGTGGAGAGAAAGAGAGCAGTGGAGAGAGGTGCTTTGGAATGAGCGAATTGGGCAGTTGTGCAAGGGAATGAGAGTAGTGTAGAGAGGTGCTGGTGAAAGAGAAACATTGATAGGTGTGAAGAGAATGAGAGAAGTGGAGAGAGGAGAAAGGGAATGATAGAAGTTGACAGAGGTACTGTGGAATGGGAGAAGTGGACAGGTGTGATGTGAATGAGAGAATCAGTGATAGGTGCTTTAGAATGAGAGAAGTGGACCAGGGTGAAAGGGAATGAGAGAAAAGTGCAGAGATGCTGCGAAATTAAGAAATAGACAGAGGTGGTGTGGAATTAGCAACATGGACAATTGTGCAGTGGCATGAGAGATGAGGGTAGTTGTGGCGTGAATGAGAAGTAGAGAGAGGAGAAAGGGAATGAGAGAAGTGGACAGAGGTGAAAGGGAATGAGAAAAGTAGACAGAGGTAGAATTAAATCAGTGGACAGGTGTGGCATGAATGAGACAAGTGGAGAGAAGTGCTTTGGAATGAGAGAATTGGGCAGTTGTGCAAGGGAATGAGAGAAGTGGAGAGAGGTGCTGGGGAAAGAGAAATGTTGATAGGTGTGGAGAGAAAGAGAGAAGTGGAGAGAGGTGCTTTGTGATGAAACAAGTGGACAGAGGTGCTTTGGAATGGGAGAAGTGGATGGGTGTGCACAGGAATGAGAGAAGTGGGCAGGTGTGATGTGAATGAAATGATCGGAGATAGTTGCTTTAGAATGAGAGAAATGGATAGGTGTACAAGGGAATGAGAGAAGTGGAGAGAGGTGCTTTGGAATGAGAGAATTGGGCAGTTGTGCAAGGGAATGAGAGAAGTGGAGAGGGGTTCTATGTTGTATTTGGGTATACCTTGAGGTATTTTTAATAATCACTTATCTGGATCCCTGCTTATTCAGCATTGCTTTATTTAAGAACTCCCATTCCATCTATGGTTGAGTCTGCCCGGGTAGTATCATCTTACCCAGGTGTGGATAGGCGCCAATGATAAAGCATGGAGAACTTTCAAGGCAGCAGTTGCTTGTATGTGATAGCATTGTAAACGGGAGAGTGCAACTGACCGGACTTTCTCTCGCTCTCCACAGTGTAAAAAAGAAGAAAGAGAAACGTTGACAGGTTTGGAGAGAATGAGAGTAGCGGAGAGAGGTGCTTTGGAATTAGAGAAGCAGACTCATTTACTGTGAATGAAAAAAGTGGTAAGAGGTGTTTTGGAATAAGAGAAGGGTGCAAGGGAATGAGAGAAGTGGACAGATGTGCCGTCGAATTAGATAAGTAGACAAAGATGCAACGGAATAAGAGAAGTTGCCAGAGGTGCAAGGAAATAAGAGAAGTGGACAGAGGTGCTGTGGAGTTACAGAAGAGGACAAGTGTGACGTGAATGAGAGAAGAGGACATATGTGCTTTGGAAAGACGAAAGTAAAAAGGGGTGCAAGGGAATTAGAGAAGTGAAGTGAGGTTCTGTGTTATAAAAGGTCGGCAGAGGTGCTTTTGAATGGGCAAAGTGGACAGAGGTGCTGGGTTATGAGAGAGGTGGCCAGAGGTGCTTTATAATGAGAAGTGGGCAGGGATGGACATGGGTGCAAGGGAGTGTGGGAAGTGGACAGAGGTGTTGTGATATGAGAGAACTGTAGAGATGTGTTGTCGAATGAGTGAATTGGGCAGAGGTGCTGTGGAATTAAGGATCTACACAATGATGCAGTGGAATGAGAGAAGTGGGCAAAGGCAGTGACATAACACAATGTTGGGAGCCCCCTGTAGAGTGTGATGAGGGGCTCCTGAGCCTCCCATATTTTGCAGATACACACTGGACTTGGACTGAATGAGGCGCCCTCTGCTGCAGGGGCTGCAGGAGCCTGAGTTACGCCCAGGGCAGAGGTACTGTGGAATTAGAGTAGTGGAGTGGTGTGGCATGAATGAGAGAAGTGGAGAAGAGGTGCTGTAGAATGAGATAACTGAACAAAAGTGCTGTGTTATGAGAGACGTGGATATAGGTGCTTTGGAATGAGAGAACTGTATAGGGGTGCAAGGGAATGAGAGAAGTGAGCAGAGGCGCTGTGAAATGAGAGAAGTGAATAGAGGTGGCGTTAAACTAGAGAAATGTACATACAGTAGGAAATTATCATCTTTGTGTGGTGTACCCTCAGATTTTTGCCCTATCTATTTCTGCTGGCTGTTAAAATTTGTGCACTTTACCCCTGCTAACTAGAAGTAAAGTGCTCCCCTTTAAACATGATTGAAATGGTATACTCCTAACTGGCACATGTAACTTTGCTATAAGTCATCCTTAGTATATGGTACAGGATGAATCAAGGGCTTGTAAGTTAAATGCCATTAGCAGACTGTTGCACCTATTGTGCCATCTACTACAGTTGCAGTAAAAATATGGCTTCAGGCCTACCATTGTAGCCTAATTGTAGCAGTGTAAATGTAACTTGTCAAAATAAACCCTTTTGACGAGTCGAAAGATTCCTTTTTTAAATATTAATATTGAACCCCTAACTAGGCCTTATAGCCCATAAACCTGGGTGCATGGCATTCAGAAGTAGGGCATGTAGAAATTTAATATTAAACATACCCTTACAGTGACTAGCCCCCAAAAGCTATTTTCACTACAGTAAAGCTAGTAGTTCAACAGAGAAACACTGAGATGCAATATTACATTTACTAATGCTATCGTCTGCTAGGAAACAGCTGCTATCTTTAGCTTGGAAACAGCTAACATAATATTTCAAAGTATCTATTCAATAATTATTACAAATCGAATGTATTGGTAAAGTCGGACTTTTATTAAGCATTATGAAAACAATACTTGTAGACAGTTAAATTTTCCTAGCCTTAAGCCTCTGAAGGCTAATTTGTATTAGCCTCCAGCTGCAGCACTCTGAGTGTTCCAACCCTGATGAGGTGTGAAAACTGCTCCCAGAGCAGAAGCAAAGGCCGTGGGTGTGTTGGGAGATGTTGTTAACACGATGACCACTTGGGCTGTGCCCAGGAACTCGATTAACTTCAAAAGGGCTTCCCTGTCACAAGCAGATGCCAGATGACCTCTGCCCATGCCCTTCTTTGTTCCCCTAGCCAGACAGGCTCCGATCCCAGTGGGACAGGAGCTGCCCAGAGCTGGTTTACAGTGACCACAGTGAAGGGTCTGCTCATTACCCTGGCCACACCTTTGGGGTGGTCACAGAGGCTCTGCGTAAGGGGAGAGCGAATCTGCCATCTTGGATTTAAGCAGATGGACACACTGCCACTATTTGCAGTAGGGCACATAGGAAACACTAAAAAGCTGGAACTCAGAAACTTTTTAGGTCCAAAGAGCTCTTGAGGATCGGGACAAACTTGCCAAGCTGATCTTGTGTTGCCACTGGGTTGAAGATTGAGGTTTCTCCCTCTTTGGCTACATCCTGCAGCCTTGACACGAGCGCCCAAAAAAGCAATTAAGTGGGAACTAAGAAATCTTGGCTTAGTGAAGGCGCCAAAACTATCTGGCCAGCTAGGAAGCTTCCCTGGGTGTGAAATTATAAGTTTTACCACTCAGAGCTTTCCCACCAAAACCAACAGCTTCACCAGGACTGCATCCAATGACTATCCGATGCCGTGGAGCCCTCTTTGACTACAGCCTGCTGCCTTGTCCTACTAAAGATTTTTACATTCTATTTTTGAGACTAGGGGCCAGAGGTATGACGTGCAAAATAGCGCCTCGCAAATTGCGAGTCAATTGAGACTTGCAATTTGCGAGGCGCTATTTGGCATGTACAACAGTGTGTTTAACACTGCTTGCGATTCCCAATGGGGTCGCAAATTGCGAGGCTCATGAATATTAATGAGCCTCTCGCAATTTGCAAGCCCATTGGGAATGACAGGCCCTCCCAGGAATGGTGGCCTGCTGGGCTTAGCAGACCACCATGTCTGGGACTGCTTTTAAATAAAGCAGTTTTTTTTTTTTAATGCAACCCGTTTTCCTTAAAGGAAAACGGGATGCATTTAAAAAAAACCAAATGAAACGTTTTCGTTTCATTTTCTAAGGGCAGATAGTGGTCCCTGGGACCACTGCCTGCCCTTAAAAAATATTTTTGGAGACAGCCACAAAGTGGAAGGGGTCCCCTTCCAAATTGTGACAGCATTACCACCCTCTTGATGAGGGTGGTAATTTGCGAGTGTTTTGCGACCGCAATTGCGGTCACAAAATATTCATACATTGCTTTGCGGATGCTATTAGGAAGGGAACGCCCTTTCCTAATAGCGAGTCGCAAATCCTAAATAGCGAGTTGCAAATAAATTGTGACTCGCTATTTAGGAATTGTACATGGCCCTGGGCCATTTTGCATGCGCAAACGGGTCGCGTTTGCGCATGCAATTTAGGGTCGTACATCTGGCCCTAAGGTCCCTATTTAGACTTTGGCAGATGTAATAATCTCCATTGGCCTGGCGGAGGATTTAGTATCCGCTAGCCTGAGACTACTATGCCCACAAAAGTTTAAAAAGACCGACAAGCTGGTGGTCATTTCTAAAGCAATGGCAGGAACTGCTGTCACAACGGTTCCTGTCAATGCTGTTGAAAGTTTGTGTGCGGCTCCTTCAACATGATGGAGCCCTGCACCAAACTGTTTTATTAGTTATTTTTAAAAAAAAATCCTGAAGCAGGATTTTCTTTTTGAAAATGAAAAAGAAAATGCTCCCCTCACCATTACAGTCCTCTCTTATGAAGAAGGGAGCGTTTGGCCATTTTCACTGCCACTTACCGCAAGTGTTTGCCTGGCAGTGACGGACAAGGAAACCTGAACTCTAATTCCGCCCATCTGAATTAGATCGGTGAAATTAGAGGTCTGTCTCTGACTGGCCTTAGTCCACAGAGCCATTGGAGGGGTTTAATTGCAGCGGAGAGAGAATCGTCTCTGCCACAATTAAACCTAAGTTCCACCTGCATCTAAATTTGGCAAGCAGATCAATATCTTTGTGGAATAGATACTTCATCGCAACAGAAACAGAGTATCTATACCATCTAGATATAAATTAGCACCTAAATCCCAAACTAAAACCTAAGACTGGGTCAAACCTGTGTTCTCTGTCCAACCCGCGCTCTATCACGGTCAACCAGTTCACTGCAGTTGGCGCTTCACACTTTTTGGAGATTATTTTTTAAAAACAACTTTGAGAATCATAACTCCAGCTCACCTTCTTACATTTTTGTTGTTTTGGTGGCTTATTATTGTATTTTCGTTTAACATTATTACGGTTCTGGTACTGCACAAGTTCTTTACACATTGCCTTTAAGTACGCTTGTTTGTTCTATGCCATGGCTACTAGGGTTGAGCTCAGGTTAATTTACTGACTTTAGTGGTTCACCCCCACAAGGATTGTGATTATTACTTGAGGAAGATGGTCACCCCTGTTGCAAATGGGTTCTGCCTATTTAGTACTCTGCGATTTCTTGTTTTTTTGATCACCCGTATTTTGGGCTTTTATTGTGGGTATGTCTCACTAGCTGAATCTCACTCTCAATAATTGCATGGCAATTGAGCTGCACGTTTACCTCCAGTGTCTGCTTTTTAAGATAAGGCCGGTGCGAGGCAGCTAGGGTAAGAGGCACTGGGCTGGTTATCCATGATCATGCATTCATATGCTTGTGCTCAAGGTTGAAGGCAGCACATAAGAGAGACTAGAGTTCTGCGCAGCCTGGTGCCTGCACACACATAACCTGTCTCTGGCAGTTTTAAACTTCAAATTCAAACTGTTAAAGTAACCCCTTTTGTCAGACCTAAACCTTCCTTTTAGATGTTAATTAATCCCCACTATGGAGGACTTATTTCTCCTAAAGGCAGGGAGTATGATATTTAGAAGTAGGGCATACAGGAATTAATATTAAACATGTTGTTAGACCTGGCATCCTTGGTGTGGGTCTCCCTTCCCTTTTTTCATAATGCCTCCACTGTTGTCGATATGTTTTTGGTGGACTAGATGCTCATGGGCACTTTGCCACTGCTAATCAGTGCCAAAGTGCAAGTGCTCCCTATTGTAAATTGTGATGTGAATTAGTGACTCCATGTTTGGCTTATTTGAATTACTGTCAGACCCTAGTACAGTGCACTGAGTGTGCCCAGGGCTTGTAAATAAAATGCTGCTGGTGGGCTTGCAGCACTGGTTGTGCCACCCGCAGAAGTAGCTTTTAAAGTGTGTCTCAGGCCTGCCATTGCAGAGCCTGTGTGCAGTCTGTGACTGCCATGTCGACTTGGTAAGTGCACCCACCTACCAGTCCCCAAAACCTTCCCTTTTCTTCATATCAGACACCCCTATGGTAGGCCTACGGGCAGGGTGCATTGTAATGATAAGGTGGGACATGCCCTGATGTGTGTGGCATGTCCTAATAGTGAATTACAGCCATTTTCGTTTTTCACTATTGCAAGGCTACCTGTTCCCCATAGGCCAGAATGGGCAGTTTGATTATAACATCTTATAATCCTAAACTGACTCAGGGAACTAGGTAGAAATTTGAGTTTAGTATGCCTGAACTCAGAATGATAAAATACATCTTTTAGTGAAGTTGGTTTTAACATTCTGTGTTTGAAAATACCACTTTTAGAAAGTGGGTATTTTCTTGCTTAACTATCCAGCCTGCCTCTGCCAGCTTGTGTATTGTGTGTCTGGTTTGTGCGTGACAGGGGCTGGGGGTGGCCACAGGAGACAGGGTGAGGCAGCCCAGGGCTGAATAGAGAGATCTGCATCCAGAGTGGAGGGAGGAGTTGCATCTGGGTCTGAATAGGGCTGTGCCTGCCTGCCACAATGCTGGCTCCACCCCTGCCGGGCGTCTGAGTACCCTGCCCCACATTCTGAAAGGAAAGAAGGAGTCATGTACACAGAGTGTTCCAAAGCTGCTCAGAACTGGTTTAAGCTAGGCAAAGGCCTCTCTGCCTCCAGAGAATAAAAGAGAATCAGGGTATAAGAGGGGCACCCAGACCCCAGGAAAATTAAATCACTTTTGGGAACAAAAAGAAACCTTTGCTGAGGAGCGGAACCAAGAAGAAACTGAGGAGAGACTATCCCTAAGCCTGAAGTGCTGCTTGGGGATTGGCCTGCAGTGGTTTGCCTGACTGCCAAAGAAAGGAGAAAGGAACTTTTGCTTTGCTGTGACTTTCATCAACTTGTGAAGGATCTCCAAGGGCTTGGAAGAGAGCTTGCCCCCTGATCGAAGTCCCAGGACCATTGGACTTCACCCCCTTTGTGAATTGCTGCTGGAAACTCTGTTTCAGTGGCTACAGAGGTAGGGAGCTGTGACCGACTCTCCCGACCGGCTCGGTGTCCTGTTGGCACCGCATTGAGCAACGCCTGCATCTTGCAACGTACGGCCTTGGTCTCACCGACTCCGTCAACGAGCCGCTGCCTGCACCGTAACCTGTGAGCACCGCACCTTGCAACGCCTCGCTACACCGAATCCATCTGGTCCGACCGACACAGTCACTGTTGCTGAGTTCGAGTCCTGTGACCGCACCGGAGTTGGGTACCGCCTCGCAAGCTTCGCGACGCACCTCCCGACTCGCACCGCTGTCCGGACTGATCAACGCCAGCTCCTGAATCCGGCTCCGTCGCCGCACCGCAACCTGCCAGCACCGCATCGAAGCAACGTCTCACCCTGCAACGCACGGCCTTGGTCTCACCGACTCCGTCCTGACGACGTCAACGAGCCGCTGCCTGCACCGCATCGAGGGACAACGCGTCCTGCAACGATTCCATTTCTGCAACGCGACCGCGACGAACAGCCATCCGGCTCGCACGCCCGTGCCTGCCGCTTCAAGTAAGAGGTACTGCGACCGAATCTGTCTACGCTTGTGTTGACCCGTCTCGACGCGGTCAGCTGGATTTGTTAGACTCTGTTTGTTCTTGACATCGCCGTAGCCGGAGAAGGCTACCGACTCACACAGAACCTTGCATTAAGCCTTTTTGATAAGAACTAAGCATTCTTGACAGTATTGTGGATTTTTTTTGTCGTTTATGGTCTTGTGATAGATCTATATAAAAGGTACTTATTTTTATAAATATACAACCTGTGTGGTGTCCATTTGTAGTGTTGTCATTTGATTACTGTATGTGTTCACAAATGCTTTACACACTGCCTTTGAACTAAGCCTGTCTGCTCGTGCCAAGCTGCCAAAAGGGTGAGCAGGGGTTATTTCGGGAGTGTACCTAATTTCCCTGACTAGACTCAAGGGTCCCTATTTGGACAAAGGTACCTACCTCTGCCAACTAGAGACCCCCAAATCTAACATTGGTGGTCAGCGGTGAAGATTCTGGACTTGCATTTGTGACTCATGTACAGTAATTGGTGAATACTACTTAGTGAGTGCAGAACAAAACGCAACCACATACTTTTTGATAGCATTTTTTCGGGGATTTTCTATTTTTGCAACTGCCAAGTTTAATCACCATGGAGAAACCAGCCTCAGTACCTCGGTTGATTGTGATTGGGAGGAGGAGAAACTGGAGCGCTACACCCTCAAACAGCTCAAGCATTTCTGCAGGAAGTTTAAAGTCTCCATGACCGGGCTCACCAAGAAGGATGAGCACCAAAAGGCACTGAGGGCCTGGGTTGAAGCAAGGAGCACCCCTATACCTATGAAAGGGGATGAGAATGCAGCTGGGCAGCTGGAAGGGCTATTGGGTCCAGGGGGAAAGAAAGCAGTCTCCCCAGTAGGTAGCAGTGTTTCTGCCAGAGAACTGTCTCCAGAGGAGTTGGAGGACAGGAAAGAGAGTAGGATGCACGAAATGGAGCTGACCAAGCTCAAGCTAAATGGGCAGTTAGAATTTGAAATGCAAACTAGGAAATTAGCCCTAGAGGAAAAGAAAATGCAGTTTGAACATGAGAAAGTTTTGAGGGAGTTGGAATTGAAGGCCAAAAGCTTAGAGATTACTCCCTCTGGTGGCAGTGTACCGCCTGGGCCTGTTGAAGCTAGGGTGTATATTCCAAAAGATGTGGTTAAGGAATTTTTTTAAACTGATGACATTGGGCAGTGGTTCAAAGCCTATGAGGTAGCCATGTCTTCCCACCGGGTCCCTGAGAAGGATTGGGGAGCGGGGTTGTGGGGACGGTTCCTTAGTGAGGGGCGGGATACCTTGTTGGGTTTAGTTCCAAAAGTTGACATCATTTGTAAAGGAGGAGTTAAAAGGAGAAATTTTTCATTTCTTTCTTTTCCAACTTTGCATGCGTGCTGCACTGTGCCGCACACATATAACGTAGGAAAGGTTTTAAAGTGTGTCTAAGCATAATATTTTGTACTGGAAGGGATCATTCCAGTACAAAACCAATGCTAGACTCACACACACACATGCACTATGGCGCAAAGGTGTGTATGTGGCACTCAGCAGCAAAATTCTGCACCAGCGCTAGGGAGACGGGAAGAGAGAGCCATATCTTTTAATATGAATTTATCTTATTAAAACATATATTAGAATGTGAAAAGTATGCACTGAAAATGACAAAAGAAAAGTAGGTGTTTCACTTTAAGGGCCCGATTCACAAAGGTAAACTGAGACGAATGTCTAACTTTACGACTTTCGGTATTCACAAAGGGCATTTGCATTTATTACTCATAAATGTCCTTTGTAAATACCGAAAGTCATAAGTTAGACTTTAGTCTCAGTTTACCTTTGTGAATCTGGACCAAAATGTTTACTGTACATTCATGAAACTTTCACAGATTGTATTTCACAGGTATACTAATTCATTTAATGCAAAACAACAAAAATCATAATAGTTTTTACTTATGTTTGCACATTGGTACATTCAAAAAGTGTAAGTACCCAATATCTACGTGTCCTAATTTACCCATACTAAATGATTTAAGTGCATCAAGACGTTCAACATTGTTATGTTTGCATGTTTCCTTATGCTTCATGCATGTTTACATTAATTATGAATTCTTCAAGGAAGATGAATTATCCTTTGTGGACAACGATCTTACTAGACGTGCTCGAAACACCCATGAGAAACTGACTGAAATAACACGCAGATATGGAGTTGATATTCAGAAATCAAAAGTTTTATAAAGAACTTACAAACTAGAATTTAGTTATCAGGACAAGCATGAAGCCATCTGGGAAAAGATTACAGATTAAAGAATTACTAAATGTGCTCAAGAAATGGGGAGAATTAGAAAGGTGGGAGGGTCGATGGGCTAAGAAGAAGGAAGCAAAGAAAGATACTACGCAAATGTTTTCAGTTTTGGAAGATGAGGGGGTACCAATGCTCCCTATGCAAGAGGTACCAGGAGGAGGATATGTACACGTCCCTTGAACAGCAGCCATATTATCCATAACAAATGATTTCTGAAATTACGAAAGAAACCTGTAGAATGGTATAAACAAGTTGAAAGATTTGTGAAGGTTTCCAAAGTTTTACTGAAAGATCTGGATATTTTATTTGACATTGTGGTTCCAAGTGATTTATAGGCAGAATGTAAAATTGCTTTTGATTGGCTAGAGACAGAGCCAGCAAGACATGCGCGCACACACACACACACACACACACACACGCACACACGCACACACACGCACACACACATACACACACACACACACACGCACACACACACACACACACACACACACACACACACACACACTGGTGCACCATCACCTAAGGTAATGAAAAAGCATAATCAAGCCATTACCTATTTGAAAGGGAAAATTTCTTGAAAGGAAATTGATTGGGTTAAAATTGACAGAACAACACAAGAGCTGAAAGAAACAGTGCATGCTTATTAAGAACATCTTTTGCAGGCTTTCAAGCAGTATAGTGGAGTGGCAAATGTGTCAGGAAAAGATATGGGACCTTTCGCATATCGTTAGTATATGGTTTAAGACCTGAAATTAGCACCATGACACAGCAAAATTCGATTTGTTGGCAGAGCACACCGATAGACGAAATACTCCGATATGCCAAATATCAAATCAAATGATATTTATAAAGCACATAGCTACTCAAGGAGTGTTCCTGCGCTATAAGTCCAGTAACCAGGGCTTGCCACAGGGGGAACACAGTCTAAAAAGCATCATTAAAAAGCTGTGTTTAAAAGAGTCCACATCCCTGATCGCACAAAGATGTAATGGGAGGGCATTCCATCTAGCAGCAGCTAGCACCAAGAAAGAGCTGCCTCCCCACCTCTTACATCTCATTTTTGGCATAACCACCAGCAAAGCATTTGCCGAACGAAGGTTTCTAGAGGGATGGTAATGGGAGAGACGCTTGGATAGATATTTGGGGCTTATGACATAGAAAGCTCTATGAGCAAGCACCAATCCCTTAAACTTCACTCTAATTTGTATGGGAAGCCAATGTAGCTCCTTAAGATAGTGCTGAACAGAGACATTCTTAGGAATGTTGAGCAAGAGCCTGAAAGCCACATTCTGCACCAACAGGAGTCTCCTGAGCTGGAACAAAGGGAGACCCCAGTAAAGTGTATTGGCGTAATCCAGCCGAGATGTTATGAGGGCATGGACTACCACCTTCCGACAAAAAGCAGGAAGAAGAGACAGGAACTTCCTCAATAAACTGAGAAAGCCAAAACAGATCCCAACTGTGCCCTCCACTTGAGGTTTGAAGGACAAGTTATTATCAAACTTCACTCCCAGGTTCTTCACCAACATGGAAGGTGTCGGAGGGGAAGGACCAGAACTCAGCCAAACTTCACCACCCATCACCGGGGAGAGGTGTGCCATAGACCAGTACCTCAGTTTTGCTTGTGTTGCATGGAGATTACTCTGGTGCATCCATTGAAACACTGCTGACAGACACGCCTCAAATCTACATTGTGCACCAGAGATGTTCCCGTCCCAAAATAGAATAATCTGCGTGTCATCAGCATAAGAGATGATCTGCACTCCGAAGGATTCCACCAGGGTTGGCAAAGGGGACATATAGACATTAAACAATGTCGGGCTCAAGGCAGAACCCTGGGGAACCCCAAACTTAATAGGCTTAGAGTCAGACGCAAATGGCAGCATCCACATAGACTTATCTCTGTTTGATAAAAAAGAACTCATCCAGGCCAGGGCGGTCCCACTCAACCCTATATCCCGCAAGCGCTGAACCAAGATGGGGGGAGGGACCATATCAAATGCAGCTTAAAGGTCTAAAAGCAGCAAAGCCACTTTCTTCTGGTTATCCACCGCCATTATAATAGTGTCTGAAACCTCAACCAAGGCAGACTCAGTACAGTTTCTGGGACGAAAACCCAATTGGGTAGGATGTAGCACCTGATTTCCCTGGTCCACCGCAGCGGATTGTATGCTGATTGAGTGGAGGGAGGTTTCTTTTTAAGACGCTCTCCGTTATACACGAGAGCCATTTCGCCTCCTCTTCTCCCCGGTCAACCGCAGCAGATTGTCTGCTGATTCAGTGGAGGGAGTTCTTTGGTTTGGTGTGGCCTGCACTCACTTCCGCCGGGCCATTCTCTAACCGCCATCTTGGAAGTGAGATGCTCTAGTCTCCTTCCATTGGCTTTGGCTTCCGGCTACAAATAGAGAGGATGGCGCCGACGCGCAGCGATTAAGCTGCAGAAAGATATCTGCTTTGCGAGTGTGGATGAAAGTACCTTTTTACTCTAATTCAAGTTTTTAGTTTTAATTACCCTTTTTAAATATTTGCATCTCCCCGGTGAACTGCAGCAGATTGTCTGCTGATTGAGTGGAGGGAGGTTTCTTTTTAAGACGCTCACCATTATACACAAGAGCCATTTTGCCTCCTCTTCTCCCCTGGATGTCTTTGGTTTGGCGTGGCCTGCACTCACTTCCGCCGGGCCATTCTGTAGCCACCATCTTGGAAGTGAGACACTCTGGTCTCCTTCCATTGACTTTGGATATGGCTACAAATAGAGAGGATGGTGCTGATGCGCAGCGGACGCGTGCAGCGAGAGCGCAGTGGCGCGCCAAAGGCAAGCCTGCCGGCGCCCATCCGCGCCTGGATCGTGCCCAGCGCCCATCTCCCTGGTCCTTTCGCCCAAAACACAGCAGGTATCATTAGGTACTCGCTGTTGCTCTACTGGCACTGAGAGCGTATGGTAAAGGCTCTTCTGACACTAGATTTATCACTCCTGCCCAGATCCCCTTTCACCTCTCCTGCCCCAAACATACTGGGTGCCCCAGACCTAATCCGGCATATAAGCCAGCTGATACAGGGGCAACTGCCCAGCTAAATAGGAAATGCTTTAGTCCAACACTCTTTAACATCTCTTGCATGCTACTGAACACTAGGGGCAGATTTACAAGCCCCTTGCGCCACTTTTGCGTCACTTTTCCCATGTTAAAAGTGACGCAAAAGTGGCGCAAGGGGCTTGTAAATCTGCCCCTAGGTCCCTAAGTGAAACATCATCTAGAGTTCTCTGACTTAGTGCAAACACGGTGCGCAGACTGGCATTTGTAACTGAAACTTGGGCAGATCCAAACTCTGGTCCAGAAATTGTCGCAGCCACCCCCCTTGGTTATGCCGTCTATCGGCTAGACAGACAATTAAAACAAGCATTTGCAATGCAATCGGTCTCGCCTTTGGGACCTTATATGTATTTAGCAGTGGGCTTAGGACTAAATCTAAGTTTGTACCCTTACTACCACCAGACAACATGATCGATTGCTTTTACAAAGCAGTCACTCAGGATCTTTATAAATTAGAAGACAAATTCCAAAGAAAACAGATGGGTTTTAAAGATAATCTAAATAAAGCAGAACGAGCGGCGTTATTTAAACTAACTACCTATTCTGATGTAACTATAAAGGAGGCTGACAAAGGGGGCACTATTGTCCTGATGGACATAGACTACTACACCAAAGAGATTGACAAACAACTGACGGATACAGGTTCTTACATCACTATACCGAGTAATCCAATGAAAGAGGTAACTACACTCATTGAAAGAACACTAAGGTTCTGGCTCCACGCATGTCTATTAACAGACATGGAGTTCAAATACATGTCTAATCCTACACCACAAGCGGCAGGTATTTATATATTGCCGAAGATACATAAAAATCAGACGTCCCCGCCCGGTAGACCAATCCTATCGGGAATAGGGTCACCAACAGAAAGGTTTTTAGAGTATATTGACATCTATTAACAACCAATTGTACGTAATTTACCATCATTCATTGAAGATACCAAAGATCTGTTGAACAAACTAGAGGACCTTACATGGTCTGACGAGTTTACCCTGGTCACACTTGATGTATGTGCTTTATATACCTGTATCCCTCAGGAGAAAGGTATGGAAGCTTTAACATACTTTTTGTTGAAGCGCGACGCCACACTGTATGAACATACACAAATGGTCTTAGATCTTACCCGCCTGACATTGAACAACAACTACTTCTTACACAATGGTACGTGGGTTAGGCAATCATCGGGGGTGGCCATGGGCTCCAAATTTTCCCCATCTTTCGCAAATATCTACATGGGTTTTTTTGAAGAACAACATATTTGGAGAGGTTGCCCACACAATATGACTGGATCTAACATCTATTGGGGGCGTTTTATAGATGACATCCTCTTGATATGAGGGGGGGGGGATAATGATACCCTCTTGGATTTTATCAGGCACTTGAACGACAATCAATACAATTTGACTTTCACGCACACGAGTGATAAAAATCAAATTGATTTCCTTGACATTACTCTTTACACAGAAGGAGATAAGCTAGAAAATGCAAACTGTATCGCAAACCAACGGCATGTAATGCCGTATTGCATGCGAAAAGTGCACACCCAGTTACACAGTTGAGAGCCATCCCATATGGAGAAATGACAAAATTGAGGAGGAATTGTAGTGGTGACGTGACATTCCAACAAGAGTTGTCATGTATGAAGAAACGTTTCATGATCAGGGGCTATGACCAAACAACCTTGGACAAAGCTCAGAAGAGGATTTGAAAAGAAACAATAAAAAACAAAAGCTGAGAAAAAAGATTTCATTGATTACACCATACAATGCGCATAGCCATGACATCTACAAAATACTATACAAGCATTGGCACCTTCTAAGATTGGACCACAGTTTAGATCCATACACAATGAAGAACGTTGAGGAATATACTTTGTCCATCCATTGTAAAAAAATAGCAAGATGGGACTAATGCAAAGTTGGTTGCCAAAGAAACCGTTAGGCTTCTTCAAGTGTACCACATGTAATACTTGCCAGTTTGCCATGAACAAAACTACCAGTTTCAGCTATAATACGGGGCAAACACACAAAATTTGCCATTTTATGAATTGCAACACAAAGTTTACAACCTACTGTATTATTTCCCAATGTGGCTTGATCTACGTTGGCAGCACAATCCGGCCGCTTAAGGAACGTGTGCAAGAACACATTAGGGCAATTCGCAATAATAACACCAATTACCCACTGGCTGTACACTACAGTAGTGTGCATAACACCTCAGAAATACTAAATATTAGATTCCATGGCATTGCGCTAGCAGAGGAAAGCCCTAGGGGTGGCAATCGAACTCTAGCTCTGAGAAAACTGGAAACCAGGTGGCTGATCAAATTGAGGTCTGTAGACTTAGCATTGAATACAGACAGAGAGCTTCATGTCTTTTTACAGGACTGAGATTTGTTGGATGTTCATCTGTATTGATGTACTAAGCACTGAAATACACAATATACCATGTGAGAAGAATTATACTATGTTTATTATGTTTCACTTCTTATTGGTTTATACAGTATATATGCCTTGTTATTTGAGGTATTTTTTATGCGGACCCTATGAGATTGTATGATATCATGTATTATTAATTAATGTGTAAATTGTTTCTGCGTGATAACACATGTATAGTCTGTATTCGCTCATCTATCACTGAGCTGTATTTTATGGACTGTTTTTACTTGACGAACCTTGTGTAAGATGGATTCATTCATCTAGTACTGAGCCCCTCGAACTTTCCTTTTCTCTTTCTTCTTCTTTTCTTATATTTTTTCTTTTACTTGGTGATGATCATAAGGCATTTAAGACCAATTTAAATTCTAGACTGTTTCCCATGGAGCATGATTACTATATCTTCAGATCCCATACAAGTAAAGGCACATGTCTCGGTACGGGCAGACCTTTAAATATCTTAGACACATGGATTGCGCCTTTTCTAAATGGCGCTACAATTCCAACACTTAGCATGGATTATATCGGCATTCAACGTATTGTCTATAGATACATAATTTATATGTCGAGTAAGGGTATTATAATACAAATACACGTTTCTGGTTTATTGACCACCTATTCGACACGTTAATATGTTTATTCTATAATTTTTTCACTTCTGGTTACTGTTTATATGCACTCACAATACATTCCCTTCCAAGATGGCGACAGTCTCAGAAATGACTTGAGACTGCCGTCACGCCGGCTAACCTGATCACGTGTCAGGTCAGCTGATTTTTTACGTTTTTTCACGTTTACACCTGTCTCGCTTTTAAAATGAGAATGGCCATGGCGTTCTTGAACACGCCACAGCGATGAGAACGGGAACGAGGTGGAGGACGTATTTCCACCTAATTGCGGTGAGTCTCCGTTTTTTAGTAGTTGGCCAGATATTTTGGTCCTTTATCTAGGGTATTATGGAATTAACGAGGGAGTAATTGTGGCCACGATTTTTCTCCCCCTTAGGAGTGGAACTTATCAGGGTTCCCCACCAGCATTTTAGTGGTCCCATTGTAACATGAAGGAGAAGGACTAGGATTATCTCTTTCCTGGGTAAGATATACACCCGGGTTTTTTGTATTGTGAGCAATCATTTACTATTACCGTTCTTGTCAAGATTTTGTGATGTAGACCAATGGAGGCACAATACTTTTTTCCTTTTTTTCCAGGTCGCCAAGCACCCAATTTTATTATATGTCGGGTGTGCAAGCAGTTTTACTAGTGGGCTGTGACATCTTTTGATACTACAGAAAAACACTAAGGTAGTTTCGGCATAATTTGCGCACAATACGAATTGCTTTGAACATTCTGTTTATGTCAGTGTGTTACCCATTACCGATACTATTTGTGGGTTTTCAACTCAGGGGAATATTTTGTTTCTTTTTGGCTGCGAGCGTTCACAATGAGATATTATAACATAGACCTGATGGAAGTTTTTTTTTGCGTGATTCCATATGCTCCATACAGTTTCATATATTGTGTACATCATACGAATGCCAATGCTATAATGGAAGGTCTTTGACATTAATATAAAGGCTTGTTTTATGAAGATGCAGGCATGGTTTTTTCCCTTTGGATGGGACCTCCTGATACAAATGTTGTCTTTTGTTTACACAGCTTTGGATGCTTGTGTAACCGCGAGTGACATGTAACTTTGGTCCTTTATGAACACGTTGGACAACAAGCTTTACGCTAATTGGTGGGTTGTTAACCTAGTAACCGCCTGGCATGATTTTATTTGGTTCAGTGATCTTCTTAACACACGAATCGGGTGTTTTTTTCTGATGCACTGGGTGATTATTTTTAATAACTTTCTTGAGGATTTGTTGGTTCCTTTTTTCTGCTATCATCTTTTCTTTTCTTTCTTTCACATAGATATTATTGGAGTGTGTAACTCTTTTTGGTATGTTATATTGTTTAAATTTTTGAGGCTACCAGTTGGGACACCTAGGTGTTGGAACATCAGGGACACCTTGGTAGATCCTCTCTACTTTCCTGGCTCACATTGGAAATATATCAAAACTGTGCAAATATTCATGTCATCATCGTGTTTGGCTTTTTGGCTTTTGACTTTGGTTTGAAGTTGTGGGAATTATCGGTGACATTTGTTAAGAATATAACTACAACAATGTCTTGATATCTATTGTTCCAGCCTTGAAAAAGTCTAAGGGGAGACGAAACACGTGTCGGCAGATTTTTCGTGCTGGATGTTACAAGAACAAGAATAAAAATGCCAAATTGAAGAATTTGAACATTGAGGACTCTGTATACCTCATGCAAATAAGAACAGTGTGTGACTTCAGTGACTATTACCATTTGCTAATTGGCGCATTTCTGGTATCTGATATTTGGAGCAATTTTACCTTTCCAGTACTTTGGGTGATTTTGATTACTATAGGGTGTACTTCTGAATGCTCTATATTCTCAAGTTTGTACACACATTAGGGCACTTCTGTGTGAGTAGCATCTTCTGGTAGTAGGTGCATTTGAGCGAAGTAAGCACCTCAGAATAAATTACAATGTGTAGCCAATATTGATTCACACTATATTACTATATAATTTGATACTTTTCGATCCACTGATTGTGCGGTTCTTGCCCAATTTTGGGAACTACTACTACCAATTTATATGTAACTTATGTATTTAGCTATGCAGCACATTAGCCTGGGTGCTGAAACATCTACTGTTCTTTAACATGGAGGGAAAGTAAGCATCAAACTGCGTGACACGCCAGGTATGGGAACACATGGAGAGAAATATTGCCTTTCAGTGGGATATGGTATAGTCCAAAGCTCTGTTTTTAATATGAAATCAGTGCCTTTGGCAGTCATATCACTGAAAATACAAGATTTGAAAAAAATATTATTGTCTACTGGTGCTCGTGGAAGACAATTTCTATGGACTGTAATCTAGAGAATGCTAAAGTGATTCTAGTATTTTACTGACCTCTGCTGGTCGTTTTCTATCAAGAAGGTTAAATAGAGGCAGTTGCCAGAAAAATAGAAAAAAGAAAGTCCCTCAGCAGAAAGCAATTCTGGTATTTTACTGACATCTGATGGTCATTTTCTATCAAGACAGTTAAATAGAGGCAGTTGAACAGAAAAAAAGTCCCCATTCCGCTTGGCTGATCTCCACAGCCCACAAAGTACATACACATATAAGTATAAACTAAAGTATAAAAGCATTGTAAATGCAATTGGTCTCGCATTTGTTTGAGTTGGAGCTATTGGCATTGTAAATAGCAATGTATTTTACTTATGGAGTGTATGTATGTGGTGTGTAGTGGAACTATGTGGGTTGGATTGGATTAGTTAGTTGTGTAATTGTGTGGAATGTAATTGTGTGGTGTGGAGTGGATTTGTGTAGTGGCATTATGTTGCATGGTGTGCTGTGGAAATATATGGTTAGCAATTATGTGGCATTCAGTGTAGTGGCATTATGTGGAGTGGGATTGTGTGTTGTGGAGTGGTAAGTAGTACAGTTTAATCATGTGTTGTGCTGTTGAATTTTGCGGCACAATGTGGAATTGTGTGATGTGTGTTGGATGTATGTGGTGTGTTGAGTAATTGGTTGTTGAGTTGTATCATGTGGTTTGGTGTTGAATTATGTGGGGTGGATTGGAAATGTGTGAAGCTGAATTGTGTGGTATTGAACTGTGTGTATAGCTTTGCGTTTTTGGTGACGGAAAACAACAAATAGGGAGGAGCTAAGCATCAGAACTGTGTGTTTAAAAAAAGGATACAGTTGGAGCTATTGACATTGTAAATGTCTCTTACCTATGTGTTATGAATTGGAGTGGATGTACGTGGTGTGTACCAATTATGTGGGTTGGATTGGACTTGTTAGTTGTGGTATTGCGTGGTGTGAAACTGTGTGGGGTGGATTTGTGTAGTGGAATTATGTGGTATGGTGTGCATTTGTATTATGTGGATAGTAATTATGTGTTTTTGAGTGTATTGGAATTATGTGGAGTGGGGCTGTGTGTAATGGAGTGTAAGTATGTGGAATGGTATTTTGTGTTATGGAGTGTTATGTAGTGGAGTTTAAAGAAGACATGTACAATTGAATGACTCTTTTAAAAAAAGAATTAACAAAAAATGTCTTTTAGTTTTTTTGTCCTTGCAAATCTGGCAACTTCTTCCTGCCTGTTGTAATGCTTGTTTGTTATAGCTTTTTTTGTTATGAATGGAGGGACATAAACAATAGGAGGGTGGAAACTGAGAAATAGTACCTGAATTACAACACAAGCAGTGGACAGGCACTAGGAGAGAATCAACAGATGCCAGATTCCGAGGGCACACTGAGGTGGTGCTAAGTAACGCTGAAGTGGTGCTGAGGTGGTGGTGTGCTGGTGCAAATGGGATGCTCAGGTGATGCTGAATGATACTCAGGTGGTGCTGAGTGATGCTTAGGTAGTGGTGTGCTGGTGTGGAGGTGATTCTTAGTGTTACTGAGGTGGTTTGAGTGAGGCTGAGGTGGTGCTGAGTGATGCTGAGGTGGTGCTGAGTGACGATGTGGCGCTGAGTCATGCTGAGGTGGTGGTGCTGCGCTGGTGCTGTGTTGAGGTGATGCTCTGCTGATGATGAGGTGGTGCTGCATGGGTGCTGAGTTGCTGCAGAGGTGGGGATGCGTTGGTGGTGGTGCACTGATGTGGAAATGGTGCTGTGCTGATGTTTATGTTGTGCTGCGCTGGTGCTGAGGAGGTGCTGCGCTGATGCTGAGTTGGTGGTGAACTGATGAGGAGGTGATGCTGAGGTGGTGCTGAATGATGTTGAGGTGGTGCTGAGGGATGCTGAGGTGGTGGTGCTGCACTGGTTCTGAGGTGGTGCTGAGCTGGTGCAGATGGGATGCTCAGGTGATGCTGAATGATGCTCAGGTGGGTCTGAGTGATGCTGAGGTGGTGCTGAGTGACGATGGGAAATGGAAGTCCGCGTAGTGGCACTCTGCCAACTCCGCCAGGGCTTAAACAGTTCACCTTTCCTAAGGTTTGCGTTTGTTGCGAGCTGATGTTTAGGTCCAACAATTTCAGCAGCACCTCTGCGACTCCTGCTTCACCACAGATCCAAACTGTAGCTCAGATGCTGCTGACACTTGATTGGTCCGCACTTTCTTCCACTAAAACCTGTGTACCACTTGCAATGCTAGTTGTTTCCATTGTCTCCACTGCTTTAGTTACCTGGATTAGGACCAGTGCTTAGTTTGTAAATGAAAGAGTGCTGCTGCCCGAAGATCCCACTCAGAAGTCCGCGGTCGATGCAATTAAACGCCGGCCTCTTTAATTCACTACCAGACACTCCCTCCAACTTTATCTGACTCTTGCATGCTCCTGCTTTCTCACTTTTTGAAGTTTTTTTCTGTCTTTGTCTTCCTCCGTGTTTACAATTTGCATGGTTTTCCCCACTTTTGTTCTAGGGCAATATCTGATGTGGATAAATAAGTGTCGGTCTCCAAAAATAAGTGCCAAGGTCCCCACCGGCAACTATCAGCTCAAATTAAGCACTGATTAGGCCTCCTGCCACATTCTTGCTGCAGTGCCCCATTTCCACCTATAAACTAAGGTGGTTGTGGCTTCTGCCAGGCAATTCATGGCACAAGTTAGCCCATCAATGTGGGGTGATGCATGGCGCTCCCTATGCCTTTGCTGGATGCTTTCATGGTGCAGATCCTGATTTAAAGTCTTGATGGCATCTGTGAGATTTGAGAAATCGTGATTCACTGCCATCTGATTGGCAGCTAGGGTATTGTGATACTTTCAAACCTTGCTGTTATGATTTTATCCAGGGTATTCAGTTTTTCGTTGATCATTTTGATCTGCTTTTGTTGCAGGCGCTAAACCATAAGAATAGAGGTTTCTAAACCACCAAAGAGGTGTTGGTTTTCAGGACTTCTCACATTTGAAAGAGGGGACTGTGGTTGAGCTTGTGTGGAAGACAACAAGCGCCAAATTGATATCTTCCCCACAGTTTGCATGGCCTCACCACAGGTTCCTGTGCTAGGGTTGATGTGATGTCCTTCTTATGTTGGCTTTCTATGCTCCGTAACTGCAGCACGTGTTGGACTGGCCTTGCTCCCACTATTTTTGGAGTCATCTTTATGTATGTGTATGTCTTCTGGATATTCCCCTTGTGTGTGGTCACTTCTGGAGTATTATTTTCTGTGTACAAATGTATTGAGAAGACCTTAGTGATTTGTACTTGGTTGTACGTTGACTACATTTATGACATTTACTATTAATTTGTTTTTGTCCTTCTATTTGTTGTTATTTGTTCCCACCACATATCCCATAATGCAATTTGAAAGTACAAGGACTACTACTGTTGTATATCTAAGATTTAGACTTAAGCTTTTCAATTCACTGTGCTGCTATGGGTTAGCAATATGTTTATTAGACTTAATTGTGGAGAAGTGTGGCTCAATGGTTAGAGCGGCAGACCCTGATGCAGAGATCTGGCCCGGGACCAGGGTTCAATTCCCGCCTCGGCGGGTCTTGGGCTCAATTTCCTCGGACCTGATCATTCTCGCCTCGGTGCCTATTCTAATCATGGGTCCCACTCTGCAACTCTGGGCAATAGCTTGCTTAATCTCCACAACGGCCCCAACAGCGCTGGGATGCCTGGCTTCACCCTGGGGGTGCCCAGGAGTGGACATTTCACAGGAAAAGCCAGGAAGGGTTCCACAGCGGTATGCGTACAGCGCCAGGACACCCCTTTGGGGGTATAAGTGCGCTTTACAAGTACAAATTTCATAAGTGTGCTTTACAAGTACAAATTTCAATGACACCCTTCAAATATACTGTTTAGTATTAAAAGCCTATATTTGGCTCACCTTGTGAGGTTCCTGGCAAGTCCGATGTGTCAAGCGCTCCAAAAACACGGATGGCTTCTGACTCCAGAGTGATTTGCAGAAGCTGCTCAATGGCAGCTGGTGGTGGGACATTGGGGGCGCTCTTCCTGTTCCTCATGACTCATGCAGACGCTTGCCACCTTCTCCTTAGTATGAGATCTGAGATCATACCATCCCTTCCTTATCTCCTCAATTGACCTCTGGGTGACTTCAACTGTGTTGATCTTCTCCTGCTTCCCCTTTCATATTTTTGTCTTCGACCCTAAGACACTGTCAGGGATGACTTGCCAAAAAGTTGGTTATGGTGCCCAACACATTCATCTGTAAGGATTTCAAGTTCCTTTTCTGAAAACTTCAGTATCCTCTTCCTGCTGCCAGCATCCTGCCCACTGTCCTTATGTGACATATTGCGTTGGTAAAAGGCTCATGGCAAACCAACACTCGGATACAAAATGCATTCTCCTAGGAAGCTGCTGCACCAATTCTCCCCAGCTTGGAAGTGAGGCCTACTCCCTGGTTCTGATGTCATCACTGTGCCAAAAGCAATTGTCGCTATTTGTGACTCCATTCGCTATTTCGAAAATTGCTAAATGCGGTTTCCTAAATACTGAACCTACTACATAACGAATTGCTATTTATTTTGGGATTTTTTTTTTGTACGTACTGTTTAGCTATTACCAAATAGCGACTAACATGGATTCGTTTTTAGGTAAACGCTAATCAGTATTTTTGTACATATGGCTCATTGTTTTCAAGTGTGGTAGTCCAAGATGTAGAATTGAACTGAATCAGAACTAGTTGTCCCAAAATGTAGTCTTACATTGAAACTTGTTACAGTGACTTAGTCATTGGGTAATCGTATGTATGTGACTGAATATGCCTCTTTTTCCCGCTGCCTGTCACTCTGCATGTTGTTACAACGCGGTTGTTACAACGACCGCGTTGTAACAACGCATACCATTACCCCGCAAGTCGTGGCAAGTCGTAACCACGACTTGCGGAGGGGGGCGCTGGATGTTGGAATAGTATAATTTACTATTCCAACTCCAGTCTGTGCGGACAGTAGAGAAGGTGTTGGATTTTAAATCCAACACCTTCTCCTTTCTCCGCAAGTCATGGTTACGACTTGTGTGGTAATGGTATGCGTTGTTACAATGTGGTCGTTGTAACAACCGTGTTGTAACAACATGAGGGGTGACGGTTTCGTGGTCAGGGTTGTTTACCGTATGTGACTACATCTCATCTTTTGTTTTGAATTGACCCATAAAACGACAAGAACATACAACCACAACTCACAGAACGTGACACATAGACATATAAAGGAGCATACCTAAACACACTATAGGAACTCAATCAGATTCCAGTTGTTTTGAAATCCCAAAACAAGCAATACTAGAGAGAGACTAGTCTCCAGGTAGCACATTGAAGCCATACCAGTGAAAGTATGAGTACTACACACTGGTAACATAAAGTAACATAACTTTATGACATTATAGCCCAACTCTAATGTCCTTATTAAAAGAGACTTGTGACATCAAAATGACGAGCTGCTCAACTGAAATGATTTAATACCTTTGACGTCATAACACCTGCTGCCAGAGCATCATTACAGTTGCAGTTTGCACAAAGCACCAAAAACTGGCTTTTCATTCTTCTGATCTGCTTTTTCTAACAGGAACAGCAATGAGCAGAAAATAGATGTTTATGGCAATATGTTTATTTTAATGTTCTGAAGTTCATTACAGAAAAATAGAATCACTTTTTTTTATTTTTTAAACTTTGTGAACCTTACCCTTTGTTTACTATGACTTTGGTTAACCTGTTTCTCTTATCTTTTTGCCATAAATAACAAATTGCATTTTTCTGAGTTTAATTTAATGGTGTGCCCATAATTTATAAGGAATAAAATACCCCCTGCTCTACATTTTAAGGATATTGCAAGTTGCTTCCAGAATTCCATATCCATATAAAGAAACCCTTCCTCTGGCATTGTTTCACTGAGTCCAGTCCCTCAACCACTTGGAATGTTCTTGTGCTGTGTGGCAGGGTGTACTTTATCCCATGAATAATACATAGGAGACTGCAATCCGTGTATAACAGCCCATCTCCAGTTTATTGATGCAATATGTTTATGTTTTTTCATGCCATGTCATTACAGGAAAGATAGAATCTCTGCACATTTGTAAACAATCTGAGCCACAACTTGACTTACGTTAAATCAAATCAAATAACTTTTTGTAAAACTTACTAAATTGCTTTTTGGTGTGTTTCCTTTCACAGTGCAGATTCTGCATTTATTCTTCGGATCTGCAATAAGCATCAAAGAGCAAGATAATAAGGATTTAGGTGGTTTTTAGGAAGGATGATGGTGCGACCATGCACTTTAAGGAATAAAATACCTTCTGTGCAACATTATAAGGAATATTGAAAGTCATCTCAAAGTTTGCTGACCATGTAAAGGAACTCTGTCTTCAGCCTTGTTCAGCTATTATGTCAAAGAACTCCTTGGTGCCTTTCAATGTCCTTAAATTGTATGGCAGGTGGTATTTTAGTATTTTTTTCCAAATATCATGACTATTGTCTGATGAGGCATACACCTGTAATATTGAGTGCAATCTGCAGGAAGTGCCTGCTGTTGAACCAGAAAAATCTATGAAACCTGGGAATAGCTCTACATCTAAGGCCATGTCAAAAGTCTACTCAGATTACTTCCAATGTATTTAAACCAATGATGTTTTGACCAATTCGTTACTTGCTTACTTTAAAATGTTCCCTATATTTCACATTTTTCTGAAGAGTGGAAGGCTCAATCAGGTCTATCTTGGGGGTACTTGCTTGATTTCTTTCTTCACACAGATCAATTGCACCCAAGTATTTCTGTCTTTCTTTAAAAATATACCAGTCGCAGCTGATGACTCTGTGGCGTTGCTCATTGGCCTGACACTATGGAAGGATATAGGATAACTCTACACGATTCAACTGTCATGCCCTTAGGGAGATATATGTAAAGCTGAACTCGTGCACTAGCCAAGTTAGCTCATTTGTGTGTCTAACAGCAAAGGCAAAATAAGCTTGTAAGGAGTATTGGCAAAGTCCCAAAGAACGCAAATTCGATCTGCACCGAGGCAGAGCCTGGCACAGTGAATTCCTGCGTGAGAGCATTACAGAAACTATCCTTCCAGCATCAATGAATGTCCCAGCCTGTCAGGCAGATCAGTGACTTTGGGGAGCAACTGTTTTGATGCAAACCGTTTCTCCTATAAGGACGGGGCCCCTAGGGATCTGCCTTGCACTCTTCAGGGCAACACAGGTGACGCCATTCTCGGCAGATGGCGGACGTGTCTGTGAAGGGCATTCTTCATGTACGCTATGACATTGATTGGAAGCTGGCTTATTCTAGTGACCTCATCGACCCACTAGTCCCCTTTTATGCCACTGGATGAGCTATCATTTGGCAAACGATTCCAAGAGTCTGTCATCACTTGTTCACTCACCAGCAGCTGAAATCTTCCCCAGGTTCGTAGAGATCACTGAATTTTAAATGGGGTTGTGTTTTCTGCCCAAAGCAACATTCCACACAAAAACACCCTCTCCTTGACCGACGATGTGAACCTAGTTAGTACTGTCAGCAGAAAGTCCTAGCACTGAATGAGCATACAATGTGAGTTACCCCGTAACCCACCTGAGCCGGCTTGATGAAGTGTGAGGGAAAGTAAAGCAAAGTGATGGAATTTAACTTTCATCTGTCTCCCTACATGGAATATAATTTCCCTGAGTGTGGGCAACGTGGCCACCGAGTTGGGTATCGTTTTACTTCACAACGTTAGATTGTTTTGAACGTATTTTCTAACCTTGCCTCTGACGAAGTATTCTCTTAATAATCTTCACAAAAGTTAATTCCCTAAATTTTTCATGATTTTAACTTTTATTCATGATCTGCTAAAGGACTTCGCAGGCAAGACCACAAGACGATTACATTTAATTTACAGGCCGCTTTTTATTACCAAGAACCTCATTTATTTTTTATCATTGTTTATGGAGTAGTTTTAAACCAACGTACAACTCCTTTCTTTCACACAACTGGGGTTTAAACACAAGGCCAACATTTGAATGGGGAGGGAAATTAGAATTCAGTTAATAAATGGAAGGCCCAGGCCCCAGCCTGATCTTTTTTCTATTACAACATATTTGTTGATGGATTCAGTTATAGGCAAACCGGAAAAGTTCTGTTTTCAGATTTTTTCCAAATCACGTATCGTTTAGTTCTGCCCTCATTCTTGGGCTGAGAATTTGTTGACTTTGTGTGATCACATACGCGAGCTGGAAGCCTTTGGCTCATAATGGAGGGCTCGTTTCTGCAGGTATCTTGGTCTGTTGCCGAAGTAAGGAAAAAAGAAAGCCATTTATGCAGTGGACTGCACCCGCCCTCGAGTACCTGGAGAGAATGTCGTAGCCTCCCGGCCCAGTTACTGCTTCTGCGACCCCATCCTCGCGCAGCTTGACGGACAGCCTTACTATCGATACAGGTGCGCCGGCCGCCTGATGAGGGCTCCGGCCTCGCCATGTTTGTGTAGCTGCTCGTGCCTCGACATCTGCCTGATATATTATACTCATTACCACATTTGTAATCCTATCCCAGCTCGAGAGCCAAGCATTTGCAATGCAATAGGACTCGCATTTACGCGAAACCTGTTCCATTGAAAATGGGAGTGCGGGCGGAGGGCAGGGAGCGAGAAGGCACGAAGAACGAGAGGGGGGTGGGGGTGAGAACGCACGGACTGCGGAAGGGGGCGGTGGGGGAGAAGGCACGGGAAGATAATAGTTACCGTGCAACACTCGAAGTAAAGGGGCCAGTAGCCTTGGAAGGATACAAATGACGACATGGTCGTCATGAGGAGGGACTAACAAGCCTAAAACCAATCGTAAGGCAGCATTTTGGACCTAAGCCAATGAAAAAGATGGGCAAAGAGAGGGCGGAGCCTCCACGAAGCTTCCACACTATACTGAATACTGCATGCGCTGCAACGCTAGGCTCGACCTAAAAAGGAGGGGTGGGGTTGGCATTTTTTTAACGTAATCATTTTAAAACTACTTTTGCGCCACTAACCACCCCTGGTTTCAAGGCCTTAGCCTTCTCGGTGCAGCCGCCGGACTCGCAGTCTGTTAAGGGACTGCTAATCTATCGCCCACCAGGACCATGGTGTGGCTTTGCCGACAAGCTTAGCATGATAATGGAATCCTCTATCATCAATGCAAATTTTCTGGTGTTAGGCGATTTCAGTTTTCATCTGGAAAGTGAAACTGACCCAGATTCCCTAAAATTCATTGATGCCATGAATGCGTTTGGACTATCCCTAATTACCAGAGGTCCGACGCATAGGGCTGGACACATGTTAGATGGGATCTTTTCCAACTATCCTGCTATTATTCTACTCCCATCTCTTCCTCTTACCTGGTCCGATCATTGGGCAGTTAACTGGCAGATAAAGACTGAGAAAATTATAATGCACAGAAATACTATCCAACAAACCCCAAGCAGAGCCTGGCACAAAATACGGCCGGCCGAACTGAGAGATGCCATCACCCCTGGACCCTGGTAACCAGTCGATAACCTGGAGCAAAGTGTCGAAAATGTTTCGCTTTGGCTAAACTCTGCTTTGGACATAGTAGCACCAATCAATCAAAAAATCAAAGCTAAGAAGGTATCTCAGCCCTGGTACAATGAAAATCTTAGGATATCAAGGCAGGATTGCTGTAGACAGTAGCGGCCTGTGGTGGGTGTGCTGCCGGGCGGTGACGCGGGGCGGGGCAGGGCAGGGGGTAGTAAACTACAGAATAGGGCAGCACAGAGGTAAGTAAACAAAGAAATAAATAAAACAAATGTAGTTGCGCGCGCTGCATCGCATTTTGCGATGCAGCGCGCGCACGAAATTCGTTTTATTCATTTGTTTGTTTACTTACCTCTGTGCGGCCATAGTCCAGAGTTTACTACTCCCCACCCTGCCCCTCCCCCGCCCCGCGTCTCCGCCCACCAGCACTCCCACCACGGGCCGCTACTGGCCGTAGACAAGAACAATGAAGGGAGAAAAAAGTATGAGGTGGAGGGGAGAAATATCTATAAAAATAAACTAGCCGAACATAAAAAACATTTTAGCAGCAAAAACCTCATATTACTCTGAGCATATAAAAGCAGCCTGTGATGCAAACAAAACCCTTTTCTTAGTTATAAAAAAATGGTAGTACCAGCTAGCCCTAAGCATGCAGTAATAAATCAAAATGTTTGTGATGCACTGGCAAACTTCTTTCAAGAAAAGGTTGCCAACATTTTTAATAATCTTACTGCGAAGTGGGTAGCTGGTCAACAGGATGGGTGCGCCTTAACTGCCTCTTTAGGTAAAATCAGATTCTCCACCTTTAAGGCGCCTTCAGAAAAACAACTCACAAAGTTAATTCGACTAATCAAATTTGGCGCGCCACAAGACCCCTGTCCTCCTACAATAATGCACATGATCCCTGCACAAGTGGCACAATATCTGGGGCAAATTCTTAACAACATGTTTGCAGGGGGAACTTTCCCTACTCACTGGAAACTTGCCTCTATTCTGCCCCTGTTAAAAAAAGACAATCGGAATGCTCTGGACCTGAATAACTACCGCCCTATATCAAGCTCCCCTTTGCCGCCAAATTGGCGGGGAAAGTAATGTATCAACAACTCTCAGAGTATCTAGAGGAAAACTCTTTATTGGACGATACACAACACGGGTTCAGAAAAAAACGTAGTACAGAGTCTGTTCTGGTGACAGCTACAAAGGATATACGGGAATTGCTTGACGGGGAGGTACGGCGGCCCTTATTTTGCTGGATCTCTCCGCAGCGTTTGATATGGTCAGCCACGAGATCTTGGCTGACCGTGTGCGAAGTCTGGAGATAGAGGATAAAGCACTAGATCTCCTCCAATCTTTCTTGGCTAATAGACGACATAATGTGTCCATGGGCAAATTTACATCTAGGCCTTTCTCCCTGCCTTATGGAGTCCCCCAGGGCTCGGCATTGAGCCCAACACTGTTTAACCTCTTTGTTACACCTCTCGCGGCAATTATTAAAAATTCTGGTTTCTTCTAGGCGTCTTACGCCGATGACACCCAAATCATGGTGTCACTAGCAAAACCTGAAAATAACTCTGGCATGGCGCTCAGAACATATATGAGCAATGTGAGCAACTGGATGGACCACAACTGCCTTAAATTAAATGCCGCTAAAACTAAGGTCATCATCTTTGGTAACAACCCATCATTTTGGACGCCAGATTGGTGGCCACCTGAGTTGGACTCACTTCCTGAACCCTCAAACAAAGTAAAAAACTTGGGCTTCCGGTTAGATAAAGAACTGAAGTTCAAGGACCAAGTGAATAAAATTACATCTGCCTCATTTTGCTCCTTAAGGCTCATAAAAAAGATCAAAAATATTTTGCCTCCCGAACTTCTGAAAACTGTAACCATTGCATTGGTACTTACAAGGATTGATTACTGTAATAGTCTCTATCTTAATCTCACATCGGGTCTCTTGAAGAGGCTTCAGACTTTGCAAAATGCTGCGGCTCGTTTCCTTTTTAAAATTCCTAAATATGAATTGGCTAGAGGAGCCACCAGAAACCTACACTGGCTGCCAGTCAGACAACGCTGTAGGTTTAGGGCTCTCTGTCTTACTTATAAATCATTGCATGGACAGGGGCCAGCACAATTCAAGGAGAAACTCAAATGGTACATCCCAGTGAGGATTCTTCGTTCAGGCTCTGCCATTAACCTGACTGTCCCCTCATTTAGAAGGACCACCTGGGGCGGGAAGAGTTTTTTCAGGACCACAGCTGAGCTCTGGAATAGCCTTTCACTGACACTAAAAGCGGCTCCCTCTTTACTCACATTCAGAAAAGCCTTGAAGACCTGGCTTTTCTCACAGGATTAGAAGGCACTTGATCATCTGCTTGACTCGCTTCTGACATTGCTGTAGCTATATCCGTTTTCTATAGTGCCAAGATGCCCATGGGCAGGAGTTTGCGCTATATAAATTACATTCACTCACTCATTCATTAGGGTCGAGATAGCTGGAAAGTTGGGAATTGACAAATTTTTCGAGGATCTTGGCAAAGGCTGGTAACAGGGAAATTGGCCTGTAGTTGACCAAGATGGACTTATCTGCCGAAGGTTTTTTGAGCAGTGGGATCAACCTGGCTTTCTTCAAGGAACTGGGAACACAAACCTGGCACAATGAGTTGTTTATCAGCGCATTCAGGGTGGGGTTTATGGCCTCTGCATTGGCAACTAAGATTCGGGGAGGACAAGAGTCATCAGGAGACCCCGGCCTACAGGCTCTAAGAGCAAGCTCAGAGTCCTCCAATGAAATAGGGGAGAACTCTGTAAATGAGCAGGGTAATGAAGAAGGAGCTGTCAAAGGCTAATCTATTTGCTGGCCTGACTTGCTACTATTAGCAGTAGTGAATATTCCTAGGCCGTCTAACTCATAAGAACAAATGCTGTTGTTAGAACCAGCAGCTTTTAAGGACCCCACCATGCCTGAGACATTGTTCTCATAAAAGTCTGAGAGTTGGGAGCAGAGTTTTGGAGAGGCTTCTAGGGGCTGAGATAGGGCGAGAGGATTGGTAAACTTCTTAATGATTTTGAAACCTTCTTAGGTAGATTTTTCGACCTGGTGATTTCCTCAGTAAAATACTTAGCTTGGGCATTTCTAATGCATCGATGATAAGTAGATAGCTCCAGCATATAACGCACCTTATCCTCTGAATTATATAGCTTGTGCCAGGCTCTTTCAAGCTTTTTGCATTGTTGCTGCATCAGTTTAAGCTCCTCATTAAACCATGGAACTGATGGCAGTCATTGTCCACCCAAGCCCGATTTAATGGGTGCCACCTGGTCGGCCATACTGCCTAGCCAGACATTGACTGTCTGTACGTCTACATCGATATTACCACAGAGCACCGGAGCCGTAATATTAAGGAGAGAAAAGGGAATAAAACATTAGATCTTCTACATCTGGGACCGTGCTCCAAAGACCAATACGAATACACTGTAGAATGATCTGATCAAGTGTTGCCCAGAACCTCTGTAACCTTAATACAGCCATTGGAAAAAATAGGATCAAGCAAGTGGCCCACAGAATGGGTAGATTTATTCACAAATTGCTTCATATTCCAAGCAGACATAATGTCAGAGTGAAGGGAGGCCTGATGGTCCTTTAATAAGTCCAGACGTTTATTCAGGTCGCCAAGTACCGAAAAATTGGAATACTTCAACAGGTAACTAGATAAACAGTTATCCACAGGGGACAAAAAATTAGTGGCCAGACCAGGGGGGCGATAGATTAATATGGCAGACACGGACATGTTAGTTGAAGAAGAGAAACAGAAGCCCAAAGATTCCGCTCCGCAAAGTTCAGAAGCCTCAAAAGAGGTGAGTTTAAGAGACCGTTTAGAAATAATAGCTACGCCCCCACCCCTCTGACCTATTCTGTCATGGTGTGTGATTGAATAGCTCGCAGGAACAGCAAGAGCAATATCCGGGCAAGAGCTATCACTCATGAATATCTCAGAAAAGAAAAGAATATCCAGATATTCCTCCCTAAGAAGCTCATATATGTAGTGCATTTTTAGAGAACTGACATTTATTAATGCTGACTGAATCCATTGCATATTGGCACAATGGTTAGGATTGGAGCCTAAAAGGGGTTATTGACCCGAAGGGCATTCACAAGCAGCCCACTGTTGTGCAGTTTAAAAGAACCAGGAGAACAGATGAATGGCACAACAAAACAAGACAAGTCTAGCTGCTCTGGACATGCGCCTCCCGGATTCAAGGGCAAAATCTCCGAAATAGAATACCTTATATATAGGCCTTGCTGATTAGAAATTTGGCCAGCGTGGCAGGGGCTAAGCACGGAACGAGCGCGGATGGGCTCAGACGTACTTGCCCCGCCCACTGCACTCGTCAGCTGTGCGTCTGTTCACTGGAACTTTTAATGTCCCTAGAGGGCATCCCCCTACGGCAACTAGACCGCAGCTATGAAAACAAGCATTTGCAATGCAAATTGGTCTCGCATTTGTGAGAGTTAGAGGTATTGGCGTTGTAAATGACAATGTCTTTTATCTACCAAAGGAATGAAAGAGGAAAGAATATGTAAACAGAAAGGATGCTAGAGAAAGGAGGAAAATTAAACAGAAATGGAATGAAACTGAGGGAATGGGATAACTTGAGTGAAAAGAAAATAGGGGGAAAATGGAAACGGCACAATAAAGATAGAATGATGAAAAAGAGAAATAAAGAAAGCAAAAATGTCCAAAGATTAACAAAGTAAAGAAAGGAGGAAATAGAGAAGAATAAATAGAAACAGGAGAAGAAAATAACAAATCAAAGCAGAGCAAAACAGAAAAAAAGCAAGGTGGATGAAATGGAGCAGAAAGGCGTGGATTGCCAATCCAGGTTTCTAATTTCCATGAAATCCCCCCTCACAGATCAACTAAACATTTCATTTCTTAAGATTGGCTGTTTTCCTACAGCTTGCACAATGCATAAAATCAGCATAATAGAAAATCGTTTGAAACTTAAAGGCTTAAATGTATCCAGTTCCTCCTCTCTTTGGTTATTCATTGCAATAACGGAGTCAGGTGTGCATCTACCATACGATAGCACCAAAAAACAAACTGCAAAGCGCTTGAGGTGCCATCTGTTGAGTTCCATCATGCACATTAAACCCTGCAGGCAGGTGAGTCATGTCTTGGGCAATAGCATTATAAAGTCGTACAAATCACGATTTGGCAATGTTTCTGTGGCAACCGTTCAAAACTAGAGCATTGATCAAACTGCTCGGGTTGGTAGTCACTAGGGAGCCTTTCCCTTATTATGTAGAGGGAGAGGGCAGAG
Organism: Calotriton arnoldi; assembly: GCA_963921515.1. Classification (NCBI taxonomy): domain Eukaryota; kingdom Metazoa; phylum Chordata; class Amphibia; order Caudata; family Salamandridae; genus Calotriton; species Calotriton arnoldi. The sequence continues at coordinate 303,226 of CAWUFW010012751.1, forward strand.
AACGTGAGAGTGAGAGATAGGTAGAGAGAGACTAAAACATACAGAGAGGGTAGGAGAGACACAGCGAAAAGACTGGCAAAGACAGGAAAAGACAACAGGAGAAACCGGAGGAATAAAGATGAACAGATATGAAAAAAGAATGGAAGCGAAGGAGAGAAAGAGAGACTTGCACTGAGATTAAGAGAGACAGTTGCAAGGACAGACTGAGATATGCATAGTATAAAAAGAAGTGAAAGGAGAGACAAGGGCAGAGACAGGTACAAAGAGAAGTGGAGAAATATTGTGAAAGCTGAAGTATACAAAGAAGTCCATGTGTGTGTGACGTGGGTTTACAGTTAAGGCAACCTCTTAAACGCACTCTGCTCTGGCCCTGTTGGTAGGCGTCGGTGCTGACAAATGCTTTTAAACAGGATGGTGGCAAATCAAAATGTTATAAATAAAGTGTTGAAATAAAAACATCTGATCATTATTTTTTAATGCACATGCAATGATATTGCACGCTCACTGTGCTGTGTGATACACTCCACTGTTTTATATGGCTAGATCTGTGCTACATAAATACTGCAAATAGAATACGAGTGCGACTGTGCACTGTCAGTGTCCTGGCCAAAGAGGGCATAAAAGAGCTGAAACTGGATCATCAATTCAAAGCAGTTCCGAACAGGGGCCCAGGGCCCCCAACACCCTTAAAATGTCCCTGTTATAGAGGGATATTGTAATTGGAGCAAAAAATCTCCACCTCAGTGTTGCGAAGAGCTGCCATGTGCCATCAGCAAAGCTGCAGCACTTCTGTTCATTGCCATCAACGTGAAGATGATGTGTACTCTTGAGTATTTATTTATGGACGTTGTTCGTTCTTTAGTAGTTCTCCATTTGCATTATATTTGTAATTCACAAAATGTCCATGAAATTTGTCATTGCTTGCTACCCAATTGCTTTGTTTTCATGGCTGATGCCTTTAATCTAATTACACACCCTGCGGAGGGGGCAGAGAGCGTGTGTAAACAACAGGAGACAAAATATGGCCCTTCAGAGCTGCCAACTGGGAAGCCAAGTTGGAGTCTCAGCGTCGGCCCAACACCTAGTGATTCTTGGCAAATAAATGAATCTCCCCGTGCCGAAAAAAATGAATGTAACTGGTGCTAATGTAAAAGTGCTCCGATACCTTTGGGTTTGCGCTACTTAAATCTGTGAAAAAAAAACATGGGAGTGTGAGAAAACATGAAAGCCATTGAGCAGGGGCTTGGCAGGCAAGCGGAGGAAAGAGCAATAGAGGGGAGGCAGAGACAGCTCACGAGGGAGCACAGAGGAGGAAAAAGCACAGGGGCAAGAAGAGAAACTATACTGACATGTATTAAGAATAGAACGTGTGAGACAAAAATATGGCCAGTGTGCCCATTTAATTAGCTCCCTATTACTTTCTCTTCTAGTTACTTCTGCCTCGAGACACCTTAATTGGCAGTTGAGTTTCTCCCAGAGAAGATCCTGTGAAAGAATAGCCGAAGTGCATGCGGACAGCTGCAACACCTAATTATACCCATGGGAAATGCAGCTGCCCGCGGCCCCCGCAGGCGGCCCTCTAGTGCCATTTGGGCACCAGCCCACCCCCCCTTTTCAATCCTGGGGACTCAGGGAGGAGTCCCCCCTCCTTGCCAGTGGCGCGCTTGGCGCGTCACTTCAGGCGCACCGTGGAGCGGGGGGAAGGTATATAGATCTTCCCCCGCCTTCCTGGCGTCCTCTGTTGTGCCGGTCACGCCGTCTAGGAGGAGCTGCTACGGTCACTTCCCCGGGTATCGGAGGTCGTGCGGCCAGTCGAAGTGGAGTCGAGGTGAGTGCCCAGGCCGACACCTCTATCCCCCCGTCGGGTCTCACTGCGCTGGCTTTAGCAGTGTGGGGCCCCACCCCAGTTTTAAGTCCCGGGCCTCGGTCTCGCTGGAGGCTGCCATAAGCGGCACCGGGGAAGGGAGGGGGGGTGTTCTGACTCCAGGGCGTATCCGTATGCCCCGGCAGCATGCCCAGTTGCACAGCAGGCAGTGGCACGAGGCGGCCACTTGCTAGTGCCCCCGCACGGGGTACTGTAGGCTAATTTAGTGATGTCCACAGCTGCGGGACCCGCCGGGTCGCCTCAGGGGAAGGGGCCGCATGCTCGTGCATCCTCTCGCCTCGCTCACTGTCGAGGGTTGGGGAGGGGTAGAAGAGGCGCACGTGGGCCTTCTGGTGATGCCCCGCCCCCCCTCTGGCCCACCGGTAATAAGTATTGGAAGGGTGCGCGAGCATCCACGGGAGAAGGGGCCCATTCGCCAATGTAAGCGACGGGGCACATCACTGGTTCCCCGAGCGGAGGGTAAGCATCGGGGGTGCTGGCTGCTTCATGTAAGGATCATAATTGGCCCCAAGAGTCTGCGCTACTGACCCAGGAGCTGGGGTTCAGTGTTCGAGCCGTGGCATCGGCTCAACATCGAAAAGCTTAATCAATATATTAATGTAAATTTTTCGGGAAGCGCAGAACAGGAACAGGACAAGGTGTAGGTTGCTGGGGGGGGCGTGTCCATTTCAGGAGCACGCACATGCGGCTGAGCATTCGGTCGCTGCCCCCCCCACCTTAGGTGGACGTATCACGTGCTAGCTGGTACAGTGCTACGAACGTGGCAAAACCATGCCTTTACCCGGCGGATGTAATTAACTGGGGACAGGTGTTGCTCAAGCAAGAGTAGCACGCGGGTTGGGTGTTTGAGTGCCACAGCGCAAGGCGGTTTTTGGGAATTTTAAAATGGTCTCATTCTGTTTCAGGAGCAAGACGGCTGGAAGTCGGACCGTGGGGCCGGCAATGGGACAGGGGTCAGGTAAAATTATTGGCGGCTCAAGATGCAACAAAGGTGCCCGCCGCACGTGGGGTCCCAGGGTTATGGCCTACAGGAAGCGAGGCCGGCACACCTGGGCCCTCGGGCCCCGGAGGTTCAGATATTTAGGCGGGGGAGGAAGCCTGCATCGTGGGGGGCATCACGCCGGGGAAGATTGGGGTGATGTTGGCCTCCAGGGGATGCGTTGGTGAACGGGTACTTGGCCCGTCTACGGTTCACTGCCAACCAGTTTGCTAACATTGTGAATTATTACAGGCCGCATGTGACGATCTCGTGACAGTGCCGCAAGTGGGTCGCAAGGATCGATTGGGACACTTTGCCTTCATAGCCTGGTGGGAACTGGTGAGACAATCATGAGGTGGAGTGGTGGGGGGCAACAGGGTTGGTGTAACGGGCTGAGCCCGCTTTCCTTGACCGGTCAACCGGGATCACTCGCCGGCAGTGGCCCAACACCCTTTGGTACGGGGGCATGTCACTGGAGTAGTAAGTTGGCGTGGTGCGCAGCATGTGCAGGGGACGAGATTGGCGACTCAGGGAGGGGAACAAAGAGTGTAAGGTGATCTGATATGCAATTTTGAATTGCAGCCAGGACAGGCCCTCGGGCCGGTAAGCAAATTCGCCTCACATCCACGCACGCCCCAGCCAACAAGGATAGTAGAACCGGAAACGACTCGTCAGGATAAGTTATCAGGATATCAAGAGGCGAAGTAAGTACTTGGGCAGACGCGGGTTGGACACTGTTAGATTAGGGGGTCTCTAGTTGGCAGAGGTAGGTACCTTTGTCCAAATAGGGACCCTTGAGTCTAGTCAGGGAAAGTAGGTACACTCCTGAAATAACCCCTGCTCACCCTCTTGGTAGCTTGGCACGAGCAGACAGGCTTAGTTCAGAGGGAGTGTGTAAAGCATTTGTGAACACATACAATAATCAAGTGACAACACTACAAATGGACACCACACAGGTTGTATATTTATAAAAATAAGAATATTTTATATAGATTTACCACAAGATCATAAACGACAAAGATAATCCACAATACTGTCAAGAATACTTAGTTCTTATAAAAAAGGCTTAATTTGAGGTTCTGTGCGAGTCGGTAGCCTCCTCCGGCTACGGCGATGTCAAGAACAAACAGAGTCTAACAAATCCAGCTGACCGCGTCGAGACGGGCCAACACAGCGTCGACAGACTTGGTCACAGTACCTTTTACTTGAAGCGGCCGGCACGGGCGTGCGAGCCGGATGGCTGTACGTCGCGGTCGCGATGCAAAATGGAAGCGCTGCAGGACGCGTTGCCCCTCGATGCGGTGCAGGCAGCGGCTTGTTGACGTCGTTGAGACGAAGTCGGTGAGACCAGGGACGTGCGTTGCAGGGCGAGACGGTGCTTAGATGAGGTGCTGGCAGGTTGCGGTGCGGCGACGGAGCCGGATTCGGGAGCTGGTGTCGATCAGTCTGGACAGCGGTGCGAGTCGGGCGGTGCGTCGCGAAGTGTGCGAGCGGTGCCCAACTCCGGTGCGGTCACAGGACTCGAATTCAGCAGCAGTGACCGTGTCGGTCGGACCAGTTCGTTTCAGCGTAGCGAAGCGTTGCAGGACGCGTTGTCCCTCGATGTCCCTCTGTGTATGTCTCCTTCTTTCCTTTCAAAATGTGGGGCAGGGTACTCAGACGCCCGGCAGGAGGTGGAGCCAGCATTGTGGAAGGCAGGCACAGCCCTATTCAGACCCAGATGCAACTCCTCCCTCTAATCTGGATGCAGATCTCTCTATACAACCCTGGGCTGCCTCACCCTGTCTCCTGTAGCCACCCCCAGTCCCAGTCACGCACAAACCAGACACACAATACACAAGCTGGCAGAGGCAGGCTGCATAGTTAGGCAAGAAAATACCCACTTTCTAAAAGTGGTATTTTCAAACACAGAATGTTAAAATCATCTTCACTAAAAGATGCATTTTATCATTCTGAGTTCAGGCATACTAAACTCGAATTTCTACCTAGTTCCCTGAGTCAGTTAAGGATTATAAGATGTTATAATCAAACTGCCCATTCTGGCCTATGGGGAACAGGTAGCCTTGCAATAGTGAAAAAACAAAAAATATGTGTCATTCACTATTAGGACATGCCACACACACCAGGGCATGTCCCACCTTATCCTTATAATGCACCCTGCCCATAGGCCTACCATAGGGGTGTCTGATATGCAGAAAAAGGGAAGGTTTAGGGACTGGTAAGTGGGTGCACTTACCAAGTCGACAGGGCAGTTACAGACTGCACACAGGCCCTGCAATGGCAGGCCTGAGACACACTTTACAAGCTGCCTCTGTGGGTGGCACAACCAGTGCTGCAAGCCCACCAGCAGCATTTGATTTACAAGCCCTGGGCACACTCAGTGCACTGTACTAGGGTCTGACAGTAATTCAAATCAGCCAAACATGGGGTCACTAATTCATAACACAATTTACCATAGGGAGCACTTGCACTTTGGCACTGATTAGCAGTGGCAAAGTGCCCATGAGCATCTAGTCCAGCAAAAACATATCGACAACAGTGGAGGCATTATGAAAAAATGGAAGGGAGACCCACGCCAAGGATGCCAGGTCTAACAGACACGCATCAGGGTGTAGGGTCACGGGGCTCCCGCAACGAAGCCGCGGGGGGTGCAAGCAGGGAATGTGGGGAGCAGCCACTTACAATGCTTTATCAACCTTAGGACCCGCATAGAGGCCGTCAGCCCGACAAGCCCGGAGTCATGGATACCCGACGAACCCCGCCCTCTTGAGTCCCAACCCAGTACATCACAGGATGCAGTTTGGGCGGACTTTATGGCAATGGCAAAGGCCAAAGGAGTCGATTGGGCTAAAGGAATGCTCAACTCCCGAGAGCAGGAAGATTCGGGGGTAGTTGCGGACTTACCTATTGGGCCCCAGGCAGGGCCAGCTGAAGCAGTATCAGGCAGGCCAAAATGGGCTCACCAGCCCACCATTAAGGACTTCCCCCAAGACCCCCCGGCACCCAAGGTCAGGGTATTAGCCAACTTGCAAGGTGCAGGCCCAGTGCTGACTGCGCCAGCGGGGGGCACCGAACATTTCTGCAGTTGGTGATGGGAACATGGAGAAGATGGGTAAGATGATGGACTCCATGTTAAGCTTGATGGCCAGCTTTCAGTCACGTTTAGACAACCCCATCGCTCCCCTCCCGCCTGCTCCTCCTGTCCCGGGTGGAGTTGGGGCCCCTTCCATTACGCAGGTCTGGGGGTATCAAGCAAGCAGTGCGAGCAGTCAAAAAGCACCCGAAGCAGCTGCTAACGCAGGGAATCAGGCGTCGCCGCAGGTGGCTGGGGTGGGGGCAGTGGCAGCCCAGACCAACGGCGGCACAGCGCCAAGTAGCATTCCCCCAGAGTTGGGGGGGCAGCAGCAGGTGACAGCTTCCCAGACAACGCCGGCAGCTGGGCCATACCACCCGGCCCCTCCAATGTTGGTATCCCCGCTGGCCGCGCCCCACAAGGTTCGCATTCACACCCCCCCGGCTGAACCAGCCAAAGCAGCTGCGGCGCCCCTGCCTCCCATCACGGTGGCACCATTGGTGTCCGGGCGTTGCTCCTTGGCATGGCAGGTGCCTTTAGTGGCCAAGGAAGGGATTTGGCAGCGTGAGTTCATTGACATATTCACCTTATTGATGCATGGGTTGGATGGGGTTGACACTAGGAAGATGGGGGGTAAGGAGGAGAATAAGAAGGTGCGATTCCAAGCGTGGCCTGAGAAAACAATTGCAAACTGGGGGGAAGCTTTCTCCATCCTAGCAGCGGTGATCATGGAGAAATTCCCGGAACAGGGGCCGGCGTTGTTCCAGTACTCTCGCACCATAACCAATGAGGCGGAAAAGACCGGGGGGATGGGTTGGTACCACTATGACCTGAAGTTCCGGAAAAAGATGGCAATGTGTCCAAAACTGGGATGGGACCAAATGGAGGTGCGGCTCTGGGTCCAGCAAATGGGGAAATGCACATCAGAAATTAAGGATGGGGCAAGCACGAACCAAAAGGGGGGAGACAAAGTGAAGGGTCAGAAGCAGGCGGGGAAAGGCCAATCCAAGCAGCCCTTTAGAGGAGGTCAGGGAGGGGGTGAAAGGCAAGGGGGTAAAAGATTCAACCCTGGCACCTGTAGGCTGTACAATGCGGGGTCCTGCTCCTGGGGCAAAGCTTGCAGGTTCGCCCACAGTTGCAGCAAGTGTGGGTCCTCCCATCCTGCTGTCTCTTGTAGCACCAAGCGGGAGGGTCCCCCAACACATGCCGCCCGGCAAGACAGTTAGTCCAATCTTGGTGTCCAGCCCTCCCCGGGCCCCCCCTCCCAGGTACCTCACTACCACCTAGTGTGGACACCCTTTACTCACCTCCCTGGGGGGTGTCCTCCGAGGTCCACAAGGTAAAGGGCCCTTCCCCCATCATCATTTCCAACCTGCTCCCCTTGCTCCGAGATTACCCGAACGCCAAAGACAGGCTGCTCCTAACAGAAGGTTTCATGGAAGGTTTTAAAATACCATATCTAGGTCAGTTAGTTTGCAGGGATGCAGAGAACCTCAGGTCTGCCAGAGAACTACCTGAAGTAGTAATGGAGAAAGTTCAGAAGGAAACTGCCCTGGGCTCCCCCTCAAGAATTGTTTAATCTCCCCGCTGGGTGTGGTCCCCAAGAAAGATCCTGGGGCCTTCCGGTTGATTCATCACCTGTCCTACCCGGAAGGCAACTCAGTCAACCACTGGTTAGAGGAAGGGGCCTGTTCAGTCTCCTACTGCTCCTTAGACATGGCAGTGGACATGGTGAGGAGAGCAGGCAGGGGGGCATGGTTGGCGAAGGCAGATATCGAGTCGGCATTCCGCCTCCTGCCGGTCCACCCCGACAGCCAGCACCTCCTGGGTTTCAAGTGGCAGGGAGAATTCTTCTTTGACAGATGCATGCCCATGGGTTGCGCCGTGTCCTGCGCCTACTTTGAGGCCTTTAGCTCTTTCCTACAATGGGTGCTCACTGGGGCATTCAACGTCGAGGGAGTGACCCACTACCTGGACGACTTCCTGTTTATTGGGGGCACAGGGACACAGGATTGTAGCAAGGGCTTGCAGTGTTTTCAAGAACTGGCGAGGCACCTGGGGGTCCCGTTGGCGGCTGGTAAGATGGAGGGTCCGGCGCAGGTTCTCACTTATTTGGGCATTGAGCTTGACACGATTAAGGGCGAGTCCAGGCTTCCTGCTGATAAGGTGCAGGCTCTGCGTCAGGATATTCATGCGTTGCTAGGGAAGGGCAAGGCCACCCTGGGTGCCATCCAGTGCCTTTTGGGAAAGCTGAATTTTGCAGCTAGGGTGATCCCGGGTGTTTGCCAGAAGACTAGCTAGGGCAACAGCAGGAGTAAGCAAGAAACATCACCTGGTTCGGCTGGGGAAAGGTTTGAAGGAGGACCTTGCAATGTGGCACGAGTTCCTCCTGCATTTCAATGGAATGGTGATCTGGAGGGCACCCTGGGCTGAGAGTCCGGAGCTCTGCCTCTTCACAGACTCATCAGGGAGAGAGGGCTTTGGGGCAATAATGGGTACTGAATGGTGCGCCCAGGAGTGGCCCAATGCTTGGTGCAAGCATAACATCACGGCAAACATCACTGTCCTAGAGTTGTTCCCCATTGTAATTGCACTACATTTGTGGCCCGAAGCGCTATCAGCCAGAAAGGTCCTATTCTGGTCTGACAACATGGCGGTGGTGCAGGCCATCAATGGGCAGACAGCCAGGTGCCCATTGGTGCTGTGCTTGTTAAGGGAGTTAGTCAGGGCATGCCTGTGCTGCAATGTCGAATTCAGGGCGAGGCATATCGAGGGGGTCAAGAATGTGGCGGCTGACGCTTTCTCTCATTTTCAGTAGCTCAGTTTCCGGGAGGCCTGGCCGCGAGTGAGAGCAGAGATGACCCCCTTCCCAGCACACCTCTGGCGGATTTTGCAGTGGAACAGTGATTGAGAGCTATGGGTGAACGTTCGCTGGCACCAGGTACCAGGAAGAGATACAAGGCACACCTTAACACATTCTTTGAAGTTGCAGATTCTCAGGGTCTTTCCTCGCAGCCCCTGGAACAGAAAGTGCAGGCATTCGTACTGTAGGCGAAGGAACAAGGGAAGAGCCATTCTTGGGTATGCGGTCACCTGGCAGCAGTAAGCCATGACGCCAAACTAAGGGGAGGGCACGAACCTACCAAGTCCTTCCTTATCAGGGCGGCTCTCAAAGGTTGGGCCAGGGAGGAGGTCAGGGTACCAGACAATAGGGCCCCCATTGACTTTCCCACTCTGCAGGGCATGTTAGACGTAATTGGGGAGGTCACCTATTCACACTATGAGGCCACGCTCTTCTCCGCAGCATTCTGTCTGGCGTTCTTTGGGGCTTTCCGAATCAGTGAGCTGGTGGCCAGGTCCAGGACAGATAGGTCCGGTGACGTCTTGAGCAGACAGGTTGTCAGCCTGGATGGCACCCTGTCGATCCATCTCAGGAGGTCCAAAACGGGCCAGACTGGGCGGGGGGCTGTGGTGGTACTAAGGCCCCTGGGGGAGAAGAGATACTGTCCAATCGCCAAGGTCGAGGAATACTTGGCGGTGCGCCCTAATGTCCCGGGCTACTTTTTGATTCACGATGACCATGGGCCCCTTACCAAATTTCAGTTGGAACGCATAATGAGGGCTTGCCTGGCGCAGTCGGGTCTTGCCCACCCTGACCACAAGTTCTCTAGTCACTCCTTTAGGATTGGGGCGGCCACGGCTGCGTTCAAGGCAGGCTTGGAACCAGAGGGGATAAAAAAGCTGGGGCGGTGGGAGTCGCAATGTCACAAGCGTTACATCCGCCCTTGAAGGCAATCTTGTATATAAAAATATCGTTTGCAGTGATTTGGAGTGTACTAATGACATATGAGTGAACACAATGATTATTAAAGAACAGAGTGTAAAATGGTGTCCTTTATTTCACCAGGATTCCAGGTATGGGTGATCGGGCACTCATTCATCGCCAGGTTGGAACAGTGGGCTGCGCGCCAAAATTGGATGCAGGGTTTTTCAAACACGCAGTTTGTTTGGATGGCTTTCCCCGGAATGAGATGGTGCAGCCTCAGGAACAGATTGGAACAGAGGTTGGCCCAAGGGGGAGCCCCCCCAATTTTTTAGTGATACACCTAGGGGGCAACGACCTCATTGCCCTGGGGAAGCGGTCACTATTACAGGCCATGAAAACTGACTTAGGGGAGATCAGTAATTGGATGGGTCAATGTGAGCTCTGGTGGTCTGAAATCATTCCCTGCAGGGTGTGGCACGGGGCCAGGTCTGGGGAGGCCATTGAACATTCCCGGAAGAGGGTGAATCGTGCAATGCGTAAGTTCACAGACCAGAGGGGCCTGGGTTTCATCAGACATGAGATGATTCAAGATAATGTGCAAGGGAACTTTGACAAAGATGGGGTTCACTTGTCACCAATAGGGACGGATCTATTCCTTTTAGATCTGCAGAAGGCACTGGGGCTGAGAGGTTGCAGGTGAGAGTATACCTGTTTGGTGGGGGGGCTCTGGCGGCGACGGGGGCTGCCTCCAGAGCTGTGGCGGAGTTACAGGGTGATCTGGAAGCGGATGGGTACAGAAGGGTACCTCTGTGGGGCACAATAGGGGTGCCAGAGCGAAATACCAGGAGCCTCATGGTAGGTTCCTGGAAAACCGTGTCGGCGTCCCGTTAGTCCTTCGGGCGGTTGCGGGCCTGAACAACCGGGGGCTTGCCTTGCTACGCTCTGCCCTGAAAGGGCGTGAGTAATGTGTCACGTGATCCGGAAAGAGGATCACCCCATAAGGTAGCACTGATTGGGTTCTCCACAGTGCTTGGCTCATCAGGCGGGCGGGCGGGCAGCGAGGGGCTGCCTGCACTTGGATCGCCCGTAAGATAACCCACCATATAGCATACTCTTGTATGGAATAAACCTGCAGCAATATTTTCCCAAACAAAAGTTGTGTTGTGTATTTATTTATGTAGCATGCATGCTATGTGTTTGTGTGGGTGGGGTGTGTTGCCAATAATGGCACTATGTGGCTGTCCGCGGCCCCTGCAGGGGGCCACCTAAGCGGACGGCCCTCTCATGCCATTTGGGCACAAACCCCACCCCTTTCCAATCCTAGGGACTCAGGGAGGAGTCCCCCCTCCTTGCCTGTGGCGCGCTTGGCGCATCACTTCCGGCGTGCTGTGGAGCGGGGGGAAGGTATATAGATCTTCCCCCGCCTTCCTGGCATCCTCTGTTGCGCCGGACACGCCGTCTCCCACCCTACCATGTTCCCGGCGTGGGGGTGGCAGGCAAGGTACATGGAATGTTGTAATGTTTTCTTTGTGTTGCAGGCGGAGTTACAGGGTGATCTGGAAGCGGATGGGTACAGAAGGGTACCTCTGCGGGGCACAATAGGGGTGCCAGAGCCAAATACCAGGAGCCTCATGGCAGGTTCCTGGAAAACTGTGTCGGCGTCCCGTTAGTCCTTCGGGTGGTTGTGGGCCTGAACAACCGGGGGCTTGCCTTGCTACGCTCCGCCCTGAAAGGGGCATGAGTAATGTGTCAAGTGATCCGGAAAGAGGATCACCCCATAAGTTAGCACTGATTGGGTTCTCCACAGTGCTTGGCTCATCAGGCGGGTGGGCAGCGAGGGGCTGCCTGCCCTTGGATCGCCCGTAAGATAACCCACCATATTGCATAATCTTGTATGGAATAAACCTGCAGCAATATTTTCCCAAACAAAAGTTGTGTTGTGTATTTATTTATGTAGCATGCATGCTATGTGTTTGTGTGGGTGGGGTGTGTTGCCAATTATGGCACTAATGCATTCGATCAAGTCTAACATCAGACTGAAAACTTCTCAGTTCTGGGTATATGGTAGGAATTCGACTGGAGTAAAGTATCTCTCCCATGTGGCAAAACTTTCTTTTTCCTTGTTTTGCGTTCTTGCTACAGCGCTGGAAAGAAGGAAGGCACGCTTCCCTTGTGGTGATGATGTTATCGAGCACGGCTTTCCTGCAATCAAATCCTATGTTAGTGAAGGAGGTAGGGCAGTTGTGATGACGAGGTCTGGAAAAGCTGTGTGGATAAACCTCATAAGCATTCCCTGGAGATGAGGGGATGTGGCTACCACCCTTGACAGGGAAGGGTACGAAAGGCCATCAAACACATAGTGGAGGACGTTCAACTGCCTGACGCCTGTGTCCCAAAGTACACGCACAGTTCTACACATGCGACTTTAACCTACGATCACCGGCTCCAGATGGGCACACCATGTACACGAAGTGTCCTGGTAATATTTGCATTTTATTTATCACAGTGAAAATAAGAAAACATGTTTATTTTAGAGAACCCGCCATTTTTTCTCTATAAAACTTAAAGCCCTGAAGCAGCGTTTTGCGAAAAGGCGTAGTCCCAAATGAGGGCCACCTTTTTAGGATGCCAGGCCGATTTGTGACCCCAATTCAACACTATATGTATGCAAAACTCTTCCGTGTAAAACCCACACGAATGGCATGACTGTGGGAGGAGGGAAACAATGGAGGAAGCGTCCGCCTATTTCTTCTTTAATTAACAGAGCGCCTGTGAACCATGAAGCGTGGCGTCCGTGCAGTGGGGAAGGGGGCGAGGGATATGGTTTGAAACATATTTAACATACGAAATGGTCTGAAAGTAGCCACGTATTTTTAAGCAAATATGTTAATATATTCAATCTAAATAAAAAATACCTGATGTGCATACAAAACTCTTCAGTGCGTACTTTTTAGTTTAATTACGTTGGGACCCACGCCTCAGGGAGGTTAACGGATCCCTCCTCTTCCTCCTTCCCCTCGTCCATGGCCGTGCTGCGAGCACGAAAGTGGTGTGGCGGGTGGATGTTGGGCAGCTGTAAAAAGCACTGGCTGAAACCGGAGTTCAGGTAGCAAGCATAGTGAGTGCTGCGATGGACAGATTAAGGGAAGGTGAGGTCTACCCCAATATAGCGACAAAAACGAGGGGAGAGAATGTGGCCTTACGGCCAACGCTGCCGACTTTGAAGCTGGGGAACCGGGTTCGAGCCTCGGCGTCCGCTCAACATCGTTGATTTTGGGCAAATAACTTAATCCCCCCATGCGTACCTGAAAATAATGTGTCCTTCTGTAACGCCACTGGTGCTCATGTTAAGCACTCGAAATACCTTCCAGTCGAATTCACGTTAAATAAAACTGCAAAAAAAAAAAAAAAACGTCCCACAGCCAAATGGGAAACTGCCCGATATGCAAAGTCAGATGGGAGGAGGGAAGAGAGGCCATCCCACGCTCTACTGTGTGATGGCCAAAGAAAATGCTCTCAGAGTGAAATCGCTGGACAGAGAGCTAAACACACGAAGGAGGGACTTCAACAGAAATGCTCCAAAAGGAAACCAGCATTTCTGAATGCTGCAGCTAACAGCCAATAGCAATGGGTGGCTTTGGCTAACCCACACAGAGAGAGATACAACAGGTCATCGCAATGCTCAACCTAAAAATGTCAGGCTAAAATGGCAGAAACTAAAGTGGAGGCACGAACGCACAAAACACGGCGTTCTGCTAGTGCCAGGGAGCAGAAAAGACAGTGGCTCAGACAAATCAGGTAAGATTTCACTAAAACACATAAAGCCCTTCAACCGTTTATAAAATGCTTCAAAATACATACGAACTCCCCTCCCCCAGAAAACTAAGTCACTGACCAGGAAGGTGCGACTGCGCACTGGGCCCTTTTATGTCCCTAGACGGCATCCCTCTACGGCAACTAGACTGCAACTATGGCAAAATGGCAGGCTAAAATGGCAAAAAAGGAAGTGGAGGCAAAAATGCACTGAACACAGCGTTCTGCTAGTACAAGGGAGCCGAAAAGACAGTGGCTCAGAGAAATCAGGTAAGTTTACAATAAAATACACAAAACACTTCAAACGTTTTTAAAATACTCCAAAATACATGCGACCGCCCAGCATTGTGGAGATGATATTGAGAATCAGCACAAGAGATTGAAGGAGAAGCTGATGGTGGCTCAAATGAAGGCTGCTAGAAGGGGTTTCATTAGTGCTGGAAATGAATGTGCCAACACGGTACAGGGAGATGGTCAGGTGAATGTTGGCTCACGAAGAGTTGTTGGAGGTCAAGCATCGGGTATGCAACCACAATGTAAAGTTAAACGTGTTTCTATTGAGGCTTTGCAGAAGACTTATCCATATCACCTTTGGAGCAAGTTGGTGCATTGGAAACGCGAGTGTAGGTTTAATCCCTTGAATCAATTGAATGGACAGGCACAACATGTTGGGAATGCGCTATCACAAGGAGGTAACGTAGTACAAAATCAACAGTTATAGACAGATAAATCAAATTCCAAATATACCAAAGGCCTCAAATAAATGGTCATGTTCAAAAATACAATACTAATACAGGGTTCCACCCGAATACTCATATTGATCCCACACAAAATGTTGCTCAACAGTATTTGATTCAAAATGATGACATCGACTCAGACCTGTCACAATGATGATGCCTGTGAGGGGAGGAGGAATGCCTGCTTGGCGCATCCTTAGAGGTAGGCCAGAGTGGTCCTTTTGTGGATGGAAAAGTAAATGGGACTCAGGTTTCATTTCTTGTTAACACTGGTGCTACCAGTTCTACTGTGAGAACAATGGAAGTTCCAAAACTAACCCTCTCGGGAGAAAGAATCCAAGTTGTTGGTGTTTCAAATCGATTAATGTCAAATCCTGTAACTGAGCCTATTGATGTACAAATTGGATAATTCAAAGATTTACATAAATTTGTAGTGTGTGACCCGAGCCCTGTGAATTTACTGGGATGAGACTTACTGTGCAAGCTCAATTGCTCTCTCGATTGTACCCCACAGGGAATTAAGTTCAACACAAATGAGGATGTTGTTTTTAAATAAGCTCAACAACACTCTGCAGCTGGAGTTTATTCCCTATGCTGACTTGTGAAGATTTACCATCAGAATTGAAGAGTACGCTGGCACCTGAAGTTTGCGATTTTACAGGAAAGGATGTTGGAATAATCAGAGGTGAAGCCCCTATTGAGAGTACTGTGAAGGACAGTGCTGAATTTCCTCGAAATCCACAATACAATTTGAGCCAAGAAACCATTTCAGGTATTACACCCTTGATCGAGTCCTTGATTTAACAGTGAATCCTGAGAGAAATCTTGGGGAGTCCATGTAATTCTCCCATCATGGGAATTCAGAAGTATCGGATTGTGCAGGATTTGCGCTGGATTAACCAAATCGCAGTGCCCTGTTGTCCAATGGTGCCAAAACCAGCTGTGATACTGTTCCAAGTCCCATGCGAAGCTGAATGGTTTTCTGTCATTGATTTGTGTCAAGCCTTTTTCTCTATACCTCTACATCCGACTAGCCAATATTTATTCGCTTTTCGGTTCGGAAACCATGTTTTGGCATGGTGGCGAGTTCTTCAGTGGTATACAGCGAGTCCCTCCATCTTTAATCAGATCTTGAAGAAGAACCTGGAGTCATTGGTGATGCCAAATCACTCTGTCCTGGTTCAATACATTGACAACCTATTGGTAGTGTCAAGTACACAGGAGACCTGTTGCATATTTTTCAGCTACTCTTGATTCTGTAGCTGCGGCATTGCCTGAATGTTTAAAAGCTGTTGTTGCAAATTGTCTGAGTTTGGAGCAGAGTGAGAGCATTGTAAGGGGTCATCCTTTAAGAGTGCAGGTACCCCACTCTGCTGAGATCTTGCTTACTCGTACTCGAATGCAACATCTCACCAGTACTTGTCTTACTAAGTATGAACAGACCATTCTGGGTGCAGAGAACGTGACTTTAATGAGATGTACAAGTTTGAATCCTGCTACCTTGATGCCCTTGCCTGGAAATTAAATTTTGTGATGGATGAAGCGGATCATGATTGTCTGGATGTGACTAAATTGTGCACTAATCCTCATCTGGACATTTTAGATGTCCCTTTGCCTGAATCAGATCATGTATTGTTTGTTGACGGCTCATGTTTGAGAGATGCAGGAGAAACGTTGAGAGCTGCATATTGCATTTGTACTGTTGCCGGTGTGGTTGAAGCTTCATGGTTGCAAGCAGTTTTCTCTGCACAGTTGGCTGAATTGGTGGCCATTACGAGGGCGTGCCATATTTCAGATCAATTGAGAGTCACCATCTTCACCGACAATAAAAAAGCGGATTTGGCGTTGTACATGACTTTGGGCAGTTGTGGTCACAGCAGGGGTTTATGACCACTTTGGGATCACCCATTCGGAATGGGGAAAGCGTGAGGAACATGTTGCTGTCACTACAATTGCCTGCTCAAATTGCAGTGGTGAAGTGTGCTGCACATCGGCAAGGTAATGATTTTGTTACAGTTGGCAGCCGCTTTGCGGATGCGACTGCGTGCTATTGCGCTCTAAATTCTTACACCTTCAATGGAGATCCCTTGGGAGAGAACAATGATGTCACTGATTGTAGATTGCTGTTGTCAATAGTGGAAACCTAGGAGGAAGTGAGGGTATTGCAGGATGAGGCACTAGAACCAGAAAAACAAGGTTGGATTAAAGCAGGCTGTGCTAGGAGGCAGGAAGATGAAGTTTGGGTACACATGGACGGAAGGCAAGTATTACCGGATAGCTTGTTGTCGCCTGTGGCGTGCTACTATCATGGTCCTGCACACGTCGGAAGAGATGTCATGATGCCGCTCTTTTGTCAGACATGTTTCAATACTAGGTTCAGAGCAGTTGCAGAAGTATTGTGTCAAAGATGCATGATATGTCAACAACAGAATGCAGGCAAACAAACACTTGTTACCATGAGCCATATAAGGAGATCTGGAGGACCTTCCAATCGAATGCAATTCAACTTCATTGAAATGCCTCCATGTAATGGCTTAAGGTACATTCTTGTCAGTGTTTGTATATTTTCTTGTTAGGTTGAGGCTCACCCAAGTAGGCGAAATGAGAGTCGAACTGTGGCAAAATAGCTTTTGAGAGAACTCATTCCACGGTTTGTATTTCCGACTTCTTTGGAGTCAGACAGAGGACCCATTTTAATAATGTGGTCTTAAAGATATTATGTGCAGCACTCCAGATTGATCAGAAGCTACATTGTGCCTATCATCCACAAGTGTCTGGGGTGGTGGAGCAAGCAAACAGAACTTAGAAATCCAGCCTGGCAAAAGTGTGTGCTTCGACTACTTTGAAATGGCCGGATGCATTGTCTATTGTGTTGATAAGTTTGCGAAGTACCCCACACAGGAGAACAGAACTCTCCCCCCACAAGATATTCATGGGGAGGGCAATGAGACTACCTGCAGTTGCTTCCAACCAGTTAGTCAGAATAATTGATGATTTGGTACTCGATTACTGTAAAGGACTGGCTTATGTGGTACATTCTGTGTCTCAGCAGGTTGGTGAAGCTGCCATCACATCTCAGCAGAAGCAGTGCCACTGCCTTAGTCCCGGTGACTGGGTCCTAGTGCAAGTCGTGCTTGGAACCTCGGCATGGGCCATTCCAGGTGATACTGATAACCACAACTGTGGTCAAGTGTGGTGGTCTCCTGAACTGTATATACGCTGCCCATAGTTGGAAAGTCCCATGTCACTTGAAGATCCGTCACCTGTTTCCGGTGGTTGCAGTAAGACACACGGCTCAGGTTAGCCAAATAGTAGAGGGGGCTCCAGCTACTGGGTCTCAAGGCACTGGTTCTACAGAGGGTCCAAGAGAGTCAGCTCCTGAAGGTACTGGAGAACCTAGGAAAGAGGGGCTGACTAAGCGAGATACTGACTCAAGCGGAGAGAACAGTGGAGATGAAATGCGAGTAAGAACCGGAGACAACTGACCCAGAAGAACAGATCGATTGAGACGCATCCTAACCGAAAGCAGAGTACCACCAACTGTCATTGAAGTTTCCAGTCCATTGGAACAAAGTGACACTGAGGAAGATGCACCGTGAGTAAGGAGATCTAAAAGAGCTAGAATATCAAATCACATACACTGCACCTGAATGGACATACTTGGCATCAAACAATTGGGAAAAAGCCTTTTGTTTCAACAACTCAAGTTCCTATAAACCACCTTGAAAGGCTGTTATGAGTAATTCGGATTTGCGATATCAACAAAAAGTCTACTTGTAGAAATAAATAAAACGACAAACTGAGAAGCACATGGATTGAATTTACAAGGCTGTGAGTAAACATATGTACTGTGCTAACAAGAAGCTAAATCATTCACAAAAAGACTTGCTCATTTATTCCTTGCTGCAAAAAGCTAATTAACATCTTAATCCGGATTCAGAAGAAGTCATGGATCCAAATCCGGCATCATTAAAACGCAAATGCATATGTGAATTTATTCTTGCTGCTTTTACAGTTATTCTTGTTGTGCTACTTGTTGTTTTGAACCTGCCACATCACTTATATTCTCAAAAGCTAAATCCTACAGCAATTCCAAAGGTTTCTGCCAAGCCTAATAGGAATGATGATGCACTGAATATGTTAAATTACAAAACTCTTCATGGAGATAAATCCACTAGTGATTTTTCTTTAAATGTTTTCACAAAGCTTCTCTACGAATATGTGGAGACTATGGATGCTCGATATTGTTATGTGTGTTTGCAACTTTCTCCTTCTGTTACTGAAGGGGTGACTTATCATCTCCCTGCTACCTATGGCATTTCATGTAGTGATTTAACTAGTTTGTTTTATTGCAAAAGTCAATTGCAGTATTATTATTCTAACTAAGATTTAGTCTTTTCTGAGGTGTCCATTAAAAAACACATGAATGTTGTACCTGATACTAAAACTGCTGAAAAGATGGGTGAATTTTTCCAGCCTACGAAAAGCCTAGACATTGCTAATGCACATAAACACAAGTTAACTCTTTTGCTGCTTCGAACGTTCCGCGCCAGTGCGGAACGTTCTATTAAGCGGGCGGGGCCACGTCAGCCAACGGACGTGCGCAGCACTACCGAGGTAGTGCCTTGCGATGGCCGTTGGCCGACGCATGCAGCAAAAGGGTTAACCTGCCTCCAACATAGGGTAGAAAAATAATTCATAGATTCAGTGGAAGATAGACGTAGAGATATTATAAAACAAGTTGGGAACCATTCAAAGATTTCCCCATGGTCACATACAGAACCTAAATACAAGCCAACAGGAACACAAGCTACTATTGATTTAGATTGGCAACATAGAGGAAAGCTTTGTATATTACGGCGTAGAACTGAATATAACAATATTTTCATTGGCGTCAGTGAATGTGACATCACTTTTCAAATTGTAGATGGTTGGGGATAATATCTGGGAGGTGCTGATCCTGTTTTCCCTGGGATATTTTACATTTGTGGGAAAAATGCCTATTAAAGACTGTCTAAGAAATCGTATGGATGTTGTTACATGGGACTAGTTTCTCCAACAATTTACCACGTGGACCAATCAGGTGAAGAGAATGTAGTAAAGGCTGCATGTTTTAAAAGAGGAGCTACTGCGGCTGAAATAATTGGGGCATATTTGGTGCAATAATTCCATCAGTTGGGTAGCTATAAATTCTCACAAATTTTGAAAGCTTTCGGCAGTTGTTGATAGATTATATACTGACACAGCTGGAGGATTTCTTACTATAGATATTGCAATGATTGCTATCAGATCTCTGGTGCTTTAAAATCTGCTTCCTTTAGATGTCCTACTTGCAAAAGACGGGGGAGTCTGCTGAATGCTGACGGTCCAACAATGTTGCACATATAATCCTGATAAGAGTAAAGATCTAAAGAAATATATTTCCAACATTATCCACTTGGACAAAGATTTGAGCGAATTAAAAGCTGACGGTGCCTGGGAATCAATTGAAAAGGGATTTTCTGCTGTGGGTTGATGGTTTGATAGCTTGGGAAGTGGGATACTGGGAAGAATATTGACACATGTACTAACAACTGCTACTTGCGTATTAATCATATTCATAAGCATTAAAGTATACAAAAATGTGAAAACAAAGACAGAGGGATTAAAAGGAAAAGAGCAGAAGTGGAACTAGAAGAAAGATGAAGTGGTTACTATGATGAGATGAAAGCACTAGAACAATCTAGACAAAAAATTATGAATACAACAGCATTTTAAAGTGACATCAGATCGGAAAAAGATAAGACATTTGTGAGAAGCTGGCTTGGTATATGATGCACACTTATGTAAGTGGGCACCTTGCACCAATCCAGACAACCCTTATGGTGATTTTAGTGGTCTCAGACAACCTTATAAAGCTCTCTAAGTGGTAGCTGTGGAGAGCAGCCTTCAGGCTTAGTCCAGAAGGAGTGTAAAGCAGCTTGTTTTACCACAACATAATCTTATAGGTTTAGATTATGTGAAAAAGAACCGCACAGTGTATTTATAAAAATATGTATTTATTATAAAACACTCACTAACACATACAGATATCTCCTAGCTGGAGATATACAGAATGCACACAATACTTTTCAATAGAAACAGGTAAGTAGCACGAAATACACAGTAGTCACCAGGGGGAGACCAAACCATTTACTAAAAGTAGTGGTATGCGAACCACGACTCAAGTCAAGACTTTACCCAAAAGACGTAGAAGTGCTGGGGACCCAAGGAACCACCGAGGTAAGTAACCAGGAACCCCATGGAGGCCGTGTGCAGAGTGGGAAACCGACCCTGGGCTCAATACAAGTCAATGGGTAAGTCGCTGTTGCAATTTTAAAGAAGAAGGACCCTTCCCAGTGGACCCTGAAGAAACCCTGTGGATGACAGAAGGTTGGAGAGCCACCCAACCCGTGGATACCCTAGGAACCAGAATACCTGCACTAGGGAAGCCGGGTGCATAGGTGTGAAGTGGTGTTGGAAACCGCTGTCAAACTCAATGGAGGCTTCAGGAATATGCCGCTGCTGGAGAAGGTGAAAGTGTCTGGTGGAACCCAAAGGTGGATTCAGGATGATAAGTACCTGCAAGCAGAGGGGACAGAGTCTATCCCACTCAGGAGTGACCAAGAGGCACGGAAGACGAATGCCCACCGATGTCGAGTGTTGCAGGAGAGAAGACGGTGACCTTATGTAGGAAGGTGGAATCTGACTATATGGTTGCCCCCACTTTTTTTATGGTGATTTGCTGGTTTATGACTTAGTTGGACTGGGATCCTGCTATTCAGGGCCCCAGTCTATCTGCTTTCTCTGTAAAATGGTTTCCATGTGCCTTAGGCACATCTCTGATTGGAATCTGGAGTGCCCTTATAAGTCCCTAGTATATGGTATACTATGTACCAAGGGCATAGGTACCTCAGAGGCCTACCAGGGGCTGCAGCACGTATTGTGCCACCCATGGAAGGCCATCCAAACTGACACCACCGGTCTGCTACTGCAGCCTGGGTAAGGTGGTGCATGCACCCCTTACTGTGATATAGGTTACCTATATCACTAAATACATACACACATATAAACCTATAAGTCACTCCTAAGGCAGGCCTTATCAATCCTAAAGGCCGAGTGCATGGTTCCTATGTGAGAGGGTGCCCTGCATGAGCAGGGCCCCTCTGCAGCGATCGGAGACCATCTCTGATGCTGTTTGTAGTGCAGCCTGACCATATACTCTTAAGCGCATTATATCCTCGCGGTAAAATGCTAACTTTGGAATGGCTGCACCTAAACATGTCGTGTTTGGTGTCAAACATCTTGGAATACTACCCCCCGCCAATCCTGGCGGCGGGGGTAGCATTCCACCCTTCTAGAGGGAAAGACATGTTAACTCTGGCTTACCCGGTAACTTCTTTCTGAAGCCCTGGCATCACAAAATGGATGCTGCTGCCACAGACACAAGTCTGGCCTCCTGCTGCTGGACGAAACTCCGGCAGGGGAGGCCTGGACAATAGGTTTCCTGTTGCAGGGAGGTGTGACCACCTCCCCAGACAGGATAATGTGTATTGGGGCTGGGTGGGTGCACTCTTAGAGTGCTTTGAAGTCCTGCACTGGGGAGCAAAAGGCTCCTCTGTGCATATGCCAGTTCAAACCAGCTCAGGGGCTACCTGCCCCTGCTCTGGCGCGAAACTGGACAAAGGGAAGTGGGTGTAGCCACCCCTCCCTTGACCCTCCCATAGGTGGGGTCATAGAGTTAGTCCCTCCCTGTTTTACTGGTTAAAATGGGGAACCCTTGCCACAGCAAGATTAGATTATACCTGGACGAAACTCTGAAACTGAATCCTGGACCTTCGACGCTCTACGACAAGATTAGAGGACTGAAGAATCTCCCTTGGGGTCAAGGAGTGACTCCCCTGCTTGGCAGGCACCAAAGAAGCATCTGTCCGGTTCGCATTTCTGAAGCTCCCGTCGGACACCGAAGTCATCGCATCACCAGAGGTGGATTCTCAGACTTCCCCGAGGCTACCCTGAGTCCCCAGCAAAACTGAGTCCCGTGGCTATCGTGGGTGACTTGAGACCGTGACCCCTGGACACCGAGCACACTTGCAAGTGCACCATCTTCTGGGTCTCCCAAGAAGTTGTGCTTTGGGCTCCGAGTAGCCCTAGCCTCCAGCACCACCTACACCGAAGATCACTGGCCCCCACTCCACGAGTGTCCTGTAAGCCAGCTCCACGTGCGGCGTCACGAGGCTCCTTCTCGGTCGCTAGCCCGTTGGCTAGTAGCCCTTAACGAAGGCCAATCCTTTTCTTACTTGGCATCCTGGTTGCTCCAGGCCTGCCCTCACTTACCCTCACTGGGTGAGTTCCACAGATCTTGCTGGTCTGCACCATCGACGATCTACATCTTCATCGAGACTTGCCGTTGCCAAGGCTTGTTGGGTCCAATCCGGTCGCCGACACCTCAGCACTCGACAGACATCGTGTACCAGCCCGAATCCTGCTCCTGGTCGCCGACAACGCCTCCTGGATCTCGTGGCTGAAGAGTCAAGACGACCGTCAACGCACCTGAAGCACTCAACATCGGTGTGCATCTGTCCATCGCCTTCCTGGTCACTGGCTAGTGACCCAGACTCTGTCCCCTCTGCTTTCAGGTTCTTCAGAACTCCGATCCACTCTTGGATCCACCCGGACACTTTTCTCTTGGCCGCCAGCAGCACTTTGCAGCAGATCGCCATTCGAATCGACGACGAAACTCGACCCCGAAAGGCACCTATGCACCCGGCTTCCCTGGGTGAGGTAACACGAGTACTCCGGTGCTCCCGTGGGTAGAGACTCTTCAAAGTCCTAGATCTCAAAGGGTTTTGTCCTAGTCCTCTTTTAAGTGTCCCTTTTCTATAATTTCCCGATCCCGACTTTCTCCATAGAAGTCAACGGCGTATCGCGGTTGTGTATTTACACTGCACGCGTCTCCCGTAGGTCCCCTGTGTCACTACCTTGGGTGGTTCCTTGTGGTCCAAGCACTTCTAGAGGCTCTAGGCCTAGTGTCTAGTTCAGTCGTGGTTCGCATACCACTTTATTGGTATATGGTTTGAGTACGCCCCTGGGGCCCAAACGTGTATTTGTGCTATTACTGTGTCTTAATACCTTATAACTTATGTATTTCGAACTCTAGCCTCATAAAGAGACTAGAGGGGTGTGTTTAGCAATAAATACATATATTTTGAATATATACCTGGTGTGGTGCTCTTTCATTTGGTCACTCAAGAGATTATAGACTGGTAAACAAGCTGCTTTACATTCCTTCAAGACTTAGCCTGAAGGCTGCTCTCCATAGCTACCACTAGGATAGCTTTCAATAAGGTTGTCTTTAACCTATCTCCAATAAGGGGTTGTTTGGACTGGTGCAAGGTGCCCACTATAATTAGTGGACAGCATATGCCAGGCCAACTTCTCACATTGGTGTGCAGCGTGTGGGATTCCAGCTTGCTATTGTTTTACCAGATAATCTCAATTGAATTGATCAACTGAAAACCACTAAAGGTACCTAAGGTACATATAATTTAAGCTTAGAATACAGTAAGTTCTACTGAACTTAGAGTTGTGTGTTAAGGGATAGCACAACTCTTTCTACAACTCAAGAGAGTTTAGTAGGCCACACTAGAGTAGGTAGTGCATACACCACACCACACTAGTAATGTCTTTAAGGGTAGGATCCAAAGAATCCTTGCAGGAAGCCATTGAGCTTCCACCCTCCAAGTATGATACACTCCCATTCTTGGAATTGAGAGCTTTATGCAACTTGAGAAAAATAAGGACAGGCCAAAGCCCCACCACCCAACACCTCAAGGAGTTGTTGGTGGCTTATGACCTTAGTAAGCCTGTAGGGACTGAAGGGGTAGGAGCTGAGGGTGGGGCAGGAGAAGAGGAGGAGGCCAGGGGTACCAATACCCCCAGCCCCCTCTGAAACTGGCCAGGAGGGTGACAATGACCCTGACCTGGATAACCCAATCCCTCCTGTGGACGATGATGAGGATGATCAAGATGACACCCTCTTTGTCCCCCCAGGAAGGATTAAGAGTGTGCCCAGGAAGTCTAGATCTCCTTCTCAGGAGTCTAACCACTCTGGCACCTCTATAGGGAGCTCTGTCTCCTCTCACAGGAGGGAATCCTCTCATGAGAGGAGAGCCAGACTGGTCCAGTATGAGGAAACTCAGCTGGAAATCAGAAAAAAAGCAATTGGCTTTAGATAGGGAATCCCTAGATCTCCTTAGAGAGAGAAGAAAGTTGGGACTAGAGTCCCATGGTGGCAGCAATATCCCTAGAGATAGGGAGAGGTCTTATGACCATAGAAACCTAAACAAGATTGTCCCTCCCTACCAGAGTGGGGATGACATCCACAAATGGATAACTGCACTGGAGAGGGCCTGTAAAGTACAGAAGGTCCCTCAGGAGCAGTGGGCAGCAATCTTGTGGCTCTCCTTTGCTGACAAAGGTAGAGATAAGCTCCTCACTGTTAGAGAGGAGGATGCTGATAATTACAAGGTCTTGAAGAGTGCTCTTATTGATGGGTTTGGCCTAACCACTGAACAGTACAGGTTGAAGTTCAGAGACACCCAAAAAGCACAGACTCAAGACTGGGTAGACTTAGTAGATTGTGCTACAAAGGCTCTGGAAGGTTGGATACATGGCAACAAAGTGCATGACTTTTTAGGATTGTACAATTTGATTATGAGGGAGCAGATCCTTAATAATTGTCAAAACCAGCTTTTGCACCAGTATTTGGTGGACTCTGATCTGACCTCTCCCCAAGAATTGGGAAAGAAGGCAGACAAATGGGTCAGAACCAGAGTAAAAACTAGAAATCAGGGTGGTGACCAGAAGAAAGATTCTACTAAGTCCCAAGAGAAAGGTGGGGATAAATCTAAGGATAAGTCCCCTACAGGGCCCCAAAATTCCTCTTCTGAAAAGAAACCCTATTGCCATGTCTGTAAAAAGCCTGGGCACTGGAAAACTGATCCCAGTTGCCCCAGGATTGGCAATAAAGAAAATGTTCCTCCCACAACTACTACCACCCCTCCTGGTACTACCAGTAGTAATCCTCCAGTTGGGAGTAGTGCACCCAAAAAGTTAGGTGCTTTTGCAAGAGGAACAGAGGTGGGCCCTAGTTTAGACAGGGACCCCTCAACAGACTCCTCTGACTCTCATGGTGGTATAGGATTTGCCACCTTTACCATGGGTCCCATAGCATTGGGCAGGTACAGATTGGAGCCAATAATTAATGGTCAGAAAGCTGTGGCATTTAGGGACACAGGGGCTAGTGTCACCATGGTGGCAGGGAAATTAGTCCCCCTCACCAGCTTTTACCTGAGTTTAAATACCAGGTGACCAACATTGATGGTGTCAGAACAGATCACCCCATGGCCATAGTCAATCTCAGCTGGGAGGGAGTCACAGGCCCAAAGAGAGTGGCAGTGTCCCCAACCCTACCTGTAGATTGCCTGATGGGCAATGATCTGGAAATTTCTGCCTGGGCTGAAGTTGAACACCAAACCCATCTTAGGATGCTGGGCGTCCCTGTAAAGGTTAGTGGGGCTGTAATGGCCACAGCCCCAGCCCAAGAATTTGGAGAGATGGAGCCTGAAAGAATGGCCCACTCTCCCCCAAAAGAGAGCACAAGGGTTGAAGAAAAGTCTTCTTCCCTCCAGACAGTAGGTAAGGGTCAGCCTCCTCAGGGAACTGACCCTACCCCTAGTGAAGGAACTGCCCCAGAGGTCGTCAGGCCTGGCCTGGCCCCACCCCTGATGGCAGAGGACCCTTCCACGGTGGTACCCAGTCTGGAGCAGGTAACCTGCCCCTCTCTACCCTGCCTCAGTCAGCCCAGGGCTGCAGAGGTCAGTTAGGTCAGTGGACCCCCCAGGGCCCCCTGTCCAGAGGAAGCCCCCCATCAGCAGATTAGGGGCACCCAGTCTAGTAGCCCTAGCCAGGTGAAAATTCCTCTACACACTGAGGGATCCCCCATACCTTTATGTAGGGACCTCCCCCAGAAGGACTCTGGTAGGCAAGGGCAAACCTGGGACCAGAAGGTTCCAAACCTGCCATGTCCCTCCAGTAGTCCATCCAAAGGGACCCAACCCCCAGCTGTAGGCAGCCAAAGGTTGACCCTTAGAGCAAAGTGCAACTCAGTCATGGAAAGACAGGCATACATGGTGACCAGTGATCGGAGGAAGCTGAGGCCAACATTCCTAGGGCCTCACTTCTCTACTCAGACACCTCACCAGCCTTGTACTTTACCTAAGCACGCCACAGGTAGTGATTCCCCATGGTGGAGACCCTCTCATACCCTTAGGGTGAGGGATTGCTTAGTGGACCATAAGACAGGGGGCAACCATGCTAGTGCAGGTGCTTTCTTATATGACCACTTAGTCAATGAAGGCTCAACTGGCCAAGGTTAGCCTTATCTCCTTTCGTTTGGGGGGTTATGTAGGAAGGTGGAATCTGACTATATGGTTGCCCCCACTTTTTTTATGGTGATTTGCTGGTTTATGACTTAGTTGGACTGGGATCCTGCTATTCAGGGCCCCAGTCTATCTGCTTTCTCTGTAAAATGGTTTCCATGTGCCTTAGGCACATCTCTGATTGGAATCTGGAGTGCCCTTATAAGTCCCTAGTATATGGTATACTATGTACCAAGGGCATAGGTACCTCAGAGGCCTACCAGGGGCTGCAGCACGTATTGTGCCACCCCTGGAAGGCCATCCAAACTGACACCACCGGTCTGCTACTGCAGCCTGGGTAAGGTGGTGCATGCACCCCTTACTGTGATATAGGTTACCTATATCACTAAATACATACACACATATAAACATATAAGTCACTCCTAAGGCAGGCCTTATCAATCCTAAAGGCAGAGTGCATGGTTCCTATGTGAGAGGGTGCCCCTGCATGAGCAGGGCCCCTCTGCAGCGTTCGGAGACCATCTCTGATGCTGTTTGTAGTGCAGCCTGACCATATACTCTTAAGCGCATTATATCCTCGCGGTAAAATGCTAACTTTGGAATGGCTGCACCTAAACATGTCGTGTTTGGTGTCAAACATCTTGGAATACTACCCCCCGCCAATCCTGGCGGCGGGGGTAGCATTCCACCCTTCTAGAGGGAAAGACATGTTAACTCTGGCTTACCCGGTAACTTCTTTCTGAAGCCCTGGCATCACAAAATGGATGCTGCTGCCACAGACACAAGTCTGGCCTCCTGCTGCTGGACGAAACTCCGGCAGGGGAGGCCTGGACAATAGGTTTCCTGTAGTTTGAAAAAATATGGGGACCCCTACATTAACAATGTATACTTGCTAACTAGTAGGGAAAATGTATCAAGGGAAAAACCAAGCTAGAACCAAGCATGAATGTATAGAGTTATTTCAGGACATCTTACACTAAATCAGACGACATAGTGCTTGATTATTATCAAAAATATATTTTTATTTTATATATTGTTTCATCATTCTTTTCTTTAAATATCACAAAAATATGATTCTATATATTTAATAGTCACAATGTATCAACAACATATATTCACAATGCATTAACAACATATAGAACATAATCACATAAATTATAGATTAAAACAAACACTGTGCTGATATAAATTGATACAGTATCCTTTCTTTTATGTTTCCAATAGAGTCCAGATGAACATGGACATAAAGGGGGGGTCGGCGGTAGATGAGACTACGCGCGTTTCGGCAAGTTGCCTTCCTCAGGACACTGTCTCAACTTTCACTATTTGATGTAATTAGACTAAAAAGTCAAATCAATTTCCTTGTTTATGCTTGATAAAAAGCACAGAGTCCCTGAGTCTTATTTTGTAATGGGTATACGTTTGAGACCATTCAATATTATAAATAAGGTTGGTACATCTCTGGGATGTGTTGATATTGCTTGAAGATTGGATGCAGTCGCAGATATATTGCTCTGTATGTGGTCCCTATATGACCAACCGGATTATGTTCAATGTGCTCAGGGCATCTGGGCCACTGGTCCTGCTCTGCGGCACACACGCAGCATCTCTACAGTGATGTGAAGACTATCGGACGGTAGTTAATAAAGCATCCCCGGGAAGAACCTTGTGGAGTTGTCAAATGAGTGAGGCGGGGAAGGACAGCGCCTTTCTTTGCCTAAAGGCAGAGTGCATGGTTCCTATGTGAGAGGGTGCCCCTGCATGAGCAGGGCCCCTCTGCAGTGTTCGGAGACCATCTCTGATGCTGTTTGTAGTGCAGCCTGACCATATACTCTTAAGCGCATTATATCCTCGCGGTAAAATGCTAACTTTGGAATGGCTGCACCTAAACATGTCGTGTTTGGTGTCAAACATCTTGGAATACTACCCCCCCGCCAATCCTGGCGGCGGGGGTAGCATTCCACCCTTCTAAAGGGAAAGACATGTTAACTCTGGCTTACCCGGTAACTTCTTTCTGAAGCCCTGGCATCACAAAATGGATGCTGCTGCCACAGACACAAGTCTGGCCTCCTGCTGCTGGACGAAACTCCGGCAGGGGAGGCCTGGACAATAGGTTTCCTGTTGCAGGGAGTTGTGACCACCTCCCCAGACAGGATAATGTGTATTGGGGCTGGGTGGGTGCACTCTTAGAGTGCTTTGAAGTCCTGCACTGGGGGAGCAAAAGCTCCTCTGTGCATATGCCAGTTCAAACCAGCTCAGGGGCTACCTGCCCCTGCTCTGGCGCGAAACTGGACAAAGGGAAGTGGGTGTAGCCACCCCTCCCTTGACCCTCCGATAGGTGGGGTCATAGAGTTAGTCCCTCCCTGTTTTACTGGTTAAAATGGGGAACCCTTGCCACAGCAAGATTAGATTATACCTGGATGAAACTCTGAAACTGAATCCTGGACCTTCGACGCTCTACGACAAGATTAGAGGATTGAAGAATCTCCCTTGGGGTCAAGGAGTGACTCCCCTGCTTGGCAGGCACCAAAGAAGCATCTGTCCGGTTCGCATTTCTGAAGCTCCCGTCGGACGCCGAAGTCATCGCATCACCAGAGGTGGATTCTCAGACTTCCCCGAGGCTACCCTGAGTCCCCAGCAAAGCTGAGGCCCGTGGCTATCGTGGGTGACTTGAGACCGTGACCCCTGGACACCGAGCACACTTGCAAGTGCACCATCTTCTGGGTCTCCCAAGAAGTCGTGCTTTGGGCTCCGAGTAGCCCTAGCCTCCAGCACTACCTGCACCGAAGATCACTGGCCCCCACTCCACGAGTGTCCTGTAAGCCAGCTCCACGTGCGGCGTCACAAGGCTCCTTTGCGGTCGCTAGCCCGTTGGCTAGTAGCCCTTAATGAAGGCCAATCCTTTTCTTACTTGGCATCCTGGTTGCTCCAGGCCTGCCCTCACTTACCCTCACTGGGTGAGTTCCACAGACCTTGCTGGTCTGCACCATCGACGATCTACATCTTCATCGAGACTTGCCGTTGCCAAGGCTTGTTGGGTCTAATCCGGTCGCCGACACCTCAGCACTCGACAGACATCATGTACCAGCCCGAATCCTGCTCCTGGTTGCCGACAACGCCTCCTGGACCTCGTGGCTGAAGAGTCAAGACGACTGTCAACGCACCTGAAGCACTCGACATCGGTGGGCATCTGTCCATCGCCTTCCTGGTCACTGGCTAGTGAGTAGTGACCCAGACTCTGTCCCCTCTGCTTTCAGGTTCTTCAGAACTCCGATCCACTCTTGGATCCACCCGGACACTTTTCTCTTGGCCGCCAGCAGCACTTTGCAGCAGATCGCCATTCGAATCGACGACGAAACCCGACCCCGAAAGGCACCTATGCACCCGGCTTCCCTGGGTGAGGTAACACGAGTACTCCGGTTCTCCCGTGGGTAGAGACTCTTCAAAGTCCTAGATCTCAAAGGGTTTTGTCCTAGTCCTCTTTTAAGTGTCCCTTTTCTATAATTTCCCGATCCCGACTTTCTCCATAGAAGTCAACGGCGTATCGCGGTTGTGTATTTACACTGCACGCGTCTCCCGTAGGTCCCCTGTGTCACTACCTTGGGTGGTTCCTTGTGGTCCAAGCACTTCTAGAGGCTCTAGGCCTAGTGTCTAGTTCAGTCGTGGTTCGCATACCACTTTATTGGTATATGGTTTGGTACGCCCCTGGGGCCCAAATGTGTATTTGTGCTATTACTGTGTCTTAATACCTTATAACTTATGTACTTCGAACTCTAGCCTCATAAAGAGACTAGAGGGGTGTGTTTAGCAATAAATACATATATTTTGAATATATACCTGGTGTGGTGCTCTTTCATTTGGTCACTCAAGAGATTATAGACTGGTAAAACAAGCTGCTTTACATTCCTTCAAGACTTAGCCTGAAGGCTGCTCTCCATAGCTACCACTAGGATAGCTTTCAATAAGGTTGTCTTTAACCTATCTCCAATAAAGGGTTGTTTGGACTGGTGCAAGGTGCCCACTATAATTAGTGGAGAGCATATGCCAGGACAACTTCTCACACCTTGGAGCTGCAGCTGTGAGGACCAGGCAATGCTGTGGAAGACCAGGAGCCATTCACGAGCTGTGCCATGTCGGATGTCGAGACTTGAGGGGCCGGTGTCCGTCGAGAATACCAACAAGTCTTGGCAACTGAAAACAACGTGGAAAGCGAAGAAGGTGCATTATCGGGACCAGCAAGGTCCAGGTGACTCAACACAATCAGGGGAGTCAGGGTATGTCCTGAGTAATCAGGGGAGCCTGCAAAAATCAAAGAAGACCCTCAAGAGGACTTACAGGCCGGAGGCACTGGAGTCGCAAGAGGAACCCGAGCAGCTCACCAAAGATGAAGGTCCATGGTGCAAGTGATACAGTGAGGAAAAAGATCTTGGTCACAGGAGATGCTTGAGGTGGGGACTACTTGGAGCGGAAGATCTTGATGGAAGGAAGCCAACAAGCCTTTGCAACAGCAAGTCGACGCGATGCACAGGTGTTCGGTTCCTGCGGCTCCGAAGAGGGATACTGGCCTCAATTTTGGTGAGAGGACAGGGCAGGCCTCGAGGGATGTGAAGAACCATCACCTGTGTTGCTGAGCCTTTCAGAGTCCATGGGAGCCCAGGATCAGCAGACTGGTCAGCTTAGTTGCGGTGTCTGCAGATGCAGGGAAGTGACTCCTTCACTTCAAGGGAGATTCCTTCAGGTGTCTTGGATGCCCACAGGCCTTGGAAGGTTCCTGTATGGAGCACATGCACGGACATTTCAGCAGACGAGCAGGGCAACGAGATCAGGAGGAGCAGGAGTCTTCCCAGTTGCAGCCTTGATGCCCAGAGCAAAGTGCAGCGAAGTCCAGAGTTCCCAGACAGTCAAAGAAGAAGTGGTGTCTTGAAATGAATCTTGTCCCACAATGAATCTAGGGACCCACCCTCAGGTATGCACTTAAGTACCCTAAGGAAAGGGTTGGGACGATTCAGGGTTCCCTCCAAGGGAAGGGGTCGGATAGTGGGCTGGTTTGAATTGGACTATGCAAGGAGGGCACCAAATGTGCCCTTCAAGCAGACTGAGTGGTTCTGGCAAGCGCTCCCACCCGGCCCCAATACACTAAACCCTGTCTGGGAGGTGGTCACACCACCTCCCTGTGACGTGATACCTATTGTTCTGCCTTCCCCTGCTCGAGCCTGGCTCAGCAGCAGGAGGGCAGAATCGTGTCTCTGGTCGGCAGCAGCCATGTTGTGCTGTCCAGGTCTAGAAGACTGGAACCGGGAGCACTGAGGGCCTCCCGGAGGAGCTTTACAGTGCATGGAATCATACGTTCAACACCGTTTACAGTGGGGGGTATTATTCCAACATCTTTGATACCAAACATGATAGGGTTCACTACAGCCAGTTTAGAGATGGTAATCGCGCACTGAAGCATGGCCACTCTATATCTCGTAATGGCTGATACACTTACAGACGGAAGAATGGACTCCGAAGGCTGTAGGAGTGTCCTGCTCATGCAGTGGCACCCTCACACTTAGAACTGAGCACCCTGCCTTCAGGATTGAAAGGCCTGCTTTAGGGGTGACTTATAGGTTTTAAGTGCAGTGACCTTAGATATAAGGAAACCTATATCTTTTGTAAGTGGTGCTAGCACCAGCTTACACAGTCTGCAATGTCAGGCCTGTAGTTACAGTTTGAGTGGTCCCTCATGGGTGGCATAATACATGCTTCAGCCCATGGGGGACCCCTGGTGTACCTATGTCCTGGGTACCTCAGTACCATATCCTACGGACTGACAAGGGTGCACCAGTGTCCAATCTGGGATGTACCTAAGTACTTACCAGACCAATTTAGGGGAGAAAGCACAGAGACGGGGGTCCTGATCAGCAGGATCCCAGTCAGACTAGTCAGAAACAGCATAGCACCGGGCTAAAACTGGGGGTAGCCATAAAAGCAGATCCTATTTTCCTACCCAGGCCACCCCCCCAAATGTAAGGAGATGAGACTAACCTTGCCCAGTTGAATCTTCATTTTCTAAGTGGAAATATCTGGAGAGTCCATCTCTTTTGGCATGGTTACTCCCAGGTCTATGTTCCACTGTATAGTCCATCCCCTGTAGGGAAATGGACCACCTCAAAAGTTTGGGGTTTTCACCCTTCATCTGTTTAAGCCATAAGAGGGGCTTGTGGTCTGTCTGAACAATGAAGTGAGTGGCAAACAGTTATGGCCTCGGCTTCTTCAAGGCCCAGACCACAGCAAAGGCTTCCCTCTCAATGTTTCTCCCTGGGGGTCAACCTTCTGCTGATAAAAGCTACTGGTTGATCTTGGCCCTATGCATTAAGTTGTGATAACACAGCCTCTACCCCTATCTCAGATGCATTTGTCTGGAAAATGAAAGTTTTGGAGTAGTCAGGACTTTGCAGGATGGGAGCAGTGCACATGGCCTGCTTCCGGTCATCAAATGCCTTTTGACAGCCTACTGTCCACTGAACTTTCTTAACCATTTTCTTAGATGTAAGATCATTCAATGGAGTCACAATGGATCCATATCCCTTTACAAATATTCTGTAGTACCCAGTCATGAATGCACTTGTTGAAAATGGTGTAATAATAGCAGCATATTTAGCTTTTGTTGTATTGTGTGTCCAATTCTCCATGGATATGTGCAAGATGTGTTTTGTGTTGTCTTGTGTGTCATTTTCTTTTCTTTTTTCCTTTTTGGTGGGATATTGTGGCTGCTTGCTGTGTCTGTGCAGAGAAGGTGCAGTTGATCCTCAGTCTAGCTGACTCTGGCATGTGGTATTGTTTGTGAGTATATAGGTCTTTGCCTGCTTTGTATTGATTGACTATTCCTTTCAGATTACTGTATGCCAGGAGTTTTACTTTCTGTTTGATAAAGTCACAGTTTTATTTTACTTATTTTACAAAGTGTTGGTTATTGTTGACTTATTTGTTGTGTTACTTTCATTAGTAAGGATTATGGCTAGCCACAGGATTACCGCTCAGCAGGTTGTTAGCTTGCTTTTCGAATCTTCTTCTGTGCATGGTTCTGAGACTGACTCTGCATCAGAGGAGGAAATACAAGATTCTGGTAGTGAATTTTCTGTCCGAGAGGAAAGGACTCATCTGATGATGAAGCCACCCACAGTGCGGAGGAAGTGCCGCTTTAAGAGGTAGACACTGATATGCTGCTAGTGCAGCAAGAGGAATCTGGATTGCAGCCTGAGGGTGAAAGGCTTCCCATTGGAAGTGTTGAACTCTAGTTGCCCCAAACATGGTGCAGCCACTGTTACCTGCCTTTGGTGGTGTTGCAGGGTGTAGAGCAGTGGTCTTCAAACCTTTTAATGCTGTACCCCCCCAGTAAAAAGAAAAATCATCAGGGCCCCTCCTCAAAATGTTTCACAATTATTCTATGCATGGTGCATGTAAGTGCTCAGCGGTGCTGGTGATAGGTTGTAGTGTAGCCTTGTTACCTACCATCCTGTGGTGAAGGAGCGCGTGGGTCTGAGGAAGCACTCGGAAATATCACAGTTTAGGCGACTGACTGTGTGTGTCAGTGTGCTTAGATCCAGCAAAGGCAATTTGGATTTTATGTGGTGCAGCAGATTTAAACGTGCCTGGGGGCTAAGTTAAGCCATTAATATAGTAACGCAGCTGTGTCCTACTTTCTGGCAAGTCGGAAGCGGTGCAATCTGTGCCGACGATTTGGGAGGAGTGTGAGGAGTGCATATGGTGGAAATAGAAAGAGGACTTTGATTCTAAGGGATGGATACTGGCAGGAACTTTGACAAATGGTTGCCGTCACAGTTTGGGATACGGAGTGAACTAAAGTTATATATACATTGGAATTTTCATTTAACTATGCTGCAAGGAAAAATGCATGACCTTTTCCAATTGAACTGAGACAACGGTGACTAATTTATCTCTGTTGATTAGTTATTTTAGTTTGTTTATTCAAAATTTACACTGCATGAATACGGAGATCACTTTCTTTATATTAGGTATTTGTTTTATAGTTGCTATTTACCTTTGACATTTAACTTAGCTTATACATTGTATATCTTGGTAGATTTTGGGTGGAGAGTTAACATAATATGTACATTTTGTATGATTGGAAGGTCTGGCGTGTAGGCTTAAAATTAGTAGGTACTTTAGTATGTGTTGTGAGTGCGCAGTATAACCATGATGCAATTGGTTTTTAGCTAAGCCAGGTGACCTCGTAATGCCATAGGAAGATTGGTGTGAGGCATTTGAAACATATCTAGAGGCAACAGGGGGTGAGATATTTATGGCAAAGAGGAAAGCAGCTATGCTAAAACATACTCTTGGAGTTGAGGGCAGACAAGTGCTGAAAACATTGCCAGGAGTAACATGTTTTGAGGATGTTGGGGAGGATAATTCGGACATGGAAGATGAGCTGTAGCATGAGTATGTGTGTACAATTAAAGTTTTGAAAGAGAATTATGGTCGCAAGGTAAGTGTAGTTGTGGAAAGGCACACATTTTTTTCTCAAGCGCAGGGTGCAAATGAGTCAGTGGATCAGTATGTGGCAGAATTGCGGAATCTAGCTATTACATGCAAATTTAAAGAAATGCAGGATGAAATAATAAGGGAACAATTGATCAATCATGCAGACAACACAGAAAATACAAGACAAATTGTTAGGGACGAAAGAGCATTCGCTAGATAAAGCTATACTGGCGGCTAAGTGGTTAGAAAATAGATCCAAGTATGTTGGAGGGTTGAAATCCCTAGACAGCATATGTAAGATAAAAGAATCAGGATTTAAGAGTAGGCCCAAAGAAGAGGGAAGGAAACAGAATTACAATGAAAGTAATAGGAAAACATGGTATATATGTGGAAGTATGAAACACATTGCCACATCTAGTAATTGTCCTCTTATAAGAGTGAAATTTATAAACATCAAAAGGTAGGACATTTTGCAAGGATATGTAGAAGTGGAGGAGGAGGTGGACTTAGGGCAAATTATGTCAATGTAATACATCATGACAGTGACAGTAGGAAATGTAAGGAAAATTCATAGGATTCTGAAGAAGATGTGGAAGTTTTAATGATACAGGATTTGGTAAGGACAGTGGATGTGGAGTCTATGTGGCATATTCACAAGGACTTATCACCAAGTTATCGCCACCCTAATGCAACAAAAGTGGAGATAGATTTAATGCCCCATTCACAAGCGGGTGCAAACTGCAGACAACGCAAGTATTTCCGCGATAACTCCTGATAAATTTACCTCCACGGGTGACACCACCAACTAACCCTAATGAGATGCAAAGTAGGCGTTTCCATGCAAAAACACACAAAAACACCACTACACCACATTCACAACGAACTGCCAGATCCGCGATGCGAAACAAAAACAGGCTATAAGCCACAGTAGCAGCAGGGATTTAACACCTGCCTTCTGCTGGTGTTAAGCAGGACGACTACCTGCAGCATGAAAGGGAGCCCAGCCCCGAGCCACATCTGAAGACCCACAGATGCCATGGAGACAATGATCATGCAGCTCGGAGACCCATGAGGCCCACAGCACCCACCGCCACCACCCCCAGGCCTGCCACCACCCCCAGGCCCGCCACCACCAACAGGACACACCGTAAACGCACCAGCCGCACAAACCTATCGCCAGAGGAGGACAGTGCCCACAACAGGCCCAAAAGGACAACAATAACCCGCATCCTGACCCACATCGCCCACCAGCTGATGGCCCCAACACAGCAGACAACAAACATCCCTCCGCAGACAAAGTTGCTGGCTGTGCTGCACCTGTTGGCCTCTGATACATTCCAACCAACAACTGCCAGAGTCAGAGGAGTCTCACAGCCAGCCCTATCCAAGTTCATCACACCTGTCCTGGATGCCATCATCAGCCTGGTACCCCAGCACCGCCACATCACTCACACTGCGCAGGAGCAGCTGGAGACCAAGCAAGGCTTCCACGCAATAGCTGGATTCCCTCACGTGTTGGGGGCAATCGACTGCCCACATGTACCCCTCCTGCCCCCTGCTGACACTGCACACGACCACCCCAACCGAAAGCACACGCATACCACCAATGTGCAGGCAACAGTGGACCACCGGGGACTCCTCAACAATGTCGTGTCCAACTCCCCAGGCAGTGTGCATGATTCCCACATCTCCCGACAGTCCATCATCAACCAGCGCTCCCAGGATGGCACCCATGGAAATGCATTGCACGTTGGTAAGTACCAAATGAACACATCACACACCTCCACCACACAGTCATGCAACTCATGACACTGGCAATGGGCACGCAGCAGAACTACATGCAACATGCCACACAACATGCCAACCGACCAGACACGACAACACAACACCATTGGGAACCTGGGCCTGCCATGCACACAACCCAGCCACGGCATGCCACCACAGTCACACAATAGCAGAATCTGAGGAGAGGCGTGGAGCAGGCATGTGCGAGAGAGGCAAGTGACAAATCAATGAGAACCTACCCAATGCCAGGTGTGGCGTGGATGTGCCGGACAGACTTCATTGTGCAAACCACGGAAATGGCCATGTGGACATCAACTGCCGGTGCATGGAGTGTAGTGGCCAGTGGACGCTACCATGTCCCCACAGGCTGTGGGGCAGAGCGTGGAAATGTCGCACGTTACGTCCCCCCCTGTATGCGCGGGCGGAGTGGGTTGGCCCTGCGTACGCCAGGCCTGCGTAGGGGTGTGAATAAAAAGCCCGTTGCACTGGGCATGGTTCTCTTTTGGAATGGCCAACATGTCTGCCAGGGTGGCACCTCTTAGTCTGCCACGAGGCTGGCGCCGTGCGCAGCGGGGCCTGCGTCCCTGTGCACCTGCTGCACCCCGGGCCGCCGGTCCCCAGACCCGTCATGCCTGCCCCAGCGCACCAAGGAGGCCCCGCTCACCTGCCGACACCGGTGTGTATCAAAGAGGGCCCACCACGTGCCGGTGCAAGCTCCAAACCCCAGGCCCGTGAGCTTTGCAGCCTCCGCAGACCATCGCTGGCATCCACGGCGCAGGCCCACAGTACTCCTTTTTATTGACATACTCCACCAGCGTAATCTTCAGCCCAGTTTTTGGCACATGTTTTACTGAGTCGTGACTTCTGAATGGCAGTGACCAAAGGTCTGTGGCTGCGTCCACATCACCATACTCCCTCCGATCAGTGAAGCAAAAGTCTGAATCGCAAGCCGGCGACACGTGGTGCCACTAACCCTGTTCAACGCCAGCCGGCGACACGTGGTGCCACTAACCCTGTTCAACGCCAGCCAGCGACACGTGGTGCCACTAACCATGTTCAACGCCAGCCGGTGACACGTGGTGCCACTAACCCTGTTCAATGCCAGCCGGCGACACGTGGTGCCACTAACCCTGTTCAAAGCCAGCCTGAGCCACTTGGATGAGGGCACAGGCCTACACAGCGGTCCAGTGGGTCCTACATGTGGAACTGTGTCCTGAGTCATGAATGGCAGTGATCAGATGTTTATTGCAGAGTTCATATCACTAAACTCCCTTCGATCAGTGAAGCAAAGGTATGCATTGCAAGCACACAACACTTGTCTGTGGGCCCGTGCTGACCGCTGCCCCCGGCCTACACTACGGGCCAGTAGGCCCCACATCCAGCACGTAGTTGTGATTCATGAATGGCAGAGTCCATACCAGTGAACGCACGGAGAGGAATAAGAGGAAGATGCTGTTCAGTCCGGATGAAAGCCGGATCCTCGTTACGGAGGTGACCGAATACTAGCAACAACTGACCTGGTGCCACTAACCCTGTTCAATGCAAGTCCGCGTCCCATGGTGCCACTGAACCTGAACTAGACAGGCCGGTGGGACCATCCAACGTAAGCCAGCGACACTCGGATGAGGGCTCCTGCTGACCGCTGCCTCAGGCCTACACTGCGGTCCAGTAGGACACACATGTGGAACTGTGTCTTGGGTAAGATATGGAGGAGTCCATACCATTGGACACAACTCATCGCAGGTGGCATCCCCTATCAGTACTGGTGCCACTAACTCTGTGCACAATGACTCATGGGCACTCTCTGGTTGAACTTTGTTGGCGTCTGAGTCCATGGCCTGGGGGTTGTCTGCATCATCATCTGGCTGGGACGGACTTGGTGTCCGACATGTGTTTGCTCCACTCATCTCCACCATGGTGGCTGTTTCAGCGTGGTTCTGCCCTCGGCATCATGCCTTGGGGGTACACCTTTCACTGTCCACCGATACACTCCGCGATGACCCCCTTTGACATCTACGAGAACCTGCTCTGCTCTCGTGACCCTGCCCCAGTGCACCGCAAGTCAGCGGCCCGTGGCGGTAGGCCTGTGCAGGACGCTGTGCATCCGGGGCCACTAACTCTGTGCAGCT
This sequence comes from Calotriton arnoldi, assembly GCA_963921515.1. Lineage (NCBI taxonomy): Eukaryota > Metazoa > Chordata > Amphibia > Caudata > Salamandridae > Calotriton > Calotriton arnoldi. The sequence continues at coordinate 342,341 of CAWUFW010012751.1, forward strand.
CAAGTCATGGGGCCTTTATGGTTGAATGGTTGTGTCCTTAACGTTGTACAGTGTTGTCGTTTTTTGACTACACCAGGCACTCCATGACGGCTGGTGTGCACACACCCCACACACATCCAACACAGGTGTCACTCGACATGTGAGCCTGCTAATAAAAGTGGCCGGGCGCACGTGCCCGTAGCCATTCACACCAGCTAAGCAAGTGTGTCCGTGTGGTCATTATGTCAGCATGTTGGGCCCGAGTACTGCAACATCACAGTGTGCTGTCTTCAGCGGAGGATAGCATGTCACCTCAGCAGTGGCTGAGACCTTGGACATGTAGCTTCGCCCGCCCCCCCCTGCATGCACAAGCGGTGTGTGCTGGTCCGGCGTACCGTCAGGTCAGTGCAGGTGTGTGCTGAATCGGCAGGGGGATCAGGGCGTGGCTCTGGTCTGACCTTGAGCAGGAAGTGCGGTAAGTGTGTCTCTGTGTTGGGTTGTTGTCGCCACCAGGGCCACAGTAGTCGATGTTGCAATGTAGCATGCACCCGGTGGGTGGGCCCGCACGTACGGGGAAATGTAAGAGCGCAAGACCGCTCAGGGTCTTGGCACATGCATGCCAAGTGTTGTGTGTATCAGTCCTGCGGCTGCATGAGTCAGATGCCTAGCCTCAATCACAGCGCGATCACAGCCAGTCCTGGACTGTACACCTGTGTCCGCCCTGTCCGGACCATTGGCCTACACTCACATGTCCGCACACCCTCAACGGCCAGCTTCAGGTTGTTGTTGGCATGCCGCTGGACATGCGCGGACAGGCATGACAATGGTATGCCGTAGGAGTGCATGCGATACAATCGCGCAGCGCACACAAGTGTGGGGGCTCGTGGGAGGGAGGAGCAGCTGTGAGGCAACGTAACACAGTGAGGCCGCTCACATGCCACGTGCTCGGCATATCATCCATGATTCCCTGGGTCGCAGACATCCCACCCCACCCACGACCGGCCTCTGTACATCTCCTGTATGCATGCAGATGGTGAAGTTACTGTTGGGATGGAAGGTCCTTTGTCTGAACTATCAGGCGGTAGCACATCTGCAGCTCCGAGCTGGGACTTGCATGTGCCCAGCACCCCCTGACAGATACAATAGCATTTGCTGGCGACTCCCACACTACGCACAGCCCGACGTGAGACCAACGTGTACACATCCCACACGCAGAAGTCCTTCGTCATAGTTAGCGTGCGTGAAATGGCCTTCACACGTACTCCCACCCCACCCCACCCCAGGCCTGCACCCGTTGCACACAGACACTGCTCATTGCTCCGAGCTGTGCCATTTCATCCACAGGACTGGCGCGGGGCAAGCCAGTGCTGCTTCAAGCAAAGCCACTGACGCAATGGCAGACCATCCCGGACACATGCTCAACTCCAGTCACGTGGACCTGTACCATGCACGTCTGCTGCATGTACTGGGGGCACTGCCATTGGCAGTGCTGCGGATCAGTTACCGGCTGGGCTTCCGCCTTGCCAACGTCACCTGCGTTCAGCCTGTGTTGCATTGTCGCTCGTGCATATTCGAGTGGACCATGGATGTCTGCCTCTCCAACGTAACAGTAGCTGAACTGGATTTCGACGTGTGTGTGTGCATCCCCTGTTGGCCCACGACCAGGAGTGTCACCATGATGGCCGTTCCTGGCATGCCTGGATGTTTGGCATGCATGCTGGCAACTGGACCTGGGAGATTGCACGAGTCATGTGCAGTGACCACATTGAGCCGCTCCCCGAGTGGACTTTAGTGCACATTGGGGCCAGGGGTTGCAGTCAGCACATCTGTCCGGGACAGCTGATGGGTTACATCGCCGACATGTTAGATGTAGTCGACAACGAGCTCATATTGGAAATGTTGGCCTACGCTGCTGCACTCGTGTTCATGGACAAGTGACAAGGTTCCTGCAGCCACAACGGAATGTGACCCATTGCACGTGTCCCGACGCCTGGTTGCATTTTGGGGATCTGGTCACATGTCCCGAGACGACAGTGGACATGGCTGCATTGGCCTGTACTCCTGATCCATGGGCGGACAACCAACGCGGGTTGGCAATGACTTGTGTTGGTGATGGACTCCCCCGGGGTGGACATGGGCGCTTTCCAACGTTCCTCATTCAGACATGCTGCTGCATTGGTCTGCATGTCGTGGCACTTTCCTTGGCCGTACTGACACGCAATTGTTGATAAAGTTTCCGCACGTTCACTTGTCTCCAACTGTGTTGAGTGATTATTTGTATGCCAATGTGTGTGTCACGGCCTATCTGGGTCCCTGCCTTACATGCATTGCTACACCATCAGGGCTGTGGGTTGGTACTTGTGCATTATCATGTCCCTGTTTCGTGCTTTGCTAGATACGTACGGCCATTTACCAGCCACAAGCGGGTGCACTTGTGTCCTGTGTTCGGTTGTGCAAATGTTGGTGTTTGTACCACATTGTGTCCGATGTTGGGGTGCTCTGCTTCCTATGTGTGTGTGCTGCATTGTGTGTGAGTTGGCCCTTCAGCTCTGATTTGGCTCACCCTTCTCCCTTTCAGGCAGTGTGGTTTTCACTTATGTGCTTGTTCAGTGGTTTGGTATTGCCGACTTGTGTGACTTGTGCTCTTGGTTGGTGTTGTTCCTCTTGGGCATGTTTTGTCTGCAGTTGTGCTGTGCTTAATTGTGCATGTGTGCCATTGTGCCCATCTCCCCCCGTCCCCCCAGTCCCTGGTCGTCCCTCTTCCTGTTGCTGCTGTGTCTGTTGATTTAGAGCAGTTTCTGGTCCCCGACTCCTGCAACCATCTCCAGACTGATGTGGTGGACACCATTTCCTCCATGCCATCCAGTTCCTGGTGTGGCGCTGGACTCCCACCTACGGTGTGCATTGCTGCCTTCTGGTTGTTGGCGTGTTTCTGCTTGTTTATGCGTTTCTCATCATTCTAGCTGTTCTGGTTTTCTGCCATTGTCCTCCTCCGCTCTCCGGCTGCATTCACCTTGTCCACGATGGCCTGCCATGTACAATGTTTTGTTGCCAATGGTGCTTGTGGGGTTGTGTACTGGCTCCGACTGCCTCCATTGTGCTTCACTGTTGTTTTCTGTTTGGTTTGTCTTTCTTTTTCCTGCTTTTGTTGTGCTTATTCCCGCCTGCTGTATTTGTGTCGCAGGCCTGGCGCTGCTGATCGCTGCTTTCCTCCTCGCGAATGGGCTCATTGCATGTTTTTTGGTGTTGGGGTTTGTGTTTTTATCTCCGTCGTGGTGGTTGTATCGCGGACATTGGCTGCGTTTTCGGCAACCTATCGCATGGTACCGCCGTGTTGTGAATTCCGGGTTAACACAGAGTTATTTTCCTGCGATGGACTGCGATGTGTGAAGTTGCGTTAACATTTTCTGGAGATGTTTAGTGCACGTTCTTGTGAATATCCCCCTATGAGAGCTGATATCAGGTGAATATATGCGGAATGGGTGTGTGGATGTGGGCTGATTCATGCTCCCCTTATACATTGATTAACAAAGACATTTGCGAGAAGTTAGGTTGTGTAAGTCTAAGTAAAACCCACATTGAACTGAGAGGGTATAGTGGTGGCAAATTACATATTATTGGCTGCTTCCATACTAATGTTGGATTCAAGGACAGAATTATATGTATGGTGTATGTGGTAGAAAAGGGAAGGTTACTGCTAGTATGGAGGGCTCAACGTACGCTTGGTATAAAGCAAGATCCCAATGGAAAAGAACAGGTTTTACTTACAGCAAATATTGAGGTAAATACATGGGCACATGAGTTTCCTAGACTATTTGGACAGGATCTTGGCAGTTTAAAAAAATCTGTTCATAAAATAAACTTGAAAGAAAATGTCACACCTGTAGTGCACAAGGTGAGGAGTGTACCCTTGGCTTTGAGGACTCCATTAAGAAAGGAATTGGAAAGATTATGTTAAAATCATAAAATTAAACCAATTCAATCCGCATATTGGTTGAGTCCCATAGTTATAGTACGCTAGCCAAATGGAAAAATCAGGATGTGAGTGGACTTGAGGGATTTGAATAGGAGGCTGAACCTGCAGCACACTATGTTTAAAATGTTGTGGGTTACCTCATGTGGGCATCGGGGACGCCAATTCAAAAAAAAAAAAAAGAAGTATGGACTGTTCCTGTGTGGCCCCATGTGATGGGGCTGCTTGTACGGAGCCGGTGGGCTCCAAGGGCACTGGGGCTCACTCCATGACCCAGAACAAAAATGAAAAAAATAAAGAAAACCCAAAAAGAGGCAAATAATAAGAAATGAGTGGCTGGAGCTGCTCATTTATTATGCTGCTCCTTGCAAGGAGTGCCCCATAATGCCCTGCGAGAACTAATTTACATGCATTTTGCTGCATGGCAGTGCCCAGTTCTGGCTAGGGGGCACCACCAGCATGTTTCTTTTATGTGTTATGGGGGATGGGGGGCACTGGAGTGCAGCAGCACTCCATAAGTACTGGGGTCTATAGAATATGACCCCCAGGAAATGTTATATGTTTTAAGCATTCCTAGAGCTGTAGCTTTTGCTTTCAGCTTGGAAATGCAGGGATCTCTTGTCTTAAGACTGCATTATGTTGCCTGAGGAGTGTAAATAAAGGCCCTAATGTTTAATGTTGTTTTGACTACAAATGCTTTATTGACAAACATTGCAATCACCCCTTCTCAAAATGAGCTTGTTTTTTATATGTTAACAGTGACATACATTTAAAAAATCCTAGAAAATCAATTAAAATACCAAAGTTTAGAGAGACGTTATAGTTAGGAATTGTAATAATAACTTATTTACATTAAAAGAAACCTTACAAATTCATAGAAAATTTTTAAGGTTAAAGGGACTATTTTAAACACACAAAGCCACTGAAATTCATCAGCTATAGCTATTTCAAGTAACTATACCTTGAGCCCTAAAGTAACTGTAACTTGCGCCCTTGGAATGCACTGCTAATTACCCCACATGTTACATCACTCATGACATCTTCTATGACATCATTGATAATATCACTGCAACATTTGCAGTGAAATTATTGATGAGAAAACTGTGGATTGCATGCATACGTGTTATATTCACATTAGGGCACAAAATATAGTTACTTGAGATAACTAACTATAACTGCTGAATTTCTGTGGTTTTGTGTGTGTAAAATCTGAACCCAACTATAACGTCCCTGTAACCTTTGGTTTTTTAGTGAATATATATATCAGGGGTCTCCAACAAGTAGCTAGGGAGCTACTGCTAGCTCACTAGCACCCACAAAGTAGCTCTTACAGTTGAAGCCAAGCCCCATATCTCATTCAGAAAGTTTGTGCATATTAAAGAAGAAAGCACTGCTCAACTCAAGACCCTTAAAATGATAGCCAGCCAAACCAATGGCAGGGCCTTATGATAACACTCAAACACATACTGTGTTGTCTATGGGGTATGCCACATTACCACCTGTACCCACTTTCCGTCTAACTAAAGCACAAGGAAACCGGCCATGTTCTAGGCCCTGCTCTATCAGTTGAACCATGTGTGTAATCAATGGACACTGGAAAGAAGAGTGGCTCTGGATCATTTTCCTTGAACAGAAGCAGCTCTCACTACAGAAAAGGTGGAGACTCCTGATATATATACACATATCTGTGTGTGTGTCTATATATATAGATGTTTGAGGCATGTGTGCTGTAGATACACATGCTTTGCATACTCCGGCCATCAAGTGTTGGGTCCGGATGTTTGTAAGTTGTTTTTCTTTGAAGAAGTCTTTCCTAGTCATGAGGTAAGGTGACTCCTCCTTTCGGTGATAGTGTGCATGGGCATCGACTCCATTGTTAGATTGTTTTTTTCCGCCATCGGGTTTGGAAGTGTATTGCTGCCCTCCGGTTCGAAACCGTTCTTCGGGTTCCCCTCGGTGCGCAGTCCACTCTACCCTCGATGGTAATGTTATCGTACATGTTCTTCTCTCTCCACGTATCCATTCGATCGGGAAAGTCTCTCATCTTCGGTCGAAAACATCATTGGCGGCCTCCGGGCCTAGCTGCGTCGATCCACCCCTCTGCTGATGGAACGAACTCCATTTCAATTCTGTCCTCGGTGCCACGCCAAGTACCCTTGCACCGATCAACACCAGGTCTGCAAATTGTGCTTATCACCCGAGTACAAGGAAGAAGACTGAGAGACCTGTTCTTCGTTCAGGTCGAAAAAGACTCTTCAAGATCGTCTGGCTCAATGACGGGATATGCAGCGCCAAGGCACTCAACAGACTCCGGATATGTTCGAAGAAGAATCCAAACACGAAGAAGCGGCAGCTGCAAAAGAAGAGTAGGCTTTCTCGGCCTCAGAATCAGATTCCGACCTCAAGATCGAGTTGGAGTCAGAAGACATTCCAGCAGGAAAAGGTATCGTGAGTACCAAAACCCCCGTACCCCAAAAACTATCTTTTACCAAACATAAGGCTTCGGGCTCACCTCTGCCTTCAGGCCTTTGTTGGCACCGAGATGATGTTTCTGACGCCCTGCCCTCGGGCCCGGCATCAAAACAAGTGGTCAAGACTTCCAGCTCGGTATCGAGCCGAGACAGATTGTCTTCAGACCCGAAACATTCCGCTCCGAAAGACAAATATGGTTCGGGACGAAATCCTCAGTTTTGTAACAAAAGTCCGCTTCAGAGCCGAAACCTCTGCTTCGAAACAAAAGTCGGCTTCGGAGCTGAAACTTTCCACTTCCAAGGACAAGTCCGGTTCGGCACCAAAACTTTTGATGCCGAAATCGAAAGAAGATATTTCAGATCCCCCGGAACCAATCGTATGCATTATGAAGGAAAGATTGGATCCAAAGTAGAATAAGCTTTACATCAATCCAGACACTGGACCTATATTAGCCAAAACTCCTTTCAAGAGGAAAGTCAGTTCAGAGGACACTGGATACAAGATCCCCTTAAGAAAAAGAAGGACATTGCTACAAGTCCTATCCATCCCACTTTGCCATCCCCTCCACTACCTCCACCATCTTCCCCTTTACCAATACTACCAGGCTCAGATCCATTACACATAACGCCAAAGGGATCTCCTCACACACAGCCTGATTTAGGAGATGAGGATGATGATCATGATGATGACAATGTTCCTTTACCTACAGATCCATGGGATGATTATAATATTGATCTACCCATGGATAATGACCCAGACCTATACCCTGCAAAGCCTTCACCTCCAGATGATAATGTATCCTATATGGAGCTAATTTCCAGAGCAGCAGCATTTATTTATTTATTTATTTTGAAGCTTATAGAGTGCACAGCTACCCCCAACGGGGGTGTCCCGGCGCTTGTGGCAGGCAGCAAATGAGGTACCAGACACGGTCTAAGGGCTGGAAAACAGCCAGGTCTTTAGTGAACGTCGGAAGAGCGGACGACCGCAAGGAGAGTGGTAGGCTGTTCCAGGTTTTGGCCGTGATCACGGCAAAGGCTCTGCCGCCCATTCTAGAGCGGCGGAAGCGTGGAGTAGCCAGAAGGCAGAGACTGTTTGATCTGAGGACACGGCTGGACTGGGAGTGCTTGAGACGAGCTCTAAAATAGGCTTGGCCGTGACCCTGAAGCGATCTGAAGGCCAGGACGGGAGACTTAAATTGGATGCATTTGGTCACGGGAAGCCAATGGAGTTTCCTCAAGTAGGGAGAAATTGAGTGGCGATAAGGGATTTTGCATATCAGCCTGCCAGCCGCGTTTTGAACGATCTGCAGACGTCTGATCTGATAAGCTGGAGCTCCCGCATAAAGACTGTTTGCATAGTCGAGATGTGAGGTGATCAGGGCATGGATGATGGTACGACAGGACTCCAGGGGAACAAAGTGAAGGATTTTGCGGAGCATGTGCAGCTTTCCAAAGCAGGCCGAGGAAACCTGACTAATGTGGGATTTACACAATAGTTCATTATCAAACCGGAACGCAAGGTTCCTAGCCAAGTTCACCGGCTTGGGAGGGGGATTCAGCTCAGATGGCCACCACAGCGATGTAGGAGGGGGGCTTGTTTGATTGAAAAATAGAACCTCGGTTTTGTCCGAGTTGAGTTTAAGCGTGTTCTGCGACATCCAAGTGGAGATATTACGTAAACAGTGTCTGAAATTGACAAACGCTGCCTCGGAGTGATCATCGAAAGAGAACACCAGTTGTGTGTTGTCGGCATAGGAGATCACTCATACCCCACAGGATTCAACCAGTGCTGCCAGGGGAGAGAGATAAACATTGAAGAAGAGAGGGCTCAGGGCCGAGCCCTGGGGTACCCCACAATTCAAGGGTTTCTCCTCGGAGACAAAAAGTTGGAAAGAGACTTGTTGAGTACGGCCACTCAGGAAGGATCGAATCCAGGACAGAGGGGTGCCCTGGATCCCCAGGAAGTGGAGTCTCTCTAGCAGGATAGAGTGAGAGACCGTATCGACTGCCGCGGACAGGTCGAGAAGCACTAGCATGGCTGATATGCCTGAATACATATGTTCGCAGACGGTCTCAGAGACTTCGAGGAGGGCGGTCTCAGTACTGTAACCTGATCTAAACCCGGACTGGGGTTACATATCATGGGGTTACACTGCATAAAGAAACCTTAGATGATGATTTTTTTATTTGAGACACTAGGGTCTTCACACAAAGTTAGTCAGAGTCTCCCTATGTTAAAAGGCATGATGAGACATGCAGATGACATTTTTAAGGACCCTGTTCGTGCACGGATTTTAACACCTAGAGTTGATAAAAAATATAAACCATCACCCTCTGTTCTGGTTTTTATTAAAGGACAGCTCCCTCTAGATTCCCTTGTAGTTTCCAACGCTCGCAAAAGAGCGAACTCACAGACATCTGGGGATGCACCTCCCCCAGATAAAGAATCCAAGCTTATTGATGCATCAGGTAAAAGGGTAGCTGCTCAAGGTGCTAATCACTGGCGCATTGCCAACACGCAGGGCCTATTAGCTGGGTATGACAGGGCACACTGGGATGAGATAGAAGGTCTACTTTAGTACATCCCACAAGAGCACAAGAAAAGGAGGGGACAAGAGCTAGTTCAAGAAGAGAAGCTTATTTCTAACTCCTCTATTAGATGCGCTCTTGATGCTGCTGACACTGCAGGAAGAGAAGTTAACACCAGCATTCTCTAATATCAGCATGCCTGGTTTAGAATTTCGGGCTTTAAACCAGAAGTCTAACAGTCAATTTAAACACTCCTTTTGACAAACAACATCTTTTCGGACCTCAGGTTGATGAGGCTTTAGAAAAGATGAAAAAAGACACAGACGTGGCAAAATCTATGGGAGCACTTCAGATTCCTTCAAGCAAAGGCTCCTTGCATTGCTCATGTTATAGAGCAGGGTCTAAAAGTGCATCCTCAGACCCTAACACTTCCTCGTATAAGTCTAACACGAAACCCTCTTCCAGTAGAGGCTTCTTTAGAGGAGGGTACAGAGGAAACAATTTTAAAGGTAGGGGTAAGGGCACGCCAACCGTAACTCCCCTTCCCCCAATAAGCAGTGACTTGCCTACGCTTCCCCCCGATCATCTAACACCTGTCGGGGGAAGGCTTCAACAATTTCTCCCCATTTGGCAATCCATAACATCAGGCAAATGGGTGTTAGACATTATCCAACATGGTAATTGCCTGGAGCTCACCAGCAATCCTCCGAATATTCCACCTCGCACTCACAAACTCTCGTCAGAGCACCTTCATCTCCTCAAACAAGAGGTACAAGCTCTTTTAACAAAAGGAGCCATAGAACCAGTTATGTTACAGTACCAAGGTTTAAGGGTGTACTCTCTGATCCCCAAAAAGGATGGCTCCTTAAGACCAATTTTGGATCTAAGGACGTTTAATCTGTACACACTGTCAGAACATTTCCACATGGTCATGCTTCAACAGGTGCTTCCGTTGCTACAACAAAGCGATTTTATGTCCACACTCGACTTAAAAGACGCATACTTTTACATTCCGGTTCACCCAGCACATTGCACCCAGCACAGATTTGTGATAGCAGGAAAACACTATCAATTCAAAGTACTCCTGTTCGGAGTAACCACTGACCCCAGAGTGTTCACAAAATGTCCAGCAGTAGTGGAAGCACATATCAGAAGACAACAGATTCATGTCTTCCCATACCTAGATGACTGGCTCATCAAAGCCAGCACACACCGAAAGTGTTTACAACACACTCAGACTACATTAGTCTCATCTTCAGCCTTCACAAATGCAGTCCTATCTGGGAGCGAATCTAAACACCTGCACAGCTCTAGCCTCCCCCAATGCATCCAGAATTCGAAATATTCAAACTCTGCTAGTACAGTTTCAAACCCATCATTACTTAGCAGTCAGAACTTTCATGCAACTGTTAGGAATGATGGCATCATGCATTGCAATAGTGCGTCGTGCAAGGTTACACATGTGTCCTCTACAAGAGTGTTTAGCATGTCAGTGGAATCAGACTCAGGGTCAATTAACAGATCTAGTGTTGGTAGAGAGCCACATCCATTGCTCTCTGCAATGGTGGAACACACAAAACTTATCAAAAAGGCGGCCCTTAATCGACCCTGTTCCACAAATCGTGCTAACAGCAGACGCATCTCTCACAGGTTGGGGTGCCCATCTTCACAATTTGACAATTCAAGGTCTAGGGGACAACAAGTACAAAACTCTTCACATCAACTATCTAGAGCTTCTAGCTGTGTATCTAGCACTGAAAGATTTTCAGACTCACCTCTTAGGGAAAGTTGTCCTAGTCCGCACGGACAATATGACAGCTATGTATTATGTACAAAAACAGGGGCGACGCATTCTCTGCAACTGTCACGCCTCTCTCAGACCATTTGGCATTGTGCAATCCATCACAGAGTTCATCTTCTGACAGAACACCTCGCAGGAGTGAACAATTAGATTGCCGACCTCCTCAGCAGAAGGCAGCAACAAATACACGAGTGGGAACTTCATCCCCAAGTTCACCTTCCATACTTTTAAGAATGGGGATTCCCACAAATAGATCTGTTCGCCACAGTGGACAACTCAAAATGTCCAAACTTCGCCTTCAGGTTCCCACACCGTCTATCCAAAGGCAATGCCCTATAGATGAATTGGTTGGGATATCCACCCTCCGACTGAGCACACTTTCTGACAAGCCCACAGACCTGATGGAACACCTACACTTCAAGATACAGGCCAGCCCTACCACCACCCTCCAGGGTACCCTTATCTACCGACCCCCCCGGGACCCCGCAGACCATTCACCAACTCCATCACGGACAGCATCACCCCGCAGGCCATCGCGTCCACCAACTACAACTTGCTGGGAGACCTCAACTTCCATCTCGACAACCAACAAGACCCCAACACCACATCCCTCCTGGACAACCTCCACAACATAGGACTCCACCAGATCGTGACTGAGCCCACGCACTCAGCAGGACCCACCCTCGACCCCATCTTCACCACAGGAAACTCCATCACTTTCAGCCACACCACCGAACTCCCGTGGACAGACCATCGCTGCATCCATTTCACCTTCAGAACACCCACCATCCACAGAACCCAGCACCTGCTCCCACACAGAAATTGGACTAAAATCACCGACGACCAGCTTACCACCTCACTCGGCAACTCCACCCCAACCATCGCGGACAACGACGACCCCAACACCGCAGCCCGAACCTTGCACAGATGGATCTCCGACTGCGCCAACACCATAGCCCCCTCAAGAAGAACAACAACACACACGCCAGGAAAGCCAGCTGGTTCACAACCAAACTCCGAGAGTCCAGACGCACATGCCGCCGCCTCAAAAAGGCCTGGAGGAACTCCAAATCTACAGAAGCCCACAACTTCAGAGCCACCACCAATGCCCACCACCAACTCATCAGAAATACAAGAAAGAAAGCGATCAGAGACAGAATCTCCATGCATGCGCACAACAGCAAAGAACTCTTCAGCATCATCAAGGAGTTCGCCCAACCCATCAGTGAGTCTACAGACATCCCTCTCTCACAAGACCCCTGCAACAAACTCAGCACCTTCTTCCACCACAAAATCAAGAACATTTACGACAATTTCGACGAAGACAGCCAACACACAGAACCCTCACCAACCACCCCTACACCTTGAGGCCAACGATTGACAGCTGGACAGCCCTCACCACTGAAGACGATGAAGTCAATCCACTCTGGGGCCCCCACGGACCATTGCCCCACCACATCTTCAACAAAGCCGCCGACACCATCGCCCCCATGCTTCGCCACACCATCAACCGCTCCCTCACGAATGCCTCCTTCCCCTAAGACTGGAAGCTAACCCTGGGTGGTGAACTCCGCTCCGCTCGCAGAGTTTGTGGAGTTTCCTGCACTCCGCGTTACTCGGAGATTGCAGAGTTCGGAAAAACTCCGCTTCGCGTAGCGGAGTTTTTTTCCTCGTTTGCGATCGTCAACATCAAGTTGGCGAGCGTGGAAAATCAACATTCCAGCGAGATTTCTCAACACGAGGGGGTCAGGTTTCTCATTGTGAGTGGTCGCGTATACTCGCGACAGCTCGCGTTAGAAACTGTCTGTTCGCATTCAGAAAGCTGCCGCTCGAGTAAAAATCTACTCGAGCGGCAGAAAAGTAAAGCAGGGACTGCTTGCACTGTGCAAGGTGCCGTTCGCAATGATTGCACAGTGCGGACAAGCATCCGGCACTGTGCAATCACCGTGAACGGCATTTTTCTATTGTACTCCGCCGCTCGCGTAGCTCCGCGTAGTGCGGTGGAGTTTTTTTTGCACTTTGGGTAGTGCAGCGTAGTGCAACTCCGCGAACTCTGCCAAGAACTTTACAAACACATTTCTCTACCTATATACTTTGAAATATGCTGTACGTCATCATTTTACATCACCCGCTTCTCATTGAACCATTGCAACATACAGACATCAATCCAAGTAGTATAATCATAACAGATTTTATTATTTTTTGCGTTTTTTGTATAGACTAATGTTCTTTATACAAAATTACATATAGAAGTGAAAACAACATTTTTAAAAAAGACTTTTCAGATCCCATTGCATAACTCACACTCAATCACATGCATACATTCTAATGCTCAGACATACTCATACAACATCACCAATTACATACATCACAGATATACTACAAAATAGAGCATGGTGCGCAATCAAGTCCACCTCACCGTGAGTATCAATATTAACAAAAATTGAAATAAATATATTCCACAATCTAGAAATAAGATTGGTATCAATATAGTGTCATAATTTTTAACAAAATGGGAAGGGGGAAGAAAACACAGGAGGGGCAAGTCTAAAGCGCCGACGCGCGTTTCGGTGGAACCCTTTTCCTTTCCTGGGTATCACCTTCTTCAGGGCGCAATTTAAGAGGTTTTCAATGTAAAACAAAAGAGCAGTGGGACCGAAGCAGATATTTTGTTTTATAGCAGAACAGCCAATAGGGCTTCTTCCAAGGAAGCAGCAATCAGTTTCATCAGGAGCACAGGAGCTGCAGTCTATGGAAGAGTTACTAGAAGCACGCTGAGATCAACCCCCTCCTGAAGAAAACCTCGGCGGACCTCACCGACCTCAAGAACTACAGACCCATCTCCCTGCTCCCGTTCCCAGCGATAGTCATCGAGAAAGCCATCAACAGCCAACTCGCCACCTTCATCGAAGAGCAGAACATCCTTGACTCCTCTCAATCCGGCTTCAGAAAGAACGACAGCACGGAAACTGCCCTCCTTGCCGCAACGGATGACATCCGCTCCCTCCTGGACAGAGGAGAGACAGTAGCCCTCTTCCTCCTCGACCTTTCAGCGGCCTTCGACACAGTCTCTCACCGCACCCTAACACGCAGACTTCACGACGCGGGGATCCGGGACTAGGCCCTCGACTGGATATGCTCATTCCTCTCCGGCAGAACGCAGTGGGTAAGACTTCTTCCCTTCCTCTCGGACTCCACACCGACCACCTGCCGCGTCCCCCAAGGATCCTCCCTCAGCCCCACGTTGTTCAACATCTACATGGCTCCGCTCGCCCCCATCATCAGAACCCACGGACTCAACATTGTTTAATACGCAGACGACACCCAACTCATCCTCTCCCTATCCAACGAACCCAACGCAGCCAAACACAACTTTCAAGAAGGCATGGAAGCAGTCTCCAATTGGATGAAGAGCAGCTGTCTACAACTCAACACAGACAAAACAGAAGTACTCATCATGGGCCCACACACCGATGCCTGGAATGACACCTGGTGGACCCCCGCCCTCAGAAGCCCGCCCACCCCCACGGACCACGCACGCAACCTCGGAATCATCCTGGACTCCGAACTCAAAATGGACCGCCAGATCAACTCAGTCGCATCCTCCTGCTTCCACACCCTCCGCCTCCTACGCAAGACCTTCAAATGGATCCCCCTCGAACACAGAAAGACCGTCACACACGCCCTCGTCACCAGCAGACTTGACTACGGCAACGCACTCTATGCCGGAATCAACAAAAACCTCACCCGCAAACTTCAAAACATCCAGAACGCCGCAGCCAGACTAATCCTCAACCTGCCATGACACTGCCACATCACCCAGCACCTTCGCACACTCCACTGGCTCCCCATCGAGGCAAGAATCACCTTCAAGATTCTCACCCACGCACACAAATCCCTCCACAACACCGAACCAGCATACCTGAATAGCCGACTCACATTCCACGCACCCCAAAGAACCCTACGATCAGCCCAGCTCTCCCTCGCCGTGGTGCCTCGCACCAGGAAGTCCAGATCGGGAGGCCGCTCCTTCTCCTTCCTCATGGCCAGAGCCTGGAACGCCCTCCCACTCCACCTCAGACAGACGACATCACTCCCCAACTTCACAAGGGACCTCAAAACATGGCTCTTCAATAGACCTCCTCCTTGATGCACAGGACCCTGCGCCTCCTCCCCCCCAGTGCCTTGAGACCCTTACGGGTGAGTAGTCACGCTCAACTAACCCATGATTGATTGATTGATTGATTGATTGATTGATATTTGCCTACGCTTTTCTGCCTCTCCCTCTCCTTCCATTTCTGGTTTGGAAGCTCAGGCAAACATCCCTCACATTGATTCTAGTGGCTCCCACTTGGGCCCTTCAACCGTGGTTCACAACACTCTTAGAACTATCACTAGTTCCACATCAAAAGCTACACCTCAATTCCAGCCTTCTCACTCAGAACCATGGAGAAGTCAGACACCCAAACCCCAAGGAGCTCAATCTAGCGATTTGGCTCCTGAAGTCATAGAGTTTGGCTATCTCAACTTGCCACCAGAGTGTATGACTATTCTGAAGGAAGCAAGAAAGCCTAAAACTAGAGCATGTTATGGAGCAAAATGGAAAAGATTTGTTATATATTGTACCAACAACAATATTGATCCACTAGATGCCTCTATTTAAAATATCATTTGTTACCTTCTACATTTACAGCATGCTGGTCTAGCATACACTTCCATTCGATTGCATCTTGCAGCAGTAGCCGCATATTTGCAAAACAGACAACATCTATCTTTGTTCAAAGTTCCAGTAATTAAAGCCTTTATGGATGGCCTTAAAAGAGTAATACCACCCAGGGTACGTCCTGCACCAGTTTTGAATCTGAACATTGTGCTTGCACGGCTCATGGGTCCACCTTTTGAGCCACCACACAACTGTCCGTTACAGTTTACTTCATGGAAAGTTGCCTTCCTCATTGCAATCACTTCATTGAGGAGAGTTGGTGCGCTACAAGCATTAACCTCAGAAGAACCCTTCTTTCAGCTTCATAAAGACAGAGTAGTTCTTCGTACCAACCCAAAATTCCTTCCCAAAGTGGTTTCTGCTTTTCATATGAACCAATCAGTTGAGTTACCCATGTTCTTTCTTCGTCCTGATTCCGTAGCAGAAAGAGCTCTTCATACTCTTGATGTCAGAAGAGCGGTATTCTATTATATTGAAAGAACAAAGGATTTTCGTAAAACAAAACAACTGTTTGTTGCATTTGCTACACCTCACAAAGGCAATCCTCTCTCTAAATCTGGTATTGCGAGATGGGTTGTTAAGTGCATTCAAACCTGCTATGCTAAAGCTAAAAGAACTTTATCTATACCTCCTAGAGCACATTCCATTAGTAAAATAGGACCGTCTATGGTCTTTTTAGGTAACATCCCTATAGCTGACATTTGTAAAGCAGCAACATTGTCCACACCACACACATTTACCAAACACTACTGTGTGGATGTGTTAGCACATCAACAAGCTAATGTAGGGCAAGCAGTGCTAAAGACACTTTTTCAAATAGCTACAACATCTACTGGTGAGCCACCACTTGGGAAAATACTTCTATATAGTCTACGCAAAGCATGTGTTTCTACAGAACACATGCCTTGAACTGATTATGCTACTTACCCAGTAAGCATCTGTTCTTGGCATGTAGAGCTGTAGATTCACATGCACCCTCCCACCTCAACGGGCACCTGTAGTTGTTGCAGTTTTCATTATTTACATTACATACGCATGGACATCTCTGTACTACACTTACTTACTCCATTCCCACCCTCTTGTGGGAAAACAATCTAACAATGGAGCCGATGCCCATGCGCACTGTCACCGAAAGGAGGAGTCACCTTACCTCGTGACTAGGAAAGACTTCTTCGAAGAAAAACAACTTGCAAACATCCGGACCCATCACTAGATGGCAGTAGTTTGCAAAGCATGTGAATCTACAGCTCTACATGCCAAAAACAGATGCTTACTGTGTAAGTAGCATAATCCAAATATAAATATATATATCACTGAAAAAAACATAGGTTTCAGGCACGTTATAGTTAGAAATTGGCATTTAAAAAAACCTTTGAAATTCACTGAAAAAACCATAGGTTTCAGGCACGTTATAGTTAGAATTAGCATTTAAAAAACCTTTGAAATTCACTGAAAAAACCATAGGTTTCAGGCACGTTATAGTTAGAAATTAGCATTTCAAAAACCTGAAAAATTCACTGAAAAAAACATAGGTTTCTGGGATGATGTAATATGTGACGTCATCAGCAGTGCATTGCGGGGGCGCGAGTTATAGTTAGCTGAACTAACTATAACGGTGGAATTTCTATGGTTTTGTATGAGTGAAATGTCCAAACAACAGGCTCCTCTGCACCATGCAACCTCCACGCAACTCCCCAAGCCTGATCCAGTGCGATGCATCTTGACACCAATAACCGGCCCAGCACCACACAGCTCCTTGTAGCTGTGACACAGGAGTGCGCATCGTCTCAATAGCGCTGCAAGCCAGACCAAGCAAGACACATCTAGACTCTGACAACCGGCCTAGGTCGACGTAGCATAACACATTTTTAAGGAAGGCTTTGGAAGCACCAGCTGCTTCTCCAGCACTGGCCCAGCGCTACGCACCTCGGGCACTGCGTTGACACATCACAAGTCTTTACAAGCGCCAGAGGCTTCGTTGACAATGAAACAGAATCTCACATAGCAGGCTTCCATCGACAGCTTCTGACTTTGCTGTGCGATGCATCTCTACACAGGACCTCACATCGCAAGCTCCCTTCGACGCTTCCCAGATGCCAGCCAACGCAACTCCACGTAAGGAGTTTGTATTCTACCTCCAGGCATAAGGCATAGTTTAGCGGACTGAACTGAGTTCTGTAACCTGCCCGCAATCCATCGTGGTCAGCCTGAACTTGTGGCTTGGACCCTGTATCCTGTGACCAGATAAGCGTTGTTGCCGCTTTTTGATTCTTAGTGCTTGATTTCATCAAAACCTTTAAAATTACATATCTCCGGTTGTACTGATGATGGGGCCGATTCACAGAACTAATCTGAGATAAAATCCTAAACTTACTACTTTTGGTATTCACAGAAGGCATTTAGTAGTAGTAAAGTTAGGACTCCTAACTTTACTACTACTAAATGCCTTCTGTGAATACCAAAAGTAGTAAGTTTATGATTTTATCTCAGATTAGTTCTGTGAATCGGCTCCTGGATTTTTGTTTCAGTCTCAAATAATTTATAAAATGGTACTCTATTTTTAAAATTTGTGTGGGATTTTTTTGTGTTGTGTTGCCACTTTGTTACTGTTTGAAGTGCTGCATAAACAATTTACAGAGTGCCTCTAAGTTAAGCCTAACAGCTCTGTATCAAGCTAATGGAGGTTTGAGCACAGGTTAATTTGGAGTTTGCTTGAGACTTCACCCTAATAGAAATTGTGGTTGATGCTTGAGTAGAGTTTCTCCCCTCATCCAGTAATCCAATTTCCTGCAACTATCTTTCTACCTACATATTCTTACTTACTCTTACTTGCTCAATCCTACTCTAACTCACTCTTATTTATATCTATTGGCGCATGTCCCTCTAACCAAAGCATATCTATTTTCCCCCACACCGAAGGATTCATACATCAATCTCCACAAAAGCTTTCATCTGTCCGCCTGAACTAGAATCCATGGATCTGAGCAACCACACCCATCTGTCTAGCCAACCTCCATGGTATGCACCCATAGCATCCACTCATCCTTGTGTGCAAGCACACAGCCATCAGTCCTTCTGTGCATCTAACCAACACCTCCCAGAGATATATATTCATCTACGTATTCTTGCATATAACCACTCAGCCATCAATTCATCTGTGCCTCTAACAAACACCCACCATTGTCTGCAGTTGTCCTATTGTGGATTGCCTGACAGCATGTTGATCTGTACATGTGTTGTCTTTGTGCGTGTGGGTCTGTGCTTCTGTGGTTTGTCTATGTGCTTTTGGGTGTTTGTGTGTACCTTCAAACATTAGGGGAGAGGGATATAGTCCACCTACATACATTCTCCCTATCAAAAAGCTTTTCACACAAAAAAGGTTTGTGGGCTTATCTACGGTGGCTCACGTATTTGTTGGTCTCCTAGTACATCACAGATATCTAATGATCTGCATAAATAAGTGCACAAAACTTTTTGTGTGAAAGGCTGGTTATACATAACATCCAGGGCTAACTCTTACAAATGTTTAAAGGGGGGTTTCTTCTGTCAAGAATTATTAATAGACATTTGTGCCCAGAGCTCACAACAATACAAGTACCATCATGGATAAACTCCAGCGATATCTGCATATGGGAAATTTGTGGGGATTTTTTGTACATTCATTTTAGATTCATCAGCAAATAGTGAATTTATGAAGTAGAGGTTCCCTTGCACGTTGGTGCAAAGTGCATAGGCTTCAAAGTAAACTAAAGTGGAGCTTGAGGTGCTTCTAAAAACCAAACGTTTTTGCTGGAAATGATGAAAACTCACATCACATTGGACCAAAGACTGACTTCAAAGGCCCCTGCATATAATCAGCTGAGAAAAAATATCTACACACAAAATACAAGGTCCTCACCATTTCTCTCTCTCTCATTCTCTGCCAATCCATCCTCACCTTTTCTCCTTGTTTGTGTAGCTTTTATCATTCTATTCTTGCTGCTACTTCTTTCTTACCCCACTCTCTCCCTTGGTTAGCAGTGAACTTTGAGAATGGTGGTCTCTCGCCTAAATCATGCCAACGCCCTGTACTTAGGGCTGCCAGCATCTACCATTCATCCCTTTACAACTGGCTCAGAATGCTGCACCAAGGCCGCTGCTCAGACTCCCTCACTTTGCTCTCATTCTTAACTGTAAACCATCTGCATTGGCTGCCTGTCCGTAAGAGTTTGATGTTTAGAAGCCTCTGCTTGTGGGTAAAAGCACCATGTCCGAACTGGGCCTTCTTTTTCCAACAGCTGTGTACCCACTATGCTGCCTTCCACACTTTGCCGTTTGCGCAGGCCTTCCTACTTGTGTGCCTACTATTAGAAAACTCTACAATACTACAATGTATCCTCCCTTCCTCTGGACCTCCGAGCGATGCCTTGTTACCTGAAGTTCAGGAAAGCTCTGCAAACCTGGCTGTTCAAGGTATAATCTTCAGCTTCTTGCTGTGGTGTTGTTTTTCAGTGCCAGTTTGCTTCGGGCATTTGTGCTCTTTATAAAGCGAACAAATAAATAACAAGCATTTACAATGCAATAGGTCTCGCATTCGTGAAAGTTTGAGCTATTGGCTTTGCAAATGATAATGTGGGTTAGATTTTTTTGTTGTCAAAAAATATCCCAGCAGTAGCATAAGTAATAAAAGAAAAACCACAAAGCAAGGAAAGGGTGCAGTACCACAGGCTGTTAGTAGGTGTCCCTGTGGAGTTGTAAAGTTACCTCCACTAGCCACATAAAACACGGCACCCTAAATGCAATTATAAGGAGAAAGATTGCAACTGAGCATACTTCCAATAAAAACACTTCAGGGATATTTTTTGACAAAAAGATATCGAACAAAACATAATTTGCAACTGCAATAGGTCAATCTTTCACTAATGTGAGACCTATTGCAGAGGGCCCGGCAGTTTCCTGAACAACAAACTTTTGCAGAATCCACAACAAAACAGAAACAGAATTGACAAAAGGCTGCTGGCCAACGCCAGACCTATTGGCTTTGAGAAATGTTTGTTTAAAAATTGTGCTTTATTGAAAGATTTGCAAAATGGACATTGGCAGATGGTTCACATAATAACCGATAATAAATATGCTATTAGTAAGCTGTCTTGCTGCCTAGCACCACCAAGACTGTAAGAAATAAATCATGTTCTTTCATAGATGTCCACTGCAAATACTAACCAAATGTACACGGTCCATAGTAAATGTTTTTTTGAAGTTTGTTGAAGAAGCACACTGGCACCATTACAAAATAGCTCATTAGAGCAAGTTCCTGCTCAGCAACACATGGATTTTGTTGTAAAAGGCTCACAAAGCACTTTCTTGTAGCGAAAACAAAAACACACTGGCCACCGTAACCTAATGAATAATGAAGCCACCCAAACCCAACCGCTTGCTGTGCATGGTAAACATTTTAATGTAATCTATTTTCATGATCTGCTCACCCCCCCACACCTTTCTCTCAAACTAGGAAGGAAAGAACGTTAGACAAGTAGGAGTGATCACGTCTCTGAAAGAGCCAGTGCTTAATTTGAGCCGGTGGTTTCCAGTGCTCAGCACCAGCACATAATTGTCAACACCGGCGCTTGTAGCAGTCTACCGCAAGATGGCGCTGTCGGGCTAATTTAGAGATGACCACAACAACAGGTAATTAATAAAACAATATGCATAAAAAATTACTATTACCTGCCACCCAAGCTATTCTTATAGCTTTGGGGGTATAAAATATTCTAAATTGTCACATTTGTAGAAGTGTGATGGTTAGTAGTTGTGTTGTTACTATCAGTGACAGCATGGTGGGGGCAATGTGTGGTGAAGGCCGCAGAGGCCTCCTGACGAGAGCCCTGGCACTTATTGTTTTGCAAATTAAGCACTGGAAAGAGCGATATGAGAACACGGCGTAACAATGCAAAACGAGGTGCACAACATGGCTCATATTACAGCTTCATTAAAAAAAGATTGTGGAATTATCTTAATGGGTGCGCTGTGACCGGATCATACACACTATATCAAGTAAAAAAAAAAGCAAAGAAAGAAGCCAGACCAGATAATTAGAAATAGCAGCACTTTCACAGGATGGGCTGCATAATTTGCTTTTGTCTTGCCACATATTTACTCAACCCTGCAGCATAATTTGACCATCCCCTGCCGCATAATTCCAGTGTTCCAGTGGCCCTGTTACTACGGTATTCCTGTGTGTGTCATTAACCACACTGTGTGGCAAGGCCACAGATGTGGTGCCTTCAAGTGTGTTGGCCTCGTAGAGTCAGTAGTCCAACAACTGATCAAAGAAATAACAAATAAATGCGCTAAAAACTGAACATGCTTCGAAATGTACTAACTTCAGAACTGACAACTAAAATTGTCATTTATATATGTGCCGCTTGATTGGCTGGTGGTTACATATATTGAGCTTAAAACATTCTTCCATTTGGCTGAATATTTTATTGCTTTAAATGCGAGGCTGAGCCCTGAACTCTGTTCACGCGCAGGCTCTAATGCTGCAGCGCATGTAGGCCTCTTCTTTATCAGCTCCGATAACAACTGACCTGTAGCCCCAGCCTTCCTTCAGGAATCCTGTTCCTCAGAACAAACTATTAGGGCTGCTGGAAGGCAGGCATAGCTGGGATTGCTGTTCTGGACAGTGTCAGCCTCAGGCATAGCTGGGATTGCTATTGCGGACAGTGTCAGCCTCAGGCATAGCTGGGATTGCTATTCTGGACAGTGTCAGCCTCAGGCATAGCTGGGATTGCTGTTCTGGACAGTGTCAGCCTCAGGCATAGCTGGGATTGCTATTCCGGACAGTGTCAGCCTCAGGCATAGCTGGGATTGCTATTGCGGACAGTGCCAGCCTCAGGCATAGCTGGGATTGCTATTGCGGACAGTGCCAGCCTCAGGCATAGCTGGGATTGCTATTCCAGACAGTGTCAGCCTCAGGCATAGCTGGGATTGCTATTCCGGACAGTGTCAGCCTCAGGCATAGCTGGGATTGCTATTCCGGACAGTGTCAGCCTCAGGCATAGCTGGGATTGCTATTGCGGACAGTGCCAGCCTCAGGCATAGCTGGGATTGCTATTGCGGACAGTGCCAGCCTCAGGCATAGCTGGGATTGCTATTCCAGACAGTGTCAGCCTCAGGCATAGCTGGGATTGCTATTCCGGACCGTGTCAGCCTCAGGCATAGCTGGGATTGCTATTCCGGACTGTGTCAGCCGCAGGCATAGCTGGGATTGCTATTCTGGACCGTGGTGGCGCAGCTGCCTTCCCAGGTGCTCCTTCGGAGATGCAGTGTCAGCCTTAGGCCACAGGCCTTGGTACCCCGCACCTGGGGCGTGGGGGGATTATCAACACTCTATTACCCCTGAAAGGCCAACAGGCCGAGAGCTGAGGAAGAAAGCAAGCATTGGCATAGCCAATCGGTCTCGCCTTTGGGACCTTATAAGTGTTTAGCCATGCAGCACATTTCCCTGGGTACTGTGCCACCTGGAATTGAAGAGCTATACAATTGCTTCACACTATGTACCCTTTATAAACAGTAGCCAATGAATTTCGAGACAGGTGGTACTGTGAACCAGTATGATACACAGTCTACACCTGACAATGACACAGGTTAGGTTGGAAGGTTCTACCCTCTTTTACAAAAGACCTCTGTAAAGGAAATACATTGTGCGAGAATCTTGAATTACAACTGTAGGATGACGTCTGCACAAATAGCCAGAAGGTAAAGTAATTGGCATATACTATACTACAGCTACATCGTTACATAACTTAAGAGGGGCTAGAAGCTGTTCAATGGCGAATAGCCAAACTATTTCAATAAGATCTTGTGACTTTTAGGAAGAAATGACCAGTTAAACGTATTTAAAATGTATGACTATCAGTCTGTGGCTTTCTAGAAACCCACTCACCATATAACGCACATTAAGAGAGTAGATTAGACTTCTCCTGCTACCAATGCATTTAGATTACTTCAAGAGATTCACTGCCACAAACTCCACCCATCCCATGACAAAGTTGATGATTCACCCGCATGGATTAAAATAATTATTGCAAAATGTTGGTATCATGTTCATATCAATAACTTAACTTTTCAAACAGAAGGAATCGTGCCCATGAATTATGCTGAAAAAGCGTGATAAGAAGCTACTTAAAACACTAAACGGTTCAGAGCCATGCCCACATGCCGTGCCCGTGAATCTGTGCGTGCCCATGCTCGTTAAAGAAATGAAGGCACGTGCATGGAATAAATTATCGGGATGTTTACCATAAAAGTAAAACACTAACACGCACCGCTATGCTGCTAGTATACTGGCATTCATTTCCATAATCTATTTTTATAATGTTTTTACTGTGGTTGCTCCCAGATTTGAATTACATGCAAAACGGTGTCTTTCTGGCGAACATGGTCATGTGCTTAGACACAGAACGTGCACTAGTGAACGCAAAGTAACTAAGTGCAAAGAAGCGTGAATCCGTTTCGAATGGCGAGTCAAACGTGCAAAAGTGAAAACAAGCAGCAGCATGACCAAAACAACCAGCACAGCGAGGACCTCATTCGCTCAAGCGGTTCATTCCTGTGCATGCCCCTGACCACTCTGTAACAAACTTCTGGGGGCAATCAAAACAGCTTCCTGATTCAGTGTCTGCAGTCCACTAGCACAAAACGGGACATTTTATCACTTGCACAGTGAAAACCAACCGCAGCCAGAGTTGTGTGTTGCAAACCCCAGACCCGAGACTAGGGGTTGGGGTGCGCGAAGCAGCTGCTAGTCTTTGCAGCAGGCTCATGTGCTCCATAGTAACCCAGCTCACTTTGGCTCCAGAGAACGGAGACCCCAGAGGCCCCTGGCAGAGATGTATTGGCCCGAGTGTCAGCCATGACTTTATCAATGTGGGATGTTGTTGTCCCGAGCCAGCGATTAGCTGCTGTCATCACTCAAGCCCTTCCGTGCAACTGAGCCTGAATGATGCTCATCCCGATTGTGCCCGATACAAGACAGACACCCTGTCCGGAGTTATCTGCAGCCCCGTCCTGCCCACACAGGCTCGTTGTATCTGTGCCAGCTGCCGTGATTTGTTGTGGGACAATGAGTTGAAAGCCAGGCCCAGGGCTAAATGGGAGTAGAATGTTACAAAACAATACTATCAGGAACAATATTTGATTTTTGCACATTAGAAGGGCGTGCACATGATGTCTATGTTTGACGATAATGGAAAGTCTTTATTTCCGGCTGAGCATCTAAAAGGGTAATCGCAATGAAGTGCCCTACAAGTGGTGTAAGAGAGAAAGGAGCCTGCTCTGTGGAAAAAAGGAGCACCAGCTTCCAATCCTTCTTAGGCCACCCACACCTCCCAGCATCGTCATTCTGACATGGAATGTGAAGAAAGACTTTCAAAACCAATAGCTCTGGCCGTGGCAAGCTGGCACCATGGTTAAATGTTTTTAAAAAATGTTTTACTGCAAGCATGGAAAATAAAAAAGAAGAAAAAAAAGAAATTATGTTGGTCCATAAACGTGGAACCACGAGCTTACAATCGCGCAATAACTACACTCCACGCTGTTACTTGAAGTGTAAAATGCCATTTTATTAGGACAAGGTTGCAATCATTTAGACTTTATTAACAGTACATAAATGCAAGACATACTTTCTCCCTCCCATACTGACTCATTCTCCCTTCAGCCTTCTCAAAACCATCTCACCTGCTTGACTCTTCCCCATTCACTCGGTGACCTCCTTCCTCTCACCATTCTCACCTTCACTTGCCCTCCAAGCATCCTCTGTTGAATTTCCTTCATTGCTCATTGCCTCCTGCGCCCCGCTATAAGTCACCTGTGTACCGTTCTCCCCCCCCTGAGGGGTGGATCTGCCTGTATTTGACTCACCACCCCTCCAAAGTACCGCCAACCAGGGAACCCCCGTAGGGCGGTTACCTGTCCCCTCCATAGTTCCTGTGCACCTTTGCTCCCTTCAGCCGACCCTGCGGCACCATGTGGATGTCCATCCACCAATTACTAATTGGTCCCATGTGCCAATAATAATCCTGTGTCCTTCCCCAACCGAGAAAGGTGCACGCCATCTCCTAACAAGACCACTTGTTCTTTCTTAATTCTATCCCGTTTCCTGCAGGCCTTTTCACTTGATGCATGTTTGACAGCCCCCATTCCATCCTCTGCGAGGCACCATTAATTCAACGTATCCAAATACCCGCAAATTCCTTTTTATTGAACCAGATCCCCTTGCCTGCATCGTTGCATAGTGTCAGTCCTGACAGACTCACTAAGACATTCTCTCCCACATGTATCAACATATCAATGCAGTTCCTTTTTTAGGTTTCGCCTAGGCAGCGCATGCGCTGTCTCGTCGAGAGATGCTGTATACAGTATAGCGGGGGGAAGCTCCGCCCACTTTTCGGCCATAAATTTGATTGGTTGCAATGCTAAATTCTGCATTTTGATTGGTTTGTGCCTTCTTAGTCCCGCCTCCTGACTGCCATGGCGTCATGTTTCCCCTTCCGAGGCTATCAGCCCCTTTACTTCTAAAACCATTTTGTTTCCCTGTCTCGCCCCGTTCCCTCCCGCAGTCCGTAACGTATTGTACCACAACCACCCCCCCGCCCCTCCCGTTCGTGCTTTCACCCATGCCGGCACTTCCATTTAAAATGCAATAGGTCTCGGGTAAATCCGAGTCCTATTGCATTTTCAATGCTTGTTTGCGGTCTGATTGGTGGGTGACTGCGCACTCTTTGTGTCGCATGCGCGCGATGCCTGACATCGTACGCATGCGCAACAAAACAGTGGCGTTCCTAATTCACGGCGGTATGCATTCACTCTCATCCTTCACATACCCTCTAATACCCATGTAGTCTCTCCGCCCCGGGTGCGTGCTGTCCCTTTCTATTTCGCTCGAGGAGGGGTTGGCTTCTTGGCTATCGCTGCCTGCCTTGAATCATGAGGAAGCAGGCTCCAATCCCGGCTTCAGCCCAATATCAATATGCTGTGATTCTGGGCAACTTATTGTGCCCCTCATTAGGGAATACCTTTTGTGTCCGGATTTCTTCAGGTTCCAAGGAAGCCATGGAACGGGACCCCGGTAGGGGTGGCGCACTCGCCGGAGCTTTCTCCACCCGAACGCACGTCCTCGCGGGGGGGGTGGTAGGGCAGCAACTATGCGCGGGCCCTAGTACAGTGGGAAGGGGGCCGCAGCTCCGCCCCAGAATCGGCCTGCTGGAACCAGTGCGCGGACGAGGCACTCCAGCAGGGCTGTCGCATCCTGGACGGGCAGTTGGGGTGTCTGGAGGTGGCATACGGCGCTGTTTGGGAGCCCCCCCCTCCCATTGGGTTTCTCTCTGTGGGCTCCAGTTCGGGTCGGGCTAATGGGTCCGCTAGGCATGACGGCGTCCCTTGCAGCTGGCCGGGATCCGGGCAACTGGGGGGCTTTGGGGAGAGAGGGGGTGGGCCAACACAGGCGGTGGGTGTGACGGTTTCCATACAGATTTGCTTGGGTGGCTTCGGGGGTAGAGGGTCAGCAACGGTAGGCCCGCACCAGCATCCATAACTCCGCACAATGTGGGAGTCCCAGGTCTCTGCCCTCGACCGAGTTCGAAACCGTTAAGTCTCTCCCCCCTCCACCCCCACCATGCAAGGGTGTTACTCCAGGGGGCGCGAGTCCGGCCCCATCTGGCCTTCATTGGCCAGGCAACCTTTAAGGGCGTTTGCCGCTGGCCATGCATCCTGGCCCCTGATTGACCCTGTACAATCTTAAGCAAGTGGCCAGGCGACAATAAGGTAGGATGTCGCCATTTGTGCCTTCTGGTCACGCCGTCCACCGTGGATCGTCGCGTTCCCGGGTCCGGAGGTACCGCGAGCATCGGTTGGTCGTGGTGAGTTGGGGTGTCTGGGGTCCACTGTCCCTGCACTATTCATGCAGATGGACTGGGCGTGTACTGTGAGGCCGGGAGGCAGTATGCAGCACATCCAGGGTGTTGCTGTGCGGTGTCTTTGCTGATCGGCTCGCAGGTTTTCCTTCTGTGAGTTTGGGCGCCCACCTAGGGCAACTAGGACCAGTCGAGATAGTGTCCGTATATATTTTTATGTCCAGCCCAATTTAGTACATGCCTTTTGCGTGGGTGTCGCAAGTGTTTTTCACTCTCTCGTGCAACACTCCTACCACAGGGGAATCCGTTTTTTTCCTGAAACCGTTTCTTGCATTTTTGTTAGTGTAATGCTGGTGTCGGGACATTGAGGCTTGTCCGCGTGTGCTGGGAGGTGTGGCGGTATTAAAGTGGGTGGTATAAAGTGTGATTTATGGGCTCTGGAGTGTGAAGGTGTGATGCTGTTGGGCACAGCATATGGTGTTTAGGTGTCTAATATGTGGTACGCAATACGGACGATGGGTGTGATATACCTGTAAATATGGCATGCCTATTCGGCAGATGCTGTGCTATGGGGGTGTGCGCTAAAGCGTTTGCAGAGGGTTATTAAACTGTGATAAGGCTGTGGTACAAAGATGTTGGGTGTGTGAGGGGATAAGGTGTGATATGTACGTGCTGGGAGAAAGGGGTGTGCTGGGATATGTTTTGCCATGCGGCACGCGTGTATCTGGGAGTGTGGGTTCAGATGGGGTGTGTAGGGTGATGGGGGCTGTGATAAGCCTTGAGTTGGAAGGGCAATGTCACACTGCGTATTTAAGAGCACGTAATAATCTAGGTTTTGGGAGCATCAAACGCAGAGAGGGGCATTAAATCTCGAACAGCAGTCACAGCACTTTCGAATTTCGGGCACTGTACCCCTCTGTTGGAACAGAGCGACTGTCCCCCACATCCCCCTTATACACACGCTACTGCACTTCTAGGCACTGCACCCTACTGCCGTACACACAGCGGCTACCGTCTAGGCGCTCGGGGCACACAACAATGTACTGCAACTCTCTAGGAGCTGCACCCCTCTGTGCACTGCCCCTCTGTTCACTGCCCCTCTGCTCTACACACAGTGGCTGGTGATCTAGGGGCTGCACTGTTGTCTACGCACTTTACGTACTGTGCCGCTCAGGTGTGGGCACGAATGCTGTGGGGGTTGCTCCCCATTACGTATTGCACATTACTTCTGTGCTCAAAGCTGCAGGCCATCCAGGCGCCAAGCTGCCGCGATCCCAGAGCGAGGTAAGGCTGGTGTGTGCAGGTACTACTGCCCTCTATGTGACCCGGCGTCCCCGCTGTTGCACACGCGGGTGCAGGGTGCCACACCGGGACACCTCGTAAACCGTGCATAAACACCGTGTGTGCACCAGAGAAGGGTGTGAATGGGATGGGTGTGGTTAGGGAGCTGCTAGCGGGCACTGGTGGTTAGGAGGGCGATTCAGCCCCTATGGTGGGCACAACGGGCCAGTGTTTGTGCTGTTGGACTGGAGGTCACGGGGTCTTACCAGGAACTGGGGGGTTCTCAACGAGACGCAGAGAACTTGCATTCACGTTTGTGCCCCAGGGTGCTTGTTTACCAGGTGCATTGCTTTCTGATGAGGAACTCTAGCTAATCACTTTAGCATTCTCTAGATTCCAGTCCATAGAACTTCTCTTCCACGAGCACCCGTAAACAATAATATTTTTTTCAAATCATGTATTTTCAGCGATATAACCACCGAACGCCCTGATATTATATTAAAAACAGAGCTTTGGACTATACCATTTCCTGCTAAAAGGCAATATTTCTCTCCATGTGTTCCCATACCTGGCATGTCACACAGTTTGGTGCTTACTTTCCCTCCATGTTAAAAAACAGATGTTTCACCACCCAGGCTAAGGTACTGCGTAGCTAAATACATATAAGGTCCCAAAGGCGAGACCGTTTGCATTGCAAATGCTTGTTTGACCCTGTTACCCCATACTGGCAACAATGCCCCCGTTGCATTCCACATTTACCCCACCATGTCACATCCTGGTGGTTATTTTCCAGCCCGGTTACGTCCATACACCTGTTGGTCCGCATCCTTTGCCGCCCAACGCACGAGAGCATGGCCACCTATCCAGGTAACCGTCTTGGTTCCCGGTCTACCCCCACATTCTGTAGTGAAAGAGAGAATGATTAGTCCTGTAATAAATCTTTCCCCTTTTCCATAGCCTCCTGCACCATTTGTTCCAAATCTGATCCTAAAAAACCCCTTTCTAGTACCTATATCTTCACATAACAAATTTTTGTACTCCCTTCCCCCCATCCTTCACCTCCTTACCCCCCATGGTCCATCCTGACAATGCCGCTGCTACAGCCCCAATGCGTAGTAATTGTATCTCTCCATAGGCTGGCCCCCGCCCATGCTACGTGGCCCTTGTGTAAGACCTTTAATGGCCAGAAAAACTGTCACTCTACTTTCCAACAATTTCCTCCATTAAAAAGCCGTCCCTTTTTTGACACCATCGCCATTTGTTTCAGGCCCTCTGCTTCTTCCCCCTCTCCTATGGAACACGATCCACTGTCCCCGGCCGCTGCATCCAAAACAGACAACTCACACATCGCCAATCGCCCTTGCCCCAAGCACACCTCCCCCTCCATACCACGCCTCCAGTGAGCCGACACTGCTCTCTGTCAAAGCACACCCCCGCCTCATTTGCCACCTCAGACAAGCTAGGTTCACACCAAAATCCCTTTCATATCAGCCAGTCCCCCTTTTACCTGCTCTCCATAGAGAACCAACCCGACCCATTTCTAATTTTCACACCCCCAGACATCCAGTTCCACCAACCCTGGGAAAATTTTGCAATACTGCCATACTTCCTGTTAATACGACCAATGTGTGAATGGTCCACTCTCCATACATCCGCGACCATCCCCGCACATACCCTACTCCACAAATTCTTGTTGCGTCTACCATTTGCACCTGCTAACCACATCCCACTCCGCAACATCCTATGGCACCCTTGCATTCTGCCTCGCCTTTCCCACACCCCAACACTGCTCTCCCCCATGAAATCATCACCCTATGGTACAGAAAACCTGCCCCCTGCCATGCCCATGCCTGGGCGTCGTCAATCTTTCTCCCTGTTACCTCCTCCCTGCTTACCCGTCATGTAAACTCCCCCCAGCCCCTTATACACACTGCCCTCGGTGCAAGTGTCCCGCCGCCCTAGCCCGTAGCAAAGAGAAATTTGGGCGACCTCCTCTTTCTGTTGTGCAACCGCACCCCCCTTGACAAACGTTTAATAAAAGTATCCAATCAGACTGCCCTGAGCCCAACCGTTTCTCGTGGCGCCACGGCCCCCCAACCTGTTTAATTCTCCGAAGTGTTGTCCTGTCCCCACACCTTCCCAATAGGTCCTTTGTCTTTCGCACCCTTTTGCGCCCAGTTACTGCGATGCCCCCAGAGCCCCACTGCTCCTTATGACACAAACCCCCACTGAGTGTGCTAAAATGTCAGTCAAGGGTCCCCATATTTGCCTAGCCCCCCGGCAAGTCCTTGCCCATCTATCTATGCCTGCCCTCCTCCATTGCATACCAAGCGAGATCATGTGCTCGTATACGCATCATTGAAAGAGCCAACTTGACGTTATATAACACCATTTATCCTTGGTCCACACATTCGTCCCCTTTGACAGATGTCCTCGTCCACCTAGGCACACCGCACCCTGGGGACTTCCACTGCTCCCAATCATTGACTGCCCCTTTTCCTTTCCTGATGGGTTGTGCATCCCATTAAGTCACCCGACTCTGTTTGTTGGCGCCGTCCTTGCAGATGAAATTGACCAAGTCCTCCCTTAAAGGGGGCCGTCCGTACCCGACCAGCACTCCTCTCTCATTGACGTCTTTCCCCCATAAACTGCCGACCCTTGCAGTAATCAACCTACTTCAGCTTGTCTCCCTTTCTAGGCCCCCTGTACTCGTCCCGCTTCTGATAACACCCCCCTTCATTGCCGCAGCACCGGCTTCCTGTCGGGATACGTCGAGCGCCATGGGCCCATGGCCTCAAGCTAACCGAGTAAGGGCCTCTTGGCCCGGACTGCCCCCCCCTCCCTTAGTGGCCTCCCCCGTTCTTCCAGGGTGGCCAAACCTGACCTCATGTGAGTGGATGTCTCTCCTTTTCCTTGTACCCTTCATTTTTAACTTCCCTGGTTGTCTAACGCAAGGAACCTTCCCATGTCTCCCCTGCTCCCGTGGTGAAACCGGTCTGCTTTTCGATATTCCATGGAAACCCGATCCCCTTTTTCCCCACTTCAGACCTTCCCGCTCCCTGTTAAGTGATCCCTTTGTAAGGGCTGATAAACCACTAGCACGCCCCATCCTTACGTGGGGAGGCTGAGTATAGCGTCAATGCCCTCCAGTACATATATTGGTCCTGCTCCACCCCCCCCCCGGTTTTGCCAAGTTGGGACTGACACTGGCCCATATCCCACCTTTTCTCAGCCAGGCGAAAACCATCCCCCATTCCTGTGCCATTCTGCTACTATACCTGGATTTCCGCAGGGCAATCGCACTGCCCCCTAAATGCCACACCGTAAGATGCTGGCCCAATTTCGAAACCGATGTCCTCTTTCATGTTAACGGGCACCCTCGGCCCCTTTGTCACTCCCTCCAACATGGCAACTAGTGATGCTTGACCCCATTGTTTGTACTCTTCTTTTTGGGTGTTTCCTCATTGTCCGTCTAGACACCATCCCCACCAATTGCTTGGCCTCCACGTACCCGCCTTTTCCCCCAAGCATGCGCCGCAGCTGCACTTGCTTCCCTGCCAAATCTCTCACAGCCCCCTACACACCTCCACCGACCGGCAGAATTTACCTTTTTCCTCCTGGTTCCCTCATCCCATGTCCTCTGCCTTATTCAATTTCCTGAGTGTCCGTCTGGGACTCCTCCTCGTGCTTGCCCGGAGCTGCTGTTCCCTTGTTGCTCCTCGCCCTCCAAATCGTCTTTGGCCGCACGAGCCTGTAAAAACACCAATACGTCTGGTTGGCTTTTCTCCCCCCTCCCGAACCCCACTCAGCCTCATCCCCTCATCAATAAAATTTACCTCACACCACGACTTCTTGAAACACCAGGACTCGAAACCTGTAATCCGCGTAGTAGGAGTCGGAGCCATACCACTAAGCCACCATGACTCCTTGCACTCACCTTCCATTCACACTCCCATCCCCATTGCACACCGTCACACTCCCCTTCTTTATCCACTTACCATCCATGCCATTCTTCTCTAATACATTCATAATGTGGGAGGATTTTGCTGCGCGATCCCTCATTGGAGGGTAGGCCGCAGTGGACCCCCCTACTGCTTCTGGCCAGCATCCCGGGGCCATCGTGCGCCCCACTGGCATCACCCCTTTCCTGCCGGCCTCACCCGCCGGTCCTGATTCCCCCCCCACCAGGCCGTTCCAACCTGGTGGGTCCTGCGCACCACCGGGCCTCAACGCTGTGCTGGCAGTCCCTCTCACCTACTCTGGGGGCTGGCTATCTGCAGAAAAACCCCAGGGCCCCCGGCAGTCCTCCACTCCCCCCCACCCCAGTCCCCTTACTTACCGCACTGGCTGAGGGGGAAGGGCCACCACCCCTCCCTCCTGGGCAACTGCCGCCTGTTGCTCCCACCACGTACCCCCCAACAAAACTCGTGCTCATGGCACCTTCTCACCCCCTATTCGAACCCCCCAGCCCCACTGGGCTTCTTAAAATGGGGCTGGCCTGGCTGCCGGTCACTCCTGCCACCTGCTCCCTAATGAGCATTTTGCGAGGGGGGCCCGCAGCCCGCCATCCTCAAGAGGCTCCTACTTTGTTGGGGGCGCACCGGCACCCATACTGTGGCATCGGCAACTCGCGCCGCCTCCTCCCCCCCCATGCACCTCACGGCAGAGCCTTCCAATAGGGGACCATGCGGTCAGGCTCAATATCCTGCCCCGCACGTAGCCTGGGAGATTCCTACCACTAACACCACCTGCCCCTCCCCCCCAGGCCTCCCAGGAGCGCACGGCGATTCCCTTCGCCAAGCCGCTAATGCAGCCCCACCGGGTGCGCATCGCGGCTCATAACTCTGACGCGAAGCCGATGCTGGCAGGCTCTCAACCCGCCTCCACACATGGCTCAGAAACATCCAGCCACCGCCCCCCCACCCAAGCCTACAGACATCCATTGCG
Organism: Calotriton arnoldi; assembly: GCA_963921515.1. NCBI lineage: Eukaryota > Metazoa > Chordata > Amphibia > Caudata > Salamandridae > Calotriton > Calotriton arnoldi. The sequence goes on from CAWUFW010012751.1 coordinate 375,942, forward strand.
ACACGCGCTGGCTCCCTTCCGCATGCCGCTCCCACTGTTGCAGCCCACTGGGTGCCCGTGTGGGTCGGATGCTCCCGCCCCCCCAACCTAGTCTAATACCCGGCCTCAAGTGAACCGAACAGCATGGCTCACACGGCACCTCGCCGCACTTGCCATAGGTTCCCATTTCAGAGAGGTAAGCACCCCGATCCTAATACCCGTGGACACCAATGCCGTCCTGTAAAATCCCGCTACCACCGCCCATGGAACCCTACTAAACTTCACTAATTAGAACTAACTTTTCTTCTGCCCTCCCGGTGGTGCTAAGGTGTCAGGAAGAGGCCGGATCCTCCTCTCCTGACACCTTTATACCCTCCCAACTCCCTTCCCTTCCCCTACTCTCTTAATCCCTCCCCCACCTTGTCCTTCTGGCCATTGCGCGAAATGCCCCGGGGGAAGACTGATCTGCGACCTTCACTTACCCCGGGGCCGTCAAAAGCATTTTAAATAAGAAAATGAACCATTGCCACTAGTGGTGTAATAGCTCACGTATTCAGCAGTGGATTTAACTGTTTTGCTGCCATCTAATGGTAAAAACCTGTATCTAAATATCTCACGAAGTCAGTGGACCTCTCGTAACAAGAAAAAAAAAGCATTTGCAATTCAATAGGACTCGCATTTACACGAGACCTATTGCATTGCAAACGGGATTGCGGAAGGCACGAACAACGGGGTGGGCAAGAAGGCACGGAATGCAGGAGAGGGGGGCACGGGAAGAAAGTAGTGCTGTGCAACAGTCGAAGTAAAGGGGCCAGTAGCCATGGAAGGACACAAATGACGACATGGTCGTCATAAGGAGGGACTAACAAGCCTAAAACCAATCGGAAGGCAGCATTTAAGACAATAGCCAATTAAAAAGATGGGTGGAGAGTGGGCGGAGCTTCCACTCCATACTGAATACTGCATGCCTCGCAAAGCGAGCAGCGCATGCGCGCTGCCGCTATAGGCTCGACCTAAAAAGTGGACCTGGTTGAATTAACTGGTGGATAATGTATTGCACTTATAAAGCGTGGCTGTCAGGGACTGTCTGGGACTATGTCGGGAACACAGTCAGGGACTTGGGCAAGGACTGGGAACGGGGTAGAAAACGTACACAGAGAGAGGAGTACAGCGCTGCCCAGGATCACACAGGAAGTCAGAGGAGAAAAGGGATCCAAAGGGGAAGCCTGTACAAAGGAACAAGATGGCTAAGACTCAGAAAGGAAGGGCACTCACAAGGCAATTTAGCATTCAGACTAACTACACCCAGGATGGATGTGCAAGACATATATATGTAATACAACATTAACAATAAAGGGAATGTGGGGTAAAGCACTCAGGAGCTCCACACGGTAAGACTGAAGCTCAGTAAGTTCCTCACCCACAATTGCTGTTACAGATACTGACTGAAAATACCCACATATAGGATATGTATGCAAAGGCAGGGTCTGTGGAGCTTATACCTATGGTGATGTTATAACAGTAACTCAAATACAATACTCACAGTGAACAAGAAACACCACCTAGGTAGTCAGCTGTGCCCACGGATCCTGGCGATCAAACAGGAACACGCAAGGCAGTAACAGCAAAGGGGTAGAACTAAACACAAGCACAATAGACAAGGAGCTAGCAAGGAGGAGTGCTTAACAGAAAAGGAAGGAAATCACAGGGCACACTTGGCAGAAAGCAGGTAACAAACATACAAGGTAACAGAAGCAAGACAGCAGAAAAAAAAGACAGCAAACTAGAACTGGAACCAAGGAAATAGGAAGAAAGGCAGGGACTGGAAAAGGATGTACAGAAGGGGAGGCTACAAGGGTATACTAGAGTAGTGCAGGTTCAGGAATCAAGAAAACAAAGTAGCATAGAAGGCAGTGCTGGGGCAGGAACAAGAATTGAGCAAAAGCTTAGGAGTCAAAGTAGCACTGCAGGTAGTGCTAGTTCAGGAGAAGGGAAACTGCTGCAGGTCAGGAACAAGGAATGCTAAGGCTCAGGAGTCAAGGTAGCACTGCAGGCAGTGCTAGTTCAGGAACAAGGGAAACTGCTGCAGTTCAGGAACAAGGAATGCTAAGGCTCAGGAGTCCTAGTTCAGGAACAGGGAATTACTAAAGCTTCAGGAGTCAAGGTAGCACTGCAGGCAGTGCTGGTTCACGAAACAGGAAATAGCTACAGCTCAGGTAACAAGGAGTCAAGAGAGCACTGCAAGCAGTGCAAATCAGGCACAAGAAATAGCTGAAGCCCAGGAACAGGAACAAAGAATAACTATAGCTCAGGAACTCAGGAAACAAGGTAGCACTGCAGGCAGTGCTAATTCAGGTACAAGGAATAGCTATAGCTCAGGAGGTGACCAAAAGAGCTGAATGACTGCCAAGAATCAAGGACAGAAGACATGAGAAAAAGAAGACATGTATCATTCGTCTATGTAGTCTGTATTGAATGAAAATTATTGCAAATGGCAACAATATATGCATGGGAAAAGGACAATATGAATGAGCTAAAGGGGAAGGGCTAGCTAACAATGAAAGTCTTAATAAAAAGAATATGTCAGCATGATGTGATGAAAACTCCCCTACCCCCGTCCAATCATATTTCGTATTATAGTGAAATTTGCAACTCTTGTGGGTGGGACATGTAGAAATAACGACTATTGATGGAGCAAGGTCTCGTAAGAAAGAGACTTGCTAGGAGGCAATCCTCTCATTAACTCATTAACAAAGTTACTAACCATGTTTTGTGAATAATTAATACGCACCACATGAACACGCGGGTTAGCGAAGCTTGCTTATGTGTGTACTAACGCGAATAACAATGAAAACGGACAAATACCACTTCAAACGGGGAAAACTGTTGTGCGCATGCGTCAATTCCATCTACGCAATATGACGAGCTAACGCTTGGAGGGAAATTCTAGCGCATGAGTAGAAGACACTAAAATGGCGTCTTGAAGACTCGCGTGCATGGCATCTGCTTAGCTGAAACTAAAAACAGGCTATTTTACTAATGCTAATGCGGGGAAAGTATTAATAAGAGAACAGGAATAGAGTAGAAGTGGGAGGTAGACAGTGAGATCATTTATTTTGTGAAAATACCATTTGTCTTTTGACTTTATTATTAGTGCGCATTTGGGTCTTTCTTGTATAACCGGATTAGATGAAATGATGCAACGCCTGCGCATGCCTACTGAGTGAAGCTATGAAGGTCAATGACGAAGCACTTGAATGGAGGCCAAAATTCGAGCGCCATGTCCTGGGAACGGATGGTGAAAAGTTCAGCAATGTGATGTTCTATTCTTCATAGTGTCATAAATGTTGCAAATTGGATACATGTAGTGGATGGGAATAAAGTTTTAATAAAAATTAAGGGGATGGGTTTGCGAAAAATGGTTTAACAGAATAGAGTGACATGTAAGCATGGTGTGATGATCATCCCCCCCTTGCCTGACCAATTAGATTTCGTATTTTTAAGAAATTGTAACTTTAGTGGGTGGAACATGAGTATACGAAGGTATAATTAAGGTAGCTTTAGTTAGTTAGTTATGAAGAGGAGGACACAGAGCTCGGGATGCTGTCTGAGAGTCGGGATGCTGGGAGAGATGCTGTGAGGTGCTGATGAAGACTCGAATGCAGATGCTGAAGAAGAACTTTCTATCCTAACTTATTTGTGTTAGATCAGAAGATCGCTGAAGAATCTCGAGGAGGAAGAGAGTGTCAGAGAGGGGTGCGACGCAATTCGTCGGTTTTCTAGAGAGGTAATCTATCCTGTCCTGAATCCTGTCCTGAAGTCTTTGTCTCCTGACCTACCTGGGGACCCTTACGAGCCCTTTGGCCAGGGGGTTGGGCTTTCACACCATTCTTGGTAATTATAATTTCATGTTATTTGCAAATGTTCTTTTCTCTCTGTCCTCTCCCTTTCTGAGCATTAATTATTGTATGAGTCCGAAGCGTATGCTTTGATGTTTAATCAATTGAATTTCTCTCCTAAGAATGAGGGTGACTACACTGTATTTTTGAAAAGGTTCACATGCATTTAATTTAGATAAAGATTTTAAAACCTTCCTGAGTCTGTGATCATTTACTTCAAACGGAAGAATAGTTAAGGGTTAAGTTAATTATCACCATCAACGAGTTCAACTAATGGTCCATTGACCAGAGGAAAGAACTTTTTATTCAGTGAGAGGTTAGTTAGGAGAATTAAATAGCTAAACCTGAACATTGTGAAGTATAAATATAAAACTTTAACCACTCCAGTGGTTTACTCAATGTGTGTGTGTTTTTATGGGCCTAGGTGAGTATATGGTAGTGGAGTATCTGTTGTTGGTATACCGCTGGATCAGTTTTCTGGTAGCACAGCTATGGTTATTATTGACTAGTTTGGTCATAAATATTGATTATTGATTATTGATTTATGTTTAACAAAAGAGTTAGCGTTTTGTTTTATGTTGTCCAGAATCCCGGTAAATGAATAGCGGGTGGTGACAGAAGCCACACTGCAGTGAGGTTACTCGTCTTTTGGAATAATACTGAGAAGCTATGCAGGGATGGCAGTATTACACTAGGGACTATTTCGTATAAAAGTAGAGTGTGGATGATAGCGAAAGGGGTTCGCTGGTGAAACTTGGGTCTCATTTCCCAATACGGGTAACACTGGAGAAGTAACAGGTTCTCCTGAGCTTGAATGAAGAGTAAACAGGGGTTTTACTTGCAGTAGAAGAAGAGTAATTTCTGAAACTCAAGAATAAATTGAAATCTATCCTTTTGTTTAGTGGAACAGACCGAGTGGCAAATGTTTTTATGTTCTTATTAACGAAGAATTTAATGAAAAGTATTAAGAAATAAGTTATCGTATTACCTTGTGAAGGGAGGGTCAGTCGCAGGAGTTGTACTGACGTCACAGAGAGCCGCGCTGGGATTGGTTGAAACAGCGGGCGTGAGACAGAAGCAGATTGTAAAGGAGGGGTCAGTAGTGAGGAGTAATACTGATGTCCCAAAAGGCCGCGCTGGCATTGGTCAGAACACGAGCGTGAGCCTGAGTCTAATTGGTTGTTGGGTAAAAGCAGCGATAGGATTGGTCAGAAAGAGAATTGTATGTTGAGTCCTGATTTGACTGCGGGTGTGAGTCGTGCTGACATAGGACGCGACGTAGGTAATAGAGCTAGAAGATATACGGAAGACTCTTTCCTATATCAAACCTCTGAAATGTTCGGAAGACCAAAGAAAATGACATTAATGAAGAAAATTAAAAATTTCTTTAAGAAAGACAAGCCTGTAATGACTAGAGAGGGAATTCCTATTCCGCCACCCAAAACACCTGCTTCATTTATGATGATGGAGAAAGGATATCACACGTGTGAATGGTTGGAGTATACTAAAGGTGATGGTGTAGAAGCCATTTTTCTTATATGATACCAAATGCTTGAAGCTTCAGACCCTGTTAAGTTGACATAAAAATCACTGCACAAAATGCTTGTACTTTTCCATTTGCTTCAGAGACACAGCTTTTGTAACGCAAGGCTTGCTCAAGAAAAATACGTGACAGGGAAGATGCTCACGTAGACACAGACATTTCAGCATAGCACATTTCGCAATATGTCTGGTCCTTTCTATTATGTTGCAATAATTAACTGGGAAGGTACCAAGGCTGATAGATTACATTACAGTGGAAAGTCCCCAAAGCTGCCCACTTGGGACACGTGGTCAGCAACAGTATATTTCGGACCTTAAAGGTATAGCACAATCTAGGCCTTTGCTAATTGGTCAAATAGATAGGGCTTAATTTGTGCTACGTATGTGATGATGCTGCATCCTTTTTGGTTTTGGCCTATAAAAGCTGTCACCAACGTCACATCTTTGGGCATTCAGTGGCTATACAGTCTGCCTCCATGCCGCACGTTTCTTTGCATTGTTTGTTGTTCCCCAATAAATATTGCTATCTAATGTGCTGACAGAAATTTGTATTCTTGGTATTATTTCTTATTTCTTCTGTTCGGCTCCCACATTTGTTGAGAGAATGCAATTCCAGAATGCATGTCTTCTGCTGCGGTGGGCTGCTGCCTTCCCCTTCGAGCGGAGGTCTGAGGTCTGACAGCGACGCTTCCCTGCCTTCGAGGTCTCTCTCTCTTCCTCCGCTCTGGGCTGGATGCTGCAGCTGGCCGTGAGTAGTTGTCACATCTCTGGGCTTGCTTCCTGTTTCCCCACGTTCTCTCGGCACATACTGATGGCTTTGTGAGCCAGCTTTGATGGCTGGTGTGCCTATTGTCGTGTGTTCTTTCTCCTTCTGCCTCACTCTCCTCCTCGTGGTTGGAATTTTTTTTGGGCATGGAGTGGTCTGTGTCTTTTTGGGTTTGTCGCCCCGCTGTCACTGACGGCTCTGTTGGAGGCTGTGTCTCTCTCTGGTGTGCACTTCTGGTGCTGGGCCAGTGTTGCACCATCTTTTTGCCTCTATCCTCTGAGGGACACAGTTGCCGTCTACTTGCGTATTTCCCTTGCGTTGTTCCTGGCGGTGGGCCAGTTACAAGGGGTAGGAGTGTTTGTTTTGATCTCGGTTTTGAGTTTCCCCTCATGTGTATCCTCTGATTGTGCTGTCCTCTGTTTTATTCCCTCTCTTTTTCCGCCTGCTGTTGTTGTCACTGGGTGACCATTGGGTCACGGGCCCCATTGATATTGCGGTCCCTTGGGCCTTGGCCATCTGCTGCTGACCTTCGCTTCTTGGCCCCCCCTATGAAAGGGCGGGTTTCTGCCTCCAGACCCTGTTTAAGCCTGCAGTGACACTCTGATGACGGTTCAGAGTGGGCGAAATGCTGCTCCTCCTGCCTTCGGTAACTCTCATAGCGGGGGGCGGACGCTCCACTCAGCACTGGCTGGTCAACTCCTTGGTAAGATTTTTTCTGCTATTTTATATTTTTTCTCCGTTCACTTCACCTGCTGCCTTTGTCTCCACAGTGGCTCTGTGTATTATTTTTACTGCCCTGTGCATGGGCAATTTTTGCCGAGCTTTCTTTTCTGGTCCACTGGGGACCTGCATCTGTTTGTTCCTGAGGGGACAGAAAAGGGAAGATTAGGGTGCCATCGCAGCTAGAGCACCCCTATTGGCTAGCCAGAGTTCTGAGGGAACTCAGTCAAGAGTGGGCTGACAAGCCCCTTTAGGACCTTGGTTGGAGGGACTGGTGGAGGGTGGGTGATTAGCATCCCCTCCAGATTTACATATTAGTTATAGGTGTGAACTGTTTGCAGCTGGTGCTTCATTCAGAATTTAGATTAGTGTTACATTTCTGTTTCAAGGCAGCCAGTGGCGCTCCAACCAGACTGATAGGTCTGGGGACCCTGCTCGGTGGGAGCAGGGTCAGGAGGATTCGGTGGGAATTCTCGGAAGTGGGCCCATGGGTGCGGTCGTAGTTTGAGCACACCCAGCGTCGCGAGGGGTTGTAACTGCAGATACTCCCCTGGTATTCTCTCGCTGTCTATGATTCGGGGTTCACCTCGCTCCTTGATGATGTGCTTAGTACTTGGATTATACTTGCTGCAACGTCACCTTCACCACTGGGGTCCGGCGAGGGCAAAAATTTGCATTTGTTCCTTGACCACGCAGTAACTCCCTGAAACTAGGCAGCCAAAGACTACTAATGTTTCAAGGAGGGTGCAAATCTGCAGTTTCCTGTCTTGCCTGCGGACACTCACTGAGGCTCCAGGGGTGGAAAGTGTTGGATGCTGAGAAAAGGCGGGGGGGTGAATGCCTTGTTTCACACAGGGGAGGGATACGTAATTTATTGTTTTCCTTGATTTGCATTAATAGGTTTCTTGAGTTTTATGATTTTTGTTGTCAATACCAGTGTTAATCAGTTATCAAATTTGACTGTACATCTACATTTTTGAATGATCTGACTTTGACACAATGACACCAATTTATGTTGCCATTTTCATACAATAATGCTGCTAGACTGCTCAAATAGACACTTTCACATTGTTTTTATATTGCACATTACCCTATGTCTGTGCACTGCTACTGATGAAATGACAGATTCCAGCTCTCCTTATGATTACACTCATTACACTCCCACTATTTTGGGATTAGATAACAGGTGCTTGGGTAGCTTCGCATCACCTAGGGATAGACACCGGCTATTTGTGTTATATGTGTGTGCCTGTGTAAGTGCAGAGTTCACCTGTTTTTGTCTCACCTTTTATGTGATTCTACAAATTTCGTTCAGCTGCACCTCTGTGGGTCTATGTGGCCCAAGGAGAAAGGAAGGGGACGAAATATCTTACTCTACCTCTGTCTCTTTTCTTCCTATCTATAAATATTTTCGGTGAACTTGTAGCAAATGCCATTTCATGTCACGTTGTCTGATGATGGGCGTTTGCTCTGCTTCATTTAACAATGCGCAGCTGGCTGTTTGATCGCTGCATGATTAGTTGAACGTATCTGTTATCCATCCCTCACACCTCAGAAATGGGCAGCCAGAAATAGTCTGCTGGCTACCTTCGGTGTCACTGTATCGAAGTGTGTCTGTAAGTTTGTTTACTGCAATAGGGACAGATGACTCCTTCCCACATACACTTACGAAGAGTAATAAGTGGGGTACGAGTGCCCTACAAGTAACACAACTGCATTGCTGTTTCCTATCTTTTAAAAATGGGGGATACAAATATGACAAAGGACTGAATATTGTGTTTTGTTTAGATTACTATATGTTTCCTGTGACCGTGATTATTCTCCTGGAAGGAGGGGAATGGAAGATTACGGTGTGGAACTAGGTTTTGGGAAGTTGTAGCCGGAGAGCGGTTGGCTCTGGTGCACTGCCTCCTGCTGGACACCAAGGGTGGTCTCCAGATGTGAATAGGTGTCCACCTACTCACAACAAGGAGGGTGTTGGTGTTGCATTGCATTATATGCATTCATTTGAAGTACTGTTATTGTATTGTATGCATTTATTTGAAGTGCTTTTATTTTTGATATGCTGTCTTTGATTGTCACAATGTATTGTGATTCATTGAGATTCTTGGTATTTTGCGACTGACCTTTCATATGCTAATTATGTCAAATGACTGATTACCAGTCCACCTGTTGTTTTTCCATGGCCAGTATAACTGGAAATGTTGGAATGGGGAAGTTCAGGCTCCCCAGTAGCAACGAAGCAAGGGTAAAGATGCAGTGTGACATATTTTAGAGAGCGGATGTAAAGGAGTGGCTAATTTGCTGCCTTTTGAACAGGAATACATGCATTCTAATTCCGGCGCCACAGTTAGCCATTGTGTGATTCACAGGTCTCCCTATATTTGCAGCGCAAGGTGCTCGTCCCCTTACTGGGTTTGTGCAACATAAATATACCAGTACATGGTAACATTATTAATGATGTGAACGACCAGTAGACGTAAATATATCCAGTGTTGCATCTTAATTTCTAGTAATGTACTTTTGATATTTATTCTGATAAAAAAGTTTTGTTTTAGACAAACACATATTGATCCTGATATCATAGAAATGCATATTGTCACCCAGTTAGTGGACCGAGGGAGCCACATAGCGTTTCATTCCTTTCCGTGCAGTTGTCTGTTTTTATGCAAAAGGCCTGCGATTTTAAATAAAAAGGATAGTTTTTTTTTACTTAAGGTAGCTCGTGGGTTTGCGATTTTGGTACAGAAGTTTGTACCTAACTGGGCAGGCCCACTCCGCCTATCATCCGTCAGGGGTTGTCAACAGTATCAACAGCCCCGTTATCTTAAAATAAACACATCCCTTCAGTTAGATTAATGTACGTGAGTGAGTACGCTTCTCCTGTGTGAGGAAGTGGGGGGCGCGCTGATGTGTGTTTACCCTTACAGTGCAAAGTAAATGTGTTTTTAGAAAGGATACATCTGCCCGTGCCAAACACATATGTATGCACTGGCATTCTCTACCACAGGGGCACAACAGACCGAGCTGTCCCATGATGAACAGACCTTTTGCAAATTTCTCGCGCACAAACTCATAAATGGGGAAGTTAACGAAATAGAACTTTCGACAGGATGTTTCAAATACTGCTTCTCTTGTAATAATGGGACAGGAAGCAGCCTATGGCTTCCAAGTTCCGTAGAAAATGAGCTGTTAAAATAATGCACAGAAAGGGCGCGAGGAGAACTGACCTCTCCTGAGACACTTAACACCCCTGATCATTTCGTAGAGTAAAAAGAATAGTTACTGAGAAATTTCTAAACAACACACTACAACAGTTTTTTGTGGGTATGAACAGAATAGGTAAAAAAAAAAGGGGGTTTCTTTTCTAACATTTTCATTTTGAGATGCAAGAACGTCGGAGACAAGATGTTTGTTTCTTGTACGTGTCTGTTTTATGTGTTGTCTTGTTTCCTGGTATGTGTCTTGTCAATTGACATTGTAAGGGCCAGAGTAATGGCGTCTCAAGGCCCCGTCTCACCCCTATATCACAGGAGTACCTTACAACAGGAGACATTTGTTGTCAGGTAGCAAGAGTGCCCTACACAGCATTACTATCAGGATAACAGTCTGCAGCAGAAGTGTTAAAGATAGTGTTGTACAGTTCTTCGAGTTCAAAGTGTATTTCATGAACATGCAGAGCTGTTTCATTTCTTTACATCAGGTTATTTCAGTGCATTGATAGGTATTGTCCCTGTTTCAAGTGCTGTTTTTTTAACAGTGTGCTATCATATTGGCTATCTCCCAACAATGGCAACAGTGCCAGTATTGAGCTAAAAGATGAATGATCTGTGTGGCCTGGGTTCCCATTATTCAGAAAGATGTTGCAAGTTGCTAAGATGAAAATGAAATGCGCAGGATCACACAATTAGGTCATGTTAGGTAGCTGGCTTGTTTTCCCCATTTCTAGCTCCACAGACCACCACCTAACATATAACACCGCCATCCTCACAAGCACATATAGAATAGCACTAGGTATATTGAGTTATTGAAGGGTTTTGCCTAATTAAATGGAGCAAGGAGAAGTACTATTTTATGTGTGTGTCTAAAATAAATAATGTGTATGTATAATAATGTTGTTCATTTCTAGGTTCTTCAGAGTTGCAGTAAATATTATTATAATAAATTACATTGTAAGGTGGTATGCGCTAAAATGCATTGTAATGCAGTGCATTCACCAGGGCCTACAAAGGATATGCCAATGCAGTAGGATAGTGTGCATTGAATAACTGTGCTTCGTATTATGATGTTTTAAGGATACAATGTGTACAGATTTAATATGTCTTTTAATATACAGGTGCAGTCTTAAGGGGTGTTTGCAAATAGGTGTCCTGTAACAAAAACCACTTGTCCCTTTTGTGCCATGTAATGCGCAACAAATTATGGCAGCAATCTCATTATATAAGAGCTCTGAAATAGCCTTTCTGATTATGCCAGGGCTCCTTCCATAGTAGGGTTTGAATACTAACAATTCCCTTATGTTGCCACGTTTCCGCAGATCTACATACAGGGGCTGAAGGTAATGGTAAGAAACAGTTCCAGGGCTGAAATGCCCTTTTGAGTCTGTGCAAACTTACTAACTTGCATGTTTTAAGGGTTTTCACCAACTCTTCTCTAATATTTTCCCATGCTGAGAAAGGTTGGATATTTACTCCTGACAATGACAGACATAAAACTTCTTCCAGGGTTGGAAAAAAGTGGATGGAGGAGAAGTGAACTTGCAAACACTCTGATTTTCGCATGAGCAGATCTACACCTGCATATTTGCTCATGCTTAAATGCAGTTCACAAATATTTTCTAGGAGTACTATTTCTTGGCCTATTCTGTAAAGTGTTGTGAATTCTCAAAAGTTGTATATCTGCACTTAATCCAAGGACGTGGGTGCACTTTATTTCATAATTTGGCCCCTAATTCGGTCTGGCGTTAACAATGACCTTCTGTGTTTATTAAAATGTTGTCTCTCTCCCACTCGGCTAGCTTCACTGTGAGTGACAGCATTCTGTTCTTTCACAAGGAGCATATCGACACACAGTTGTTTTATTCAGTGCCAGGAACTACTGTGCAATGTGTGCTTTTTGAGACAAAAACTATTTTTGCTTTTGCCAATGTTTGTCATGATGGTGAGGGCCCAGCAGCTCCCACACCAATAAGGTTTTACAAAAATGATGCCAAAACAAGTGACGCATTGACAAAGCCAAAAGGCTGACCAACGATTTCAGACCTCCTGGCTTTACCAATGCTTGTTTATTTTTATGTTGCAAAGAAATGGTACCTACATTTTTTCAGTAGTTTAGCAAAATGTTTTTTGCATTTTTTTGTGAACATTTTATTTTGAAAGGAAAGAATAATAAATCTTGCTTTCCAGCTTCTGCAAATATTTGCATCTAATCGGAGAGCATTCTGGGAGCAGTATACACAGCCTCACATTGCTAACTATTGAAAACGTGTGTACACATTTTTATACTCTATCAACTGTCAGTAGTGCAGTCTGAGCTTACAACATTTACTTAGAGCGCTCACCCTGATTATAAAGCCTTTGCGTTAGTGAACTATAAATACCAGTTTGACAAGCATTCACACATGGACACAGAAATTACCTTTACTGCAGACAATGCCTTTTCCTGATCCATTATGTGGTACTGTGAACTGGCAGCCAAAGGGTTTGTGCTGTAGGGAGTTGGCCCTACTCGTCCCAAGGACAAAATACACATGAAAACGTGTTGCCCTTGACCCCAAACAATATGTCCACATCCCTGGGCACAGTTTGACAACTATGAGTATTTTGATTCCAAAAGGTGTTACTGTGACAGAGATTTGCATCTGTGTTTGCTGTTGGAACAAGCTATAGTACAATGTTTTAATTCTTCTTTTGCTTTTGGAGATAATGGATTTCTTTTTAAAGTTTTGTACAGGGATGCCAATATAATTTTTAGGTTCTTTCCTTCATTCCCATACAGAGTGTAATAGGTTTCCTGTTTTCGAAATGTTTGCATGCATTTGCTTAATGAGGGGATTCCTCACCTCAGCTGGCCAATAAATTCAGCATGCACCATTAATAGCACAACTATTGCAAGGCCTGTTGCTACCAAAGAGAGTTTCAATTGTAGAATGTGCTGCACACACCACCTCCAAGGACTATGTATTAAGAGGTAGAGATTCATTGATACAGAAGTAAAAAAGGCATAGCATTAACTTGTTGTGAGAACACAATGGGTCAAACTAGCTTCTACTCCAAATGATATCATGATATAAAGATAAAGGATAATGACATGCACTATGACACAAAGTATATTACTCAAAGGGATGGGGTGGAAGAACAGGAAGAATGAAAAAGGGGAGGATATAGGCAGACAGAAGAGGGAATATGGATAGGCCCAAATGGAAGGATATGTTTACCAACGATAATGTAGGACTTGATGGAATGATAAGGCTGTATTCCTGATGCTTGTACAATGGTAACTTCAGAAAGGGTACTTCCACTGCCCCCGGCCACTTCCCTTTCCCACATGAAATTAACTTCATCAACATGCCCCTCTACTCAAAAGTACAAGTACGTGTTGGTTATTGTGTGGATGTTCAGCACATGTACTGACGTATACCCATCCAGGTACTGCAATGCACAAACTGTTGCCAAATGCCTCCTGAAAGAGTTCATTCCACGCTTTTGAGTTCTGACAATGGACTGGCGTTCATCTCACATGTGATTGAGGGGTTGTGCAAGGGGCTAGAAGCTACACAGAAACTACATTGTGCCTATCATCCACCAGCAGCGTGCATTGGAGTGTTGAAATAAGATAGGGAAGATTCGTGCATTCGCTAAGCTGACCTGGATTGATGCACTGCCACTTGCTCTGTTGTCCATGAGAAGCACCTCAGACAGAGTGACAAAGCTCAGCCCACATGAAACTCCGCAGTAACTCCGCCGCCACCACAGGAGTCTCCAGTGACTTCCCCTGCATCACATCAAGGACAGCCTCGTTACAACATGTGTTCCACGAAAAGTACCAAATGAGAATAGTATCCCAAGCTCATCCTGAAGGGTTGCGCGTGCTGCACACAGCAGAGGAAGTAAGTGTGTGTAAGCGGGCCCCAATGATACATCAACTAAAGACGTCTGGAACATCAATTCCCCAACCCCTCAGTCTACAAGTTGTGACAACGAGACATCTTTACCTTCTTCATCACTTTGTTTTCTTCATATTGAAAGTGCCTAGGTAATAGAAGTGCTTGTAACCTCTCAAATTACTTGAAGACAGGCACCAACAGTTACTCTTCTGTTTACAGGTATGATCACTGAGGCTCTGCATTATTCCTCAGCAGACTTTTGAAGAGAGTGAAAGTGCAACAGAAGATAAGACATTCTTCCAACTAGTCACACTAGCCACACGTACCAACGACTGGAACAATGCCTCAAGACTTTCAGAACAATAAGAGAATATGGCCATGGGTGCTACTAGCAATATTATCCCCCATTGCTGCCGTTATAATGACTACACTCTTTAGAGTGTATTGAGCTCACACTGCTATACCTAGCACTGGCAGTGAGATACTGCTTAAATGACACAGAGATATTGTACCAAAATGAATAAATTGAATAGATAGACTCACCTGGAAGTTCCATTGCCAATGTTACAGACCACAACATTTAGAAATAGCATTAGGAAAGGTTTGGCAAAGTACACACCACAAATATAATTAAGAATTGACTAGGTGTTATAGGACACAAATTGCAAAGAATACAACAGAAAGGGAACATATTGCGAAAGGGCACCAATGGTAGTGCTGGGTAGCAGTGGTAGTGTTAGTTCTCAGAGGTTTGCAAAGTTCAGAGTAGTGGGTTGCACTATGGTCAGGATAATTGCACTAACTGGGCACAGTACAACTGTACTAGTTTCAACACCCTGCCTACTAAGGGGTAATTTTGAGGTACCAACATGATGCTGGGGAGGCCCTGCGAGTAAGATGTAGTGATTTGGTAACAGATGGGGCAATGTAGAAGCCATCTTTCTTATATGATACCAAATGCTTGAAGCTTCAGACCCTGTTAAGTTGACATAAAAATCACTGCACAAAATGCTTGTACTTTTCCATTTGCTTCAGAGACACAGCTTTTGTAACGCAAGGCTTGCTCAAGAAAAATACGTGACAGGGAAGATGCTCACGTAGACACAGACATTTCAGCATAGCACATTTCGCAATATGTCTGGTCCTTTCTATTATGTTGCAATAATTAACTGGGAAGGTACCAAGGCTGATAGATTACATTACAGTGGAAAGTCCCCAAAGCTGCCCACTTGGGACACGTGGTCAGCAACAGTATATTTCGGACCTTAAAAGGTATAGCACAATCTAGGCCTTTGCTAATTGGTCAAATAGATAGGGCTTAATGTGTGCTACGTATGTGATGATGCTGCATCCTTTTTGGTTTTGGCCTATAAAAGCTGTCACCAACGTCACATCTTTGGGCATTCAGTGGATATACAGTCTGCCACCGTGCCGCACGTTTCTTTGCATTGTTTGTTGTTCCCCAATAAATATTGCTATCTAATGTGCTGACAGAAATTTGTATTCTTGGTATTATTTCTTACTTCTTCTGTTCAACTCCCACAATGGTGTTTTGGCTTTTCTGGAGCATGGTACTTTTAATTTGAAGGTACTTCAGAATTTGAGAGATAGAATGAATATGTTAGAACCAAATCCTAGAATGACACAGTATGAAGCTTTGAAAGAATGGGAAATTGAAGCATTTGATCGTGAAAAATACAGAAGTGGTCGGAGATTTAGAGGATTTTTACCTAGATATCCGTATGAGTCAAGTGGAGATCAAATGAAGTGTTGGAGGAGAGCTGTGGTGACCGAGGGTTTATATCCAGTATTAATGGCTGAAGAACAGTTAGGAGGAAAATGTAAAGAAAAAACTAAACACATGAATATGATGGTGAATCAGATGATGAGCTGTTAGAGGATATTTTGTTTAAAAAACCCTCCATTGTATCAAGAAGCACCTAACAAGGTTACCCCGAGTGCACCTGTGATAGGAATGCCTTTAACCCCACAAATCTTACATGATATATCACTTAATAGAGTGTTGCATGATAATGAGAAAGAAGCTTTAAATAAAACTAGAGAAGAATTAGTTCAAAAAGTAAGCCAATTGAATTTAAATGCTGAAGCTTTGACAGTACCAGTGACTATTGGTCCTGTAATCCCATTATATGGAGATAAAAAGACTTGCCAGAAACCTCAAACTGTGACAATTCCGTTAACAAGTCCCAGAAGAGAAGTAATAATTACGGATGATCAGACTAGTGAAAGTGAATCAGTTATTTCATTAATGGATCTCCCGAATTTAGAACCTTTAACTGAAACTCCGAAGAGAATAATACCTGCAAATTTGAGAGAAAAGATATCTCTGGTTCCTATAGGAACTGGAAGTTCAACAGTAGTTACCCCTGAAGATATAGAAAGATGGGCACAGGAAATAGACAATCGAAACCCACAACCAAAGATTCTAGATATCAGTAAATTGAAAGTAGAGTTGGAAGAAATGATAACTGGCAATGTGAGCATAGACAGATTGAATGTTTATAATGATGAGGAGTTATTATTCTTATGTAAGAGTATAACTAGAAGAGCAAGAGTATTTCATGAGAAATTAACGGAAGTTGCCTCAGAGATTGGAATAGATATAGGGAAATCGAAACTGTTGCAGTAACCATATCGAGTGGATTTTACTGACAAAGATTTGGAAAGTGTAAATGCCTCTGGTAAGAGACTACAGATAAAAGAGTTGATGAATATTTTGCAAAAATGGGGAGACATTGACAAATGGAGAATTAGGTGGATAAGAAAGAAAGAGGAAGTACAAGCAAGAGAAGCATCATCTGCATTTCCAGTGAGAGAATCAGATAAGGTTGAGAAATTGTGTCCAATGAGAGAAGTTCCTGGTGGTGGATATGTTCATGTCCCGTGGAGTAGACAGGATATTTTATCATTTACAAATGATTTTCCCAGGTTGAGAGAAAAGCCAGTTGAATGGTATAAACAGGTGGAAAGATTTGTGAAGGTTTCAAAGGTTTTGTTGAAGGATCTGGATGGATTATTTGATATTGTAGTACCCGCTGATTTGTGGACAGAATGTAAGATCACAGTTGATTGGCCAAGTGAGGAGTATGCTAGAGACTAAAAGACAGGAGCACCCTCAGAAGAGGTGATGAAGAAATATCACCAAGTAATTACTTACCTGAAAAGGAAAATCCCTCCTAAAGAAACAGTTTGGGTAAAAATAGATAGAACAACCCAAGAGCCAAATGAGTCCATACATGCATATTATGAACGGTTACTACAAGTGTTTAAGCAGTATAATGGTTTTGAGAACATTGGTGATAAGGATATGGGACATTTTGTGTATCGGTTTGTGTATGGTCTGAAACTGGAGATTAGTCAGATGATTCAACAGCACATGTTGTGCTGGCAGATTAAGTCGATAGATGAAATTCTTAAATATGCAAAGTATTGTGGCGATGATATTGAGGCAAGGCGTAGGAAGCTAAAAGAGAAAATTATGTGGGCACAAGTAAAATTGGCAGAGCAGCAGGAGAATAAAGTAAATACCCAGACAGATAATCAGATAAAAGAGCAGAGTCAGAATGATCAAGCAGCGAATGGTGGTAAATTAAGAGGACGAATGAATAGAGAGGAAGCGAAGAAGAAGTTTCCTTGTCATGCGTGCGGAAAGCTTGGACATTGGAAGAACGAGTGTAAGAGTATTCAGAATAATAATGGGCCAAATCAAAATTTAATTCCACAGATGCAGAATGAAGTACTTATGAGTCAGCCGCAGCAGGTAGTTACTCCACAGTATCAGGTGCCACCAGCTCCTATGCCAAACTTTGGAGTCCTCAAAAATACAGTGCGAACACCGGATTTCACAGAGAAAGTGGTAAGAATAACAGAGTGGTTACACAATATTTTTTGCAGAATGATGAAGAAAATTCGGACTATGTGCAATGACGGTGCCTGAGGGGGGAGGAAGAGGAGTGCGTGCTTGGCACATCCTTGCCGGTATATCAGTCAGGTCCATTTGTTGATGGGAAAGTTGAAGGTAACGACATCACTTTTCTATTGGATACTGGTGCTACCAGGTCTACTGTGAGAACAGCAGACATCCCAAACCTACCCCTCTTGGGAGAAACAATCCAAGTTGTAGGAGTGTCAAATCAACAGATTAGAACCCCAATCACAAAACCAATGGAGGTACATATCGAAAATTTTAAAGAAATGCATCGATTTCTAGTTTGTGATTCCAGTCCCATAAATCTGTTGGGAAGAGATCTACTGTGCAAGATGAATTGCACAATCTATTGTACACCAGATGGTGTCGCTTTCCAAACCCCTGACGAAGATGTCATATACAAAATGATGTTAGCTAAGCAAGGTACAGAAGTAGACGAGATGTTTTCATTGATAACTGAGAGTGAATTGCCTGAAGAGTTGAGAACTACAGTAAATCCAGAAGTGTGGGATTTTACAGGAAAGGATATTTGGCTAATGTCAAATGTAGATCCAGTTAAAGTGACGGTGAAAGAAGGTGCAGCTTACCCAAACACACAACAGTACAAAATGAGTCCAGAAGTAAAAGCAGGAATTGCCCCAGAAATTGACCGAATGATTAAACAGGGCATTTTAAAAGAAATAATGAGTAGTCCTTGTAACTCACCAATCATCGGACTTAAAAAGCCTAGTGGTAAATACAGGATAGTGCGAAAAATAAATAAAATTGTAGTGCCTTGTTGCCCAGTAGTGCCGAATCCAGCAGTGATCCTTTATCAGATACCCTGGAACGCAGGTTGGTTTACAGTAATTGATTTGTGCCAAGCATTCTTTTCTATTCCTTTGCACCCAGACAGCCAGTATCGTTCCGCCTTCCGGTTTGAGGATCGTATTTTGGCATGGTGCCGAGTTCCTCAAGGGTACACAGAGAGTCCCTCAATTTTCAATCAGATACTGAAGAAGTGTCTGGAGTCATTGATTATGCCCGGGAAATCAGTTCTGGTTCAGTATATTGATGACCTATTGGTGGCATCAAAAACACGAGAAGATTGTGTCACTGACACGATTGCATTACTGAACCATTTGGCCGAAGGAGGACACAAAGTGTCTCCAGAAAAATTGCAGTTCTGTCAACAAGAAGTTAGATATTTAAGGCATAAAATAGAAAGAGGAGTTAGAAAAGTGACACCGGAAAGAATAAAAATAATCAAGGAAATGCAGCTACCTCAGACACAAAAGGAGATGAGAATGTTTCTGGGAGTGGTTGGGTATTGTAGGCAGTGGATCAATAGTTTTTCCATGTTAGCAAAGCCGTTGATACAATTAACTCGGAAAAGAGCGAGAGATCCAATCGATTGGAATGATGAATGTTTGGAAGCCTTTGTGAAATTACGAAACTGCTTATGTGAGGCCCCAGCCTTGGGCATGCCTGATTATTCAAAAGACTTTGCATTGTTTTGTTGTGAGAGAGAAAATTGTGCACTTTCAGTTTTAACACAGAGACATGGACTGAGTCGACGTCCAGTGGCGTATTTTTCTGCCACCTTGGATCCAGTGGCTTCAGCTTTACCTGGCTGCTTAAAAGCTGTAGCTGCTACTTGTATGAGTCTGGAGCAAAGTGAGTCAATTGTGATGGGACATTTGGTAAAAGTCTATGTTCCACACTCAGTTGAGATTCTTTTGACAAGAACAAGAACACAACATCTCACTCCTAGTCGGCTGACTAAGTATGAGAGAGTGATTTTGGGAGCAGAAAATGTGACAGTGATAAAATGTACAATAATGAATCCTGCCACATTATTGCCAGATCCATGTTGTGAAGAAGGGAAAGATGAGATTGATCATGATTGTCTGGATGTGACCGAATTGTGTACTAAGCCCCACCCAGACATAAAAGAAACACCATTGAAGGAAGCTGATCATGAATTATTTGTGGATGGGTCTTGCTTAAGAACTGAAGGAGGAGGATTAAGTGCTGCATATGCTGTATGTAAAATAACGTGTGTGGTTGAAGCATCATGTTTACCGGTAGCCAAACCTGCACAAGTAGCCAAATTGGTGGCCTTAACAAAGGCATGCAAAAGTGGAAAAAATTAGAGAATAACCATATTTAGGGACAGTCAATATGGTTTCGGGGTTGTGCATGATTTTGGCCAACTCTGGATACAGAGGGGATTTCTGACTTCTTCAGGATCTCCTATCAGAAACAGTAAAAATGTAAAGGATCTGTTGGAAGCATTACAATTGCCAAAAGAAGTAGCAGTTGTTAAATGCCCTGCACATCAGTCAGGAAATGACTATGTGGCGGCCGGTAATAGATATGCTGACCAAATTGCTCGATACTGTGCAAAAAATACAATGTCAATTAACAGAAAAATTGAAACGGGTGAAACCAGCTGCCAACTTATGTTTTTCTCAGTTCCAGAAACATTGGATGAGGTCAGACAGTTACAGGAAGAAGTTGAGGAAAAAGAAAAAGAGATTTGGATAAAATCAAGTTTTACAAGAAGGACAGAAGATGAAGTGTGGGTGTACTTAGATGGCAGACCAGTCATGCCAGACTGTCTACTCTCTCAAATGGCAAGAGTGTACCATGGGACAACACACATTGGCAGGGATTCAATGATCAGATTATTCAGACAAAGTTGGTACAATCCGAAGTTTAGGGTAGTCGCAGAGAGCCTTTGCCAGAGATGCTTAATCTGTCAGCAGCAGAACCCAGACAGGAAGACAGTGGTTAGTTGGGGAAAGATTGGAAAGGCAGAAGGACCCTTCACCAAATTGCAGTTAGATTTCATTGAGTTGCCTCCTTGCAATGGACTGAAATATGTACTTGTCATAGTGTGCCTGTTCTCAAGATGGGTAGAGGCATACCCCACTAGAAGAAACAACAGTCTCGCAGTTGCTGAACTACTATTGAGGGAGTGAGTTCCTCGTTTCGGTTTTCCAGTCACTTTGGAATCAGATAGAGGACCTCATTTTAATAATGAGATCATTTGATTAATCTGTGCTGCATTTAACATTGAACAAAAACTGCACTGTGCTTATCGTCCAGAGGCTTCTGGAATAGTGGAACAGCTTAGAGTTGATACCTCGTTTAGGTTTTCCAGTCACTTTGGAATCAGATAGAGGACCTCATTTTAATAATGAGATAATTCGATTAATCTGTGCTGCATTTAACATTGAACAAAAACTGCACTGTGCTTATCGTCCAGAGGCTTCTGGACTAGTTGAACAGCATAATGGCACAATCAAATGAAGATTAGGGAAGGTGTGCGCATCCACAATGCTGAAATGGCCAGATGCATTGCCTCTTGTACTGATGGGTCTCAGAAGTATTCCTGACAGAAAAACGGGATTGAGTCCACACGAGGTACTCATGGGAAGGGCAATGAGACAAGCATTTATTCCTGGACATAAATTGATGAATATAACTGATGATCTGATATTGGACTATTGCAAAGGATTGGCTGAAATGGTGCGTTCTGTCTCTCATCAGGTTGGAGAAGACGCAGTTGAAAGACAACCAGACCAAGCACATGATTTGAATCCGATTAATCTGTGCTGCATTTAACATTGAACAAAAACTGCAATGTGCTTATCGTCCAGAGGCTTCTGGAATAGTGGAACAGCTTAATGGCACAATCAAATCAAAATTAGGGAAGGTGTGAGCATCCACAATGCTGAAATGGCCAGATGCATTGCCTCTTGTACTGATGGGTCTCAGAAGTATTCCTGACAGAAAAACGGGATTGAGTCCACATGAGGTACTCATGGGAAGGGCAATGAGACAAGCATATATTCCTGGAAATAAATTGATGAATATAACTGATGATCTGGTATTGGACTATTGCAAAGGATTGGCTGAAATGGTGTGTTCTGTCTCTCATCAGGTTGGAGAAGATGCAGTTGAAAGACAGCCAGTCCAAGCGCATGATTTGAATCCTGGAGATTGGGTGTTAGTGAAGAAACACGCAAGGAAGTCGTGTCTAGCACCCAGGTGGGATAAACCACGTCAAGTCATACTAGTCACTACCACAGCAGTGAAGTGTGCAGGTTTACCCAATTGGATTCATGCTAGTCATACCAGAAGAGTTCCGAGTCCATCTGAACAACAAGAGCAGCCACTGACTGAACAAGCTGAGACGTCAGAAGTTGAAAGCTGTGACGCTGAAGAATCTAGAGTGATAGATTCTGAAAGACAACTATATGACGAACAGCCAAGTACAAGTCAGGAAGAGTTAATACCAGTGATTGAAATATCTGATGCTGTTGTTGAAACAAGAAGAAAAACTGAATTAAGAAGACAGGAAAATAGAGAGGAAAAGTCAAGGAAAGGAAGAACACACTCAGGTAAAAATAAACAAAGCCATTCAGAAACCTGAGCAGGGAAAGATAGATCTAGAAGAACAAGTTCAGGCAAAAGAAGAAGAACAAATTGAAATAAGACCTGAACAGGAACAGGTAGATCTAGAAGAACATGTTCAGGCTGAAGAAGTACAAACTGTAATAAGACCTGAACAGGTGCGAATAGAGGAAGATCCAAATACAGAAAATACAGAACAAAGACAATCAGAAAGAGAAGAGGAACAAGAACAGATTGTGCCCAGATTAAGTGAAAATAAAAGAACTTTAGAAGGAGACGGAGAAGGAGAAAGTGCAGGTCAAAAGAGTTAGAAAAGGAGACAATTGGCCTGCAGGAGTGAAGAGACTAAAATATCATTTAAGAAGACCAGAAAAGAAACCAGAGCAAGTAAATGAGATTACGAGTCAGACACAATCTAAACAAACATTAGTAAAATTTACAAGAAGAAGCCCAAGATTGAGGATTCTGAACAGAAAATACAAGGCCCCTGAGTGGACCTATGTTATTCTTGAAGAATTTGAAAACTTAGATTTAAGTGAAGAATCAGAAAGAGTACATGTTGCACAGATTGATGAAAGCAAATTAAGACCTCCTTAAGATAAAAGACTGGATTTTAAGAAAATTTAGACAAAGAAAGAGAAAAGACATTTTCTCTGATTAAAGATGGCAGAAATTGGGGGGGCGTGGTCTGCAGCCGCGGAAGATGGCGGCGTAGTTTGTTAGCTGCGCTAGCAACCTAAGTTCTACCTTCGACATCCGGCAAAATCCGATCACCGACGCGGACACGGAGGATGCCCACAGTCGTGGGAGTGTGGCGGCAATCTGCGACGGTGTCCGGCAGCAGCTCCGGGCGCCCGTGAAGGTTGCAACGCGGTGCGCTACTCCCAGTCTGCCTCGGCGGAAAATGGCGCCCGCCTGGGAACAGTGAGCGGAGGCTGCCGGCGATCCTGCTTCCCATCCCTCTTGAGCGGCGGAGAGTCGCATTTCTGAGCGGACGAGTGCCCTGGAGTGACGTGTGGAGCGGGCCAAAAAAGCGGTCAGCGGGGGCTGCCGCATCCGATATCAGCCGTTATTAGCTGTGGGGTGAAGTGGAGCCTGGAGAGACCCGGGGCCTTCCCCAAGTTTGCAGTCCGGTACCTTGGGTCCTCGGGCAGTTGACGGTGCTGGTCAGGTGCCCGGAGCTGCACGGGGCCACAAAGACAGTGTGACTGGTGGGCGGCCCCTCCCCCATTCGTCTGGCGGTTGTGGTGATCGTTGGAGCGTGTCTCTGACTGTGCTGTGACAGTGACTGTCCCCTAGGCATTAGGCCGGAGGCCTACCATATTCTGCCGGGCACTGCACCTTGCAGAGGCCCTGATTGCGTCTCCTGGACTGCCTCCTACGAACTGGTGCGAGTACCTGTGGAGTCCAGGTGGGGCAGCGGACATTTGGCGCGGATCTGTTTGATAGACATTTCAAAAAAGTGAAAGCGGCCAGCGCAGCAGAGACCTGTCGTGAGTGACGGGCCCACCAGATTCTGGAGATACGTGGGTGGCCCTGTGGCTGAGTGGTAAGGAGCTGTCCGTCGAGTGCAGGGCCAGGCGGGGAGTGCTGGTGCTGGTGCTCAGCTGTATCCTGGTTACCGGTCCACCATGGGTCGCAACTGGGCTCTGGGCCAAACCAATCAAATTGACAAATACACTGTCGCAATGAACCGAGAGGATGGTGCGACGGGCGGAGGTCAGAACGACGACCCAGAGGACGGCGGCCCGGATCCCTCTCTGAAAGACATAATGAGGGCCATTAGAGACTTCCGTGGTACCCTGGAGCCGAAACTGGACTCTGTGACAGAAGAGGTGAATCTCCTATGGGCGGATTTCCGGAAGATGTCGGAGAGGGTCTCTGCCGCTGAAACTGGAATTGGGGGCCTGCAATCGAGGACGAAGAGGCTGGAGGAACAGGTGGCCGCTCTCACAAAGAACCAGGCCACCATCCATGCTCGCCTGGAGGACCAGGGAGGTCGGGCTTGTCGTAATAATATTCGCATAGTTGGCGTGCCGGAAGGAATGGAGGGGCCATCGGCGGACTGGTTTGTAGAGGAACTGATCCTAAACCACCTGAAACCTAAACGTCTTTCCAATTTTTTCTCTGTTGAGCGGGCGCACAGAGCCCTGGGAGGAAAGCCCAAACCTGGGGCTCCCCCTCGCACCATCATCGCCCGCATCCTTAATTTCAGAGACAGAGATGCCATATTGCAAGCGGCACGCACTCATGGGGACCTTCACTGGGATAACGCCACCATCCGTTTCTTCCCGGATTTCACACTACAGGTTCAGCGGCACCGGCGCTCCTTCGATGGGGTGAAGAAGGCACTTCGTGACAAGGGCGTGAAATACATGATGCTCTTCCCGGCAAGACTCAAAGTCCTGGATGGAGAAAAGGCCTACTTTTTCGATGCGCCAGCGGATGTCAGCGTCTGGCTAGAAGGCTGGCGAACTGTTGATCGGCAAGGGAGGCGGCCAAACTCCGCAACGAACCGGGGGGACCGTGCCCCTGATCCGGAGGATGGGCGATCTACCAGTGGCAGAGAACAGCAGACGGCTGCGTGACATTGAAACGGCTCTGGAACCGTTGTGTCAGGTGGTAGGCCCTGAATAAACTTTGACTTTGGGCTTCGAGGAATGGGTGGCCGGTTGGTTTGGTTCCATGACGGGTGGGGGAAAGGGGCCGGGGTTCTTAGTCCGCTCCTGGTAAGGGACGATGTCTGAGACGCGAACAGTCCTTGTTCTTTATTGGACCCTGGGGCTGGCGGGGTGGGGACGAAATGTTGTATGTGGGAAGCTCTGTGATATATAGTATGGGGGTGTATGATTCGACACTAGTTGTGTACCTCTTCCATAGGTCTGCAAGCCCACGGTTCCTCATAAATGGTTTTGGTTGGGTTATCGGGGCGACAGGCACTCTGCAAGTTTTCTCGTTGGGTGGTTTGGGACTCACCTGGCAGGGCAGCAGGGAGGGGGAGTTTGGGGGTTGGGTGGTTGACTGGGGGGATCCGAGGGAGTTGGGGGGATGGGGAGTTAGCTCATGGCCATCTTATTCAGTAGGCACTGGGGACTGCGTGGGAGGACATGTCTGAGACAGTAATTCCTCCGAGGGAGCGGTTGAGGTATCGATATGATGGGTGACTCAGCTATGGTGAAAATCTGGACCTGGAATGTTAATGGGCTGGGCAATAAAATCAAGCGAACATTGGTGCTGCAGCATGTAAAGAGACACTGCCCGGATGTGGTCCTTCTTCAGGAGTCGCATCTCAAGGGGAATAGATGTAAGGCCCTCGATCGATTCGGCTACAAAATGGTCATGCATTCGGGGTTCACATCTGGGTCACGTGGGGTGGGCATACTGGTACGTACTACCCTACCTTTTGTTATTTCGGGCACTTGGGTGGATGAGGCGGGTTGTTTCGCCGCAGTGGCGGGTCAATGGGAAGGACGCACATTGGTGTTCTGCTCGTGCTATATACCCCCTGGCCTCCATTCTGGGTGCTTGCCCAAACTGAGCGCGTTTATGACAAACCTCCCAGAGGGAATGCTACTTCTGGGTGGTGACACCAATGCGGTTATGTGCCCAGAGATAGACCGGTCCAATGCCCCGCAGGTAGGAAGGGGGAGAGGGGCCTATCGGATTTTGTCACTGCCATGGGAATGGGGGACCAGTGGCGGGCACAGAACCCCACACTTAGACAATATACATTTTACTCGGCACGGCATGGGTCCTTCTCCAGGATTGACCATTTCTTTACGCGCTCGGACCAGATGGGGGGCTTTGGCACTACTTCTCACCTAGCTAGGGGGATCTCGGATCATTCCCCTGTTTGTACCACCCTTAGGGGCCCGGTCATAAACAGAGCGGTTTTTCCAAGAATTGACCCTTGGCGCCTCAGAGACCCTGAAATTGGTGATAGGCTCAGAGAGGCATCTGAGCTGTATTTTGAGGAGAATCAGGGGTCCGTGGACTCCCAGATTACCTTATGGGAAGTGTACAAGACGGTGCTGAGGGGATTGGCTCAGTCACTTATTGGGGCGAAAAAGAAAGAGGAGTCCCTCCAGATTCGGCTCCTGGAGAGTGAGGTTCATCAACTAGAGGGAGACGCGGCTGCGACCCCTTCAGTGGACACGTGCCACAGGCTTAAGCTGAAACAGAGGGACCTCAGGGCATTGGCCGAGAACAAGGCCTGAGCCTATGCGTTGGCCACGCAACACCGACTGTACGACGTAGGCGATAAGGCGCTCAAATTATTGGCATGGTTGGAGCGCCGGGATAGAGATCGCTCTTGGGTAGCGGCGGTATGGGATGGAGCGGGCAAATTATGCTCGTCCAGCACAGATATAGCAGAGGCCTTTGCGGCTCACTTTGAGAGGGTGTACTCACCTGTATGCACTAGTACAGAAGAGGATTGTGAGGACTTCTTGAGGGACTTTGCGCTCCCCGCGTTGACCGAGGAGACGAGCAAACGACTAGAGGCGGATGTCACAGTAGAGGAGCTAGGGAAAGCGCTCAACTCATTGCAGTCGGGCAAAGCCACTGGTCCGAATGGGCTGCCAATTGAAATTTATAAAAGGCAGGCCTCGGTCGTGACAGCCCCCATGCTAGAGATGCTAAAGGAGGCCCGAGAGCGCGGGCACCTACCCCCTGACCAGAGAGAGGCCATGATTGTGGTGATACACAAGGCTGGGAAGCCGACAGACCGATGTGCCTCGTACCGACCGATCTCCTTGCTTAATGTGGAGGCGAAGGCTCTCGCCAAGGTCCTGGCGGATCGGGTACTCTCAGTGGTCACAGAATTGGTCCATGTGGATCAATCTGGCTTTATGCCCCGCAGAAGTACTCGTCATAACCTTCGGCGTCTCTACGGGGTGTTGTATTTGACTGAAGATGTGGGTGACACTCAGACGGCATTGATGGCGCTGGACGCGTCAATGGCATTTGACCGCATAGAATGGCCCTACTTGTTTATGGTCCTTCGGCGGTTGGGTTTTGGGCCGACCTTCTGCAGTTGGGTACGACTCCTATATGAGCGGCCGTCGGCTTGGGTGCGGGTTAACGGGTCGGTATCTAGGGCTTTCTCCTTACGGAGGGGGACAAGGCAGGGATGCCCTCTGTCCCTTCTCCTCTTTGCACTGGTGCTGGAGCCCTTAGCTCATTGGATCAGGAGGAACCCTTCGATTTGGGGTCTAGCGGCAACGGATGAATGGGAAGAGCGTATATCTCTATACGCCGATGACATCATCCTGTATCTGGCAAGGCCATATCACTCGATTGCCCGAGTAGTTCACCTTTTTGAGTTGTTTGGTAGCTATTCAGGCTATACCATCAACTGGTCAAAGTCCGTGATCTTCCCTTTGTCGGGCTCTCCCCCTCGAGTTCCGTCTAGGTGCTCCGCACCGGTAGTCCTGGAAGGATTCAAGTATTTAGGGGTGTACATCACTCGTAACAGACAGGAGTTCTTCGAGAGGAATCTCGAGCCCCAACTGACTCGCCTGCAGGCAGACGTGGCCCACTGGCGCACTCTTCCGCTCTCTCTCATGGGAAGGGTGGCCATGTTTAAGATGCTCACACTGCCGAGGCTGCTGTATGTTCTGCAGAACACCCCCTATCCGATACCCGCAAGTGTATTCAGGAGGATCTCTCAGGCGGTGCGCACCTTGTTATGGGACGGACGGTCCCCTAGGATAGCGCTATGCAAATTACACAGGGGGGTGTACGACGGAGGGTTGGCAGTCCCAGATATCAAATTATACTACTGGGCGGCACAATTGCAGGTTGTTAATGATTGGGTGTATGCTGATAGTAACGAACCAGCCTACAGGGTGGACAGAATGGTTATGCCAAGGGGCACTTGTGAAACTCTCCTGAAGGCGTGGCCAGACCATACGAGGGTAGTCGTTCACTGCTGGCAGGAGGCAAATCGGCTCCTGGGATGGGATGGCAAGCTCACCGGGAAAACTACACTTTGGCAGGGGGACCTGTTGAGGGAAGTGGCGACGTTAACAGGGTTCAGGGGTTGGCAGCAAATAGGCATTGACTATCTGGGGGACGTCTGGAAGGGAGATGCTATCCGCCCTTTCGAGTATCTCCAGAAGGAGTACAGTCTACACACCTCCCAGAGCTATCAGTATGTGCGCCTCCAGCATGCGCTCTGCTCCCACATACCTAGTGGCACAGTGGTCCCGGAGTATTCCCCGATGGAAGATCGTTTGTTACTGGACCCTATCGAGGAGAAACCCACATCCACCATCTACCGGAAATTGTTAAACAATATACCAGATCCCTTGGTCAGTCTCAGAGCGGCCTGGGTTCAGGACCTTGGGAGCCTAGATGAAGAGGACTGGCAGGATGCGCTTCAGGGGCCCAGGGAAATCGCTATCCGATCCCGGTTTTGACTTGTGCAGTTCAAAGTCCTCCATCGCACATACTATCCTCGCACTCATCTTTATACATGGGGAAGGTGTCTGTCGGCGCTCTGTGTGCGGGGCTGTCAACAAGAGGGCTCCTTCTTTCACATTATTTGGGAGTGTCCGGTGATTAGTACACTATGTCCAGGGTAGCGGGAGTGCCAGTCCCGATGGACCCGAAGTGGCTCCTCCTGCTGATTAAAGGGGACAGTGACTGGTCGAGGTATGTTGAGCTGTGGCTGTCCCTGGCGGCGGGGTAGCGAAACGGAATATTGCTAGGGCCTGGGGGGTGCGGGCGCCCCCTTTATGGGAAGATTGGCAGCGGGATCTAGACTGGTGTCAAAGAGCGGAAGAAACGGTATATAAAAGCAGGGGGTGCACGGGAAAATGGAAGAAAATATGGGCGCCATGGCGCAAATACAGAGAGGCAGTTGCCCTTGTGTCGGAATAGTCCAATTGTATTGATGAAAGACATTTGTTATTCACTGATGTGTAACTCCCGGAAGATGTCTGTATTGTTCCCTAAGGTGCTATTTGTGCATGGTGTTGTATCGTATGGTCTTATGAGCATTGTTACAATAAAAAGATTACCAAAAAAAAAAAAAGATGGCAGAAATTGAAAATACTGAAAGACCGAAGCGAAGTTTAAAAAGAAAATGTTTAAGATTCTGTTTATGTAGTATTATATTAGCAGTATTAGTATGGTTATTCCTAACAGTGGGAGTACCTTTGTTGATGGAAACAAGTAACAAGAACAGTACAATTACTAATGAAAAGGTAGATAGAATAAATGGAACTAAAATAGAAATAGGGGTAGAAGATTAAATAAACTATCATAATGAATCAGACAATTATCCGTCTTTAAATGTGTTTACTAAATTGTTATTTCAATATGTTAATACAATGGAAATTAGTAATTGTTACGTTTGTATGAAGTTACCCTCATCATTGTCAGAAGGGGTGACGTATCACCATATACCTCTAACATATGGTGTATCATGTAGTGTTTTATCAAGTTTATTTTACGTAACAGGGAAACTTCAGTATTTTTATTCAAACTTAGATGTAGTATTTTCAAGATTGCCTATTAGAAAGAATATGAATCCAGTAGTTAGTAGTAAAAATGCACAGTTCATGGGTGAATTCTTCTTAACAATGAGTTCAATAGATGCAGCTCAGGCACACAAGAATAATCTAACGTGTATATTACATGAAGAAGAAAAAGAATTTTTGAATTTAGTAGAAGAAAGGAGACAGGATTTAACAAAGAAAGCTGCTGAACAGAAACCCCATGTACCTCCATGGGCTGAGAAAGAGGGAATTTAAGCAAAGGACGAAGCTCGTGCTGCGATGTCCCTAGACTTTGTGAAAAGGGGAAAGTTCTGCCTCCATAGGTTAAAGACAAATTATAATAACAATTTCATTGGTTCCAGTGAGTGTGAACACAACTTCCTAATTCTAGGAGGGTGGGGAATAAAAGGGGGAAATGACCCTGTATTTCCAGGAATTTATTATGTATGTGGGAATAATGCCTATTATAAGTTACGTGCAAGATGGTACGGGAGCTGTTATTTTGGAATAGTCTTTCCACAAATCTACCATGTAGACAGAATCAATGGAATCAATGGAAAATTTAATGGACTAACACGGAGAAGAAGAGCTAGTTTTTCTTTAGTAGTAGGTGATATATTTAGTGCATTGATACCCTCAGTTGGAGCCATTTTAAATTCGCGTAAAATTTGCAAATTATCAACCAAAGTTGATCATCTTTCCACAGATACTGCAGGTGGATTCTTAATGATTAACACAGAGATGGTTGCAATAAGGTCTATGGTTTTACAAAATCATCTTGCTCTTGATATTTTATTGGCAAAAGAGGGCGGAGTCTGTGGTATGCTGAAAATTCAATATTGCTGCACTTATATTCCGGACAAAAGTAAGGAAATTAAAGGGTATATTAGAAATATTACAAGAATGCATAATGACTTGACCCAACTGGAGGTTGACAGTGTATGGGGAAAACTAACAAAGAGTATAACATCAATAGGGAATTGGTTTACTAATTTTGGGAAAAGTTTTCTAGGTTAAATAATTTTACCAGTAGTTGTGATAATAACAATAGTAGTAACAGTAATGATCACATGTAAATGTTGCAGAAGAAAGGAAAAGAAAAGAATACATTTAGAAAGTGAAGGGAGAGGAAAGAAACGAAAGAGAGATTATGATGAAATTCAACTAGAAGAAATGAAAGGAAAACTATACAAAAAGATGAAAGATTTAGAAGGAAAAGAAGTAACTGATGAAATAAGGAGAGAAATAGGACAAAAGTGAGATGTGCTAAAGTTGGCATCTGGCAAGGGATGGGTAATTTTGTGATGGCTTAAAATGCCATCAGAGAGGGGATTGATGGAGCAAGGTCTCGTAAGAAAGAGACTTGCTCGGAGGCAATCCTCTCGTTTAACTCATTAACAAAGTTACTAACCATGTTTTGTGAATAATTAATATGCACCACATGAACACGCGGGTTAGCGAAGCTTACTTATGTGTGTACTAACGCGAATAACAATGAAAACGGACTAATACCGCTTTAAACAGGGAAAACTGTTGTGCGCATGGAGGGAAATTCTAGCGCATGAGCAGAAGACAGTAAAATGGCGTCTTAAAGTCTTGCGTGCATGGCATCTGCTTAGCTGAAACTAAAAACAGGCAATTTTACTAATGCTAATGCGGGAAAAGTATTAATAAGAGAACGTGAATAGAGTAGAAGTGGGAGGTAGACAGTGAGACCATTTATTTTGTGAAAATAACATTTGTCTTTTGACTTTATTATTAGTGCGCATTTGGGCCTTTCTTGTATAACCGGACTAGATGAAATGACGCAACTCATGCGCATGCCTACTGAGTGAAGCTATGAAGGTCAATGACGAAGCACTTGAATGGAGGCCAAAATTGGAGCGCCATGTCCTGAGAACGGATGGTGAAAAGTTCAGCAATGTCATGTTCTATTCTTCATAGTGTCATAAATATTGCAAATTGGATACATGTAGTGGATGGGAATAAAGTTTTAATAAAAATTAATGGGATGGGTTTGCGAACAATGGTTTAACAGAATAGAGTGACATGTAAGGATGGTGTAATGATCATCCCCCCTTGCCTGACCAATTAGATTTCGTATTTTTACGATATTGTAACTTTAGTGGGTGGAACATGAGTATACGAAGGTATAATTAAGGTAGCTTTAGTTAGTTAGTAATGAAGAGGGGGACGCAGAGCTCGGGATGCTGTCTGAGAGTCGGGATGCTGGGAGATATGCTGTGAGGTGCTGTTGAAGACTCGAATGCAGACGCTGAAGAAGAACTTTCTATCCTAACTTAATTAGGTTAGATCAGAAGATTGCGGAAGAATCTCAAGGAGGAAGAGAGTGTCAGAGAGGGGTGCAATGCAATTCGTCGGTATTCTAGAGAGGTAATCTATCCTGTCCTGAATCCTGTCCTGAAGTCTTTGTCTCCTGACCTACCTGGGGACCCTTACGAGCCCTTTGGCCAGGGGGTTGGTCTTTCACACCATTCTTGGTAATTATAATTTCATGTTATTTGCAAATATTCTTTTCTCTCTGTCCTCTCCCTTTCTGAGCATTAATTATTGTATGAGTCCGAAGTGTATGTTTTAATGTTTAATCAATTGAATTTCTCTCCTAAGAATGAGGGTGACTACACTGTATTTTTGAAAAGGTTCACATGCATTTAATTTGGATAAAGATTTTAAAACCTTCCTGAGTCTGTGATCATTTACTTCAAACGGAAGAATAGTTAAGGGTTAAGTTAATTATCACCATCAACTAGTTCAATAATGGTCCATTGACCAGAGGAAAGAACTTTTTGATCAGTGAGAGGTTAGTTAGGAGAATTAAATAACTAAACCTGAACATTGTGAAGTATAAATATAAAACTTTAACCACTCCAGTGGTTTACTCAATGTGTGTGTGTTTGTATGGGCCCAGGTGAGTATATGGTAGTAGAGTATCTGTTGTTGGTATACCGCTGGATCACTATAACTAGAGTAAGCTGAGGTTAGTTAGCATGAATGCTTGCAACATCGACGCTGAGAGAGAGACGAGTATGCCGCATCGAGAGAGAGCATCAAGATCATCATAGAGAGAGAGAGAGGCAAGAGCAGACTGGGAAGATTCAGACCTGAAATGACAGCCTGATTAGATTCAAAGATTTGCGGAAGAATATCGAGGAGGGAGAGAGTGTAAGAGAGGGAATCGCCCTGGTACGTCGGGTTTATAGAAGAGTCTAGTAAGTATTTATCCTGTCCTGATCCTGTCCTTTAGTCTTTGTCTCCTGATCCTAAGTCAGGGGACCTCCACCATTCCTTTTGGCCAGAAGGTTTGGTTTTCCGGTCATTGATTATCCTATCTCAAATTTGCATATTTCTTTGCAAATATACGTTAATATGTGTCTTTTGTCTCTACATCTATCCACTCTTATGCATTGATTTTTGTTGAATGAGGTTGTGTAATTGAATGTATTTGTTAAATGAAATTTCTCTCTCACATTGAAGAATGATGGAATTTGCACTGTGAATATGTTATGATGAGCGTTCAACTTTATGACTGAAAATTTAGATAAAACTTATAAATCTTATTCAGAGTCTGTGGTCATTTTATTAAGAGCTGTGCATTAGTTAAGAAGTTGTTAAAATCACCATCAACTAACTCAACTAATGGTCCATCGACCAGAGGAAGAGTGTTGATTCATGAAGATTAGTTAGGCATTGTAATGTCAATTCAACCTGAGTTGTGGTTACAGGGACATAACTAATCAGAACTTGAGTGAATTACAAAAACTACCCCCCCAGCGGAGCGTTCAGGGAGTGTGGATGAACATTTTTGTATGAAAAGGTATATGGGCCCAATGTTGTGAAATATGCAACCCTGGGGGTTTCCACTGGATCAACACCACATTTTTACAGTGAAAACTGACCCTTTTTTTGCAAAGTGCCTAGCTGTGTATTTTGAACCCTAGCTGCCTCACTGTGGATTTTGAAACCTAGCTCTGCCGGCACCTAGGGAAACCTAGCAATCCTATACATTTTTGAGTACTAGACACCCAGGGAAATCCAGGAGGGGGTGAATTGTGTGGCTCTCTCCAGGTTCTGTTACCCAGAATCCCTTGCAAACCTCAAACTTTGTAAAATAAACACATTTTCCTCATATTTCTGTGATGTAAAGTTCTAGAATCTATGTGGATCCACAAAATTCCACTCACCCCGCATTTCCCTAAGTCTTTCAAAAAAATGGTACATCACTTGTGTGGTTAGGCCTAGTGCCCACGACAAGAAGCGGCCCAAAACGCAACGTGGATTCACCACATTTTTACAGTGAAAACTGACCCTTTTTTTGCAAAGTGCCTAGCTGTGGATTTTGAACCCTGGCTCTGCCGGCACCTAGGGAAACCTAGCATACCTATACATATCCTGAAAACTGGACATCCAGGATAATCCAAGATGGGGAGACTTGTGTGGCTCTCATCAGGTTCTGTACCCCAGAAACCCTCGCAAACCTCAAACTTTGTAAAATAAAACACATTTTCCCAAAATTTTAGTGATGGAAAGTTCTGGAATCTGCATGAATCCACAAGCTTCCACCCACCACGCATTACCCAAAGTCTTCTGATATTAATGATGCCACACTTGTGTGGGTAGGCCTAGTGTCCACTACAGGATACGGCCCAAAACGCAACGTGGGCACACCACATTTTTACAGTGAAAACTGACCCTTTTTTTGCAAAGTGCCTAGCTGTGAATTGTGAACCCTAGTGATCCAGTGGTATACCAACAACAGATACTCCACTACCATATACTTGATCCAGCGGTGTACTAACAACAGGTACTCCACTACCATATACTCACCTGGGCCCATATAACTTCTCGCATTTAATACCTAGTAGACCGCTGGAGCTTTGCAATTTATAAATGTTATGTCTGAGGAATAGTTATGTTTCTTGTTCTAACTAAACCTTTCACTGATCAAAAAGTTATTTTCTCTGGTCGATGGACCATTAGTTGGAACTAGTTGATGGTGACAATTAACGTAACTTACTAAACATTCTTAATATAATAAGCACAGACTCGGGAAGTTTTAAAATCTTTATCTAAATTAATGAAATGTGAACCATCTCAAAGTTTCAGTACAAACACCCTCATCCATAAGAGTGTCAATTCAATCAATACTCAATAATTCAGAATCACACAATATCTATATTCAGAAAGAAGAGGACAGAGAGAAAGAAGAACATCTATCAAAACGATGAATTTATAATTACCAAGTATGGTGTGAAGACCAACCCGCTGGCCAAAGGGCTGGTAAGGGTCCCCGGGATAGATCAGGAGACAAAGACTTCAGGACAGGACACGTCACCTCTCTAGATACCGACGACTGCGTCGCACCCCTCTCTGACACTCTCTTCCTCCTCGTGGTTCTTCCGCGATCTTCTTTCTAACCCAATTAAGTTAAATAGATGGTTCTGCATTCAGTTTCTTCATCAGCGCCTTCACAGCATCAGCACCACCCACAGCACCGA
The DNA here is from genome assembly GCA_963921515.1 of Calotriton arnoldi. NCBI lineage: Eukaryota > Metazoa > Chordata > Amphibia > Caudata > Salamandridae > Calotriton > Calotriton arnoldi. The sequence goes on from CAWUFW010012751.1 coordinate 411,327, forward strand.
CAGCATCCTGAGCTCTGCAGCATCGACGTCTTAGCCCTCTCTCACTAACTAAACTACCTCAATTATACCTTTCTATCACCATGTACCACCCATTAATGTTTCAATATCGTAAAAGACTAACTCTGATTGGTCAGGCGAGGGGGATGATCATCACACCATACTTACATTTCACTTATTTCACTGTACCATTGTCTTTTAACCCATCCCCTCAGACTTTATTAAATCATTTCCTTTCCCATACATCTCCAAACTTTATTAATACAAAATGTTGCAATATCATGAATAAAGCTCCTTCATATGAACTCTTCACCCTCATGTTCCCAGGGCACATCTTCGCTGGCCTTGGACGCGTGACAAATCCTTAGTCATCTTTTCCTCATTCTCTCTTTGGTGCGCATGCATGGGGTTACGTCAGTCAGTTCAATTCAGACAAGTTCAAGAGGCACAAATGCGCACTAATAATAAAGTCAAAAGAAGAAATGTTATTCTCAAAAATAAAAGATTTCACTGTATACCACCAACCTCTACTCTAACCCACTTAGATTATTGTTACCCTTTCTGCATTTGCGTTAGTATAAAAACTTATTTTCGATTCTGCGAAGCAGGTGCCATGCATGTGAACTTTCAAGCGGCCATTTTAGTACCTTTTGCGCAGGAGCAAGATTTTCCCTCCAAGCATTAGTACATCATACTAAGTAGATGCAGTAGACGCATGCGCAGTAAAGATCCCTTGTTAAAGTTCATCTGAGTCCTTTGTTCATGTTAATGCAATTAGTAAACACATATGCAAGCTTCACTGTCCCGTGTGTCTTTTCTAAAATGCGAATTATTGATCTCAAACACGTTGTTAGTAGTTCGTTAATGAGTTAAACGAAAGGATTGCTTCCGAGCAAGTCTCATTTACGAGTCCTTGCTCCATCAATCCCCTCCCTGATGGCATCTTAAGCCATCACAAAATTAGCCATCTCATCCCAGATACCAACTTTAATACTTCTCAGTTTTCTCTATTTCTTTTCTAAATTTTCATCAGACAACTCGTTTCCTTCTAAATCCCTCATTTTCTTATATAATCTGCCTTTCATTTCTTCTAGCTGTATTTCATCATAATTTCTTTTTCTTTTCTATCCCTTTCCTTTTCTTTCAAAATGTATTTTTCCTCTCTTTCCTTTTCTACAACACTTACACGTAATTATTATCAACATCACTACCGTTATCATCATGACTAATGGTATTATTATTTGACCTAGGAAACTTTTCCCATAATCAGCAAACCATTTCCCTATTGATGTTATACTTTTCGTTAGTCTTCTCCACACACTGTCAACCTCCAGTTGGGTCAAGTCTTTATGCATTCTCGTACTGTTTTCAATATATCCTTTAATTTCTCTGCTCTTGTCCGGAATATAAGTGCAGCAATGTTGAATTTTCAACATGCCACAAACTCCACCTTCTTTTGCTAATAATATGTCAAGAGCAAGACGGTTCTGTAAAACCATAGACCTAATTGCAACCATCTCTGTGTTAATCATTAAGAATCCTCCTGCAGTATCTGTAGAAAGACGATCAACTATGTTGACAATTTGCAAATCTTACGTGAATTTAGAATGACTCCAACTGAGGGTATCAATGCACTAAATATATCACCTACTATTGCAGAAAAACTAGCTCTTCTTCTCCGTGTTAGTCCATTAGAATTTTCATTGATTCCATTGATTCTGTCTACATGGTAGATCTTTGGAAAAACTATACCAAAATAACAGCTCCCATACCATCTTGCAGGTCACTTATAATAAGCATTATTCCCACATGCATAATAAACTCCTGGAAACACAGGATCAGTTCCCCCTTTTAGTCCCCACCCTCCTAAAATTAGGAAGTTGTGTTCACATTCACTGGAACCAATGAAATTGTTATTATAATCTGTCTTTAACCTATGGAGGCAGAATTTTCCCCTTTTCACAAAGTCTAGGGACATCGCAGCATGAGCTTCGCCTTTTGCATAAATTCCCTCTTTCTCAGCCCATGGAGGTACATGGGATTTCTGTTCAGCAGCTTTCTTTATTAAATCCTGTCTCCTTTCTTCTACTAAATTCAAAAACTCTTTTTCTTCTTCACGTAATATACATGTTAGGTTATCCTGTGTGCTTATGCTATGTCTATTAAACTCATTGTTAGGAAGAATTCACCCATGAACTGTGCATTTTTACTACTAACTACTGGATTCATATTCTTTCTAATAGGCAATTCTGAAAACACTACATCCAAATTTGAATAAAAATACTGAAGTTTCCCTGTTGCGTAAAATAAACTTGATAAAACACTACATTGTTGTATACTTTATAGGGTGTCCATAAACGGGCTTTCTAGACTCATATCCTTATATAGGCACAATTCGCCTTGCCCTTATATAGGCATAAAATCCCAGACCTTATTTAGGCATAAACCATGCACTCCAAATACAGGCATGGATTCCGACATTCGTCCACCCTAGCGTCTCAACGAGTCCATAAAAAAACAGACCCTCAGGCTGCGGGAGTTTCCCTTGCCCAGGACTATTGATTTCTTTTCTTCAAGGACTCATACATTATGCATGAACCGTTAATCCCTAGAGGTTCATTCATGACGTCTTTCGCTGCCCAACTCACGTCAATGCTAACATTTTCAGGTATAAATATACCTTCCCAAACCCCTGTAAATCAGAGGAGAACTCGACTTCAGAGGAGCCCGTTTCCCGGCCGGACGCACTGAGAAGACGCTGTCATTCCTGCACGCAGAGAGTCCAGCTTCCAGTGATCTAACTTCCCTTGCGGGGTGTTGGAGTTCGAGTCCGGAAAAGAGATTCCTACCTCTCTCATTCTTCAGGTATGGAGCAGACTAGAACCTAGAGGGACTCTTGGCATACTAGACTCTTGGCATACTAGACTCTTGGCATACTAGACTCTTGGCATACTAGGCGTAACTTACTCTTAGTATACTCTAGTCAGGAATACAGCACCTACTTCTACTTCTCCCTACACCTAGGAAAGGTTAGGCACACTGGGTAGACCTAGGATAGAAACGCGTCGTATGAGTACTCGCATTTTTAGGCTGTGTCATTTTATGTAAATGCATATATGCTGAAAAGATAATGCTAACGCAGTATTATTTATTTCTACTGCTCACTCTGTACATTATTTATCTCGCATACTGTCTTGTGATCGTAACAGCACATCTAACTTACAACAGAAACAAGACTGTTCAATAAACCTTTTATTGAAACGCCCGTCTGTTATTTCTGTGTAACTTTGAGACGTAACTGAATCCTGCACAACTGAGCTGAGTGAAATAGTTATCTATTGTTTCTACGACTCTGGGACACGTCCTGATTCTGTAAGGGAAACACAGTGGTCATGTTTTGCGGCTGCCAGAAACTACTCCCTTCTTGTTGTCAAGAAGTTTCTAGTGGCCTCTGAGCTAGCTGGCACAAGTAATTAAGTTTAATATACTCGATAGGGACATACTGACCTCAGTCCTATGTCAAACCTATAGGATATATTATTCCAATGCGCAGAGCCTATTAGGGAAATAGGAGCTACACTACATGGCGCCCAACGTTTGGTAAGGCAGTAATTCAACGTTAGATACTGAGTAACTCAGCTGTGCATTTATTCTTTTCTCTCTCAGAGACCCCTACCCATATACTCCAAAAGACGTCTGGAGTGGGCAGGGATAGTATCCGCCACGGCTACATAGGGCAGTACCCTATATATTTGCTGTTTGGTTTGCTCAGCGTTGAAGGATACAGTGTTCCACAATATTGTGCACCTTATCTTTGTTTCCTTGAAATTTGTTCTACATTTTTCATAAAACAAAATGTCCTTAAACGGGGACAATCCCGCCGGAAATGGTGTAGCTGCGGCTGATCCAGCCCAACCAGCACTTTTTAACTTCACCGGTTTAAATGAAACCGAGGAGGGTGTCATTGACATCGCTCCAAACTTAAGAAGAGCCATTACTCTAAATCTTATAAAACATGGCCTACCACCGAGAGGAGGTAGAGCAGTTTTCGTGATTGAGGCACATGAATCCTTTCAGACAGAGGTATTCTATTCATGGGTAATATTTCCTGAATCTAATCCAGTAACTAAAATGTTTCACTTCTACAAGGAAGATGAAACACCAGAGGAATACATTCCTTTTGAGGATATAGAGATTCCATTAACATACCAGGAGCATCAGCTCTGGTTTAAAGGCGCCCTAAAACATCACAGAAATATAACCAGGTTCGGTCCACTAGGTAGACCAGGAGCAACTTGGCCGATTCTAGCCGGCTACACACCTCATCCTGAACTTGACATAATGTCAGATGAGGAACTACTTACTCAACTCACAGAGTTAATAAAAATCTACAGACAATTGGTTCAATATGTCATGCGGACTTTCACAGTCCAACCACCATTAACACTTCCCAATCAGACCCCTCACCAGGGGAACAATCTAAAAATTACACCACAGACTCTATACGCAGTCATGGGTAAAATGCCCACTAAGCGGGAACAAATTCCATTTTGGATAGCTCAAAAAATTACTCAAATCGAAGCAGTATTTCCAAATACTAGCCCGCATGAGAAACACAGAATCCTAACCATTAGTTTACCAATGGGGATCACACCACAACTGGAAGACTGCAGCACTTGGGGCTCAGTCTTTGCGGCCATCTACACTAAAACACACGGCATTCCGTCAATTGCGGTAATACCTGATGTCCTAAAACAAATTCAAAACGAATACGGGGCAGAGCCTGCTTTAAATTTAGGTATGAAATTACTGAGAAATTTTGACCAGGTCTCAACAATAATATTGTCAAATATTAAAGGGGAGGCAGCAGCAGTGGCGATCCGACAAAATTAAGGGAATTTGATGTTACAGAACATCAAACAGAGCTACCCAGAATTATAGAACAATCATATGCAGAATTAGGCAGAGATAGTTTGGGTGGGAGACCAGCTAAACCAAAACTATCTGAAAGTCCTGAGAAGTACTCAATTAAACAAACTCCTACATCTTCTAAAAAGAAGTGGGAGTCTACTAAACAAAATTCAAATGAGAAAAGATCTCAATCCCGAGGTAGGTCTCCTCAAAAGGAGCCCTCTGAAAGGAGGTACAACCTCAGGAATAGGGATAATTTGAGAAAACCTGATAGGTATCAAGATAATGATACACGTTCCTCTCGTCCGTTTCAGGTCTCATCACAGACTTCGGAAAGAAGAGAACGAACAGAACATAGAGAAGAACGCGTGAAATCGAAAGACGACAAGCACGCAACAAAAATTAAAGCTAAACCTCAATTCTCCAAAAAGAAAGTAGCAGGTCTAATAGTAAGACATGCCGAGAATTCTGAGAACTCAACTCAAGAACGGAGAATGGGCTCAGACAATGCTGGACAGTGCAGCAGAAGTCACAATAGCTCGCCAGAACCTGATGGAACTTCTGGAGATAGTGGACTTGAATGAGTACATTACAGTAGAGACTGTAGACACCAGGGTTAGTACTCCACAAAGGTTATATGAAATAACACTCCGGATGGAGGGAGACAAACCTAGACAGGTTAAAGCACTTTTTTGGGAAAAACGATCAAAGGGTTATGACATACTTCTAGCAGAAAAAGACTGGCCACCACAATTTGTCAGGGAGTGCCCACACGGCGAGGACATGATTATGTCTGCCTTCTCCAATCACATACCAATTCACTCAAAATATACATATGCCAGAAAATGGGCAGTGGCCAGGCTCCAGCATTATATAAAAATCATGTAGGATGGGATGAGGACTCACCTCACCATAAAATAAATCTGAAACATGAACCTACTGCTCAGAGGCAGTATCCTATTAAGCAAGAAGCTAAAAAACAGGTCAGGGAGATTTTAAATCAACTTGAATACCAAGGGGTGATTGAAACATGCACCTCCTCCATGAACAATCCTTTGTTTCCTGTCTCCAAACCAGACAATACATATCGTCTAGTTTTGGACTACAGACATTTAAACACTTGTTCTAAGACTTTTGCAGTGCAAAATGCACACAGCACAGCATTAATGAATAACATTGTGCGTAAAAAATACAAAACAACATTAGACATCTCAAACGGTTTCTTTTGTCAAAATATAGCACCTGAAAGGCAGGTACTTAACGGCATTCTCCATAATGGGGACCCAGCGTCACTTTTGTCGACTCCCACAAGGGTTCAAGAACAGCCCAGGTTTATTCTCAGCGAGAGTAACGGAGTTACTACAAATTTATGACAACGAGGCATTGTCTTATGTCGATGACATCTATCTGACAGACGATGACTTGGAAAAACACTTGAACAGGGTGAGCACCATTATATTGGGATTCGCCTCTGAGGGCTATAAGTTCAACTTTAAAAAATCCAGAATTGCCCATCTCAATGTCCTATTTTTTAGGATATGAGCTTTCAAGTGAAGGCAAGAGCTTGGCAGCTAACTTTCTAGAGAAATGTGCGCTGCTCCAACCTCCAAAAACGCTAAAAAACTTTCAATCAATACTGGGATTCCTAAATTTTGGAAGAACATACATTTTAAACTACGCAGAAAGGGTTAAACCTCTCTACGCATTAATCAAACCTGATTTCACAATTAAAAACTGGACACACGAACACACAGAAATTTTGCGTTCACTCCAGGCTAACATGTTAGCAACAAATCACTTACAAACACCCGTAAATCAAAGAAATTTGGTGATTCGAATAATTTCGGGTCAATGTGGCTTCACTTACTTAACCTTTAATGAGGGTGAGAAAGTACCAATTGCATACAAATCACATTTGTATACACAAGCGGAAATGCGCTTCAGTTCAACTGAAAAAATTCTGACAGCAGTTCAAACAGCTGTAGCAAAAGAAAGAGCCTTAGCCCAAGGGAAACGCATAATTGTTGTTACCCCAGTACTGGCTTTAGAAGCGGTCACAAAAGCGAGCATTCCGAATGCTAAAGCTTTACATCCGAGATGGATACAGTGGGTTAATTCTCTTGCTGCAACTGATGTTGAATATGTTTTTGATCCAGATTTAAAAACACAGGCATTTCTCCAATATGAACAAGAATGTCCTCTGCCCACTGAGATTCTGCCTCTCGATCAGTATGAATTCGTAATTTACACTGACGGATCCGCACAGCCCGCAACAGGGAGTAAGCAAGCTTACAGTGCAGCGTGTGCTATCGTTAAAGGTCGCATGCGAAATGGCATCTTCAGACCTATGGTCACACAAACTCAGTCACTAGGTGATTGTACAGCTCAGCGAGCTGAACTACAGGCATTCAAACTGGCACTTGAGAGTACGGATCGAGAATTCCTCACACTGATAATGTGCGATTCCTATTACTGTGTTCAGTCGTATAATGACTATATACGAACCTGGCTTGAAAATGGTTTCAAAGATGCGAAGGGTGGCACAATAAAGCACAAATTGCTTTGGGAACAAGTAGTTCAGTTGAAAAACGAACTACCAAAGGCTCACGTGATTCACAAACTGAGTCATCAGCGTGATGGCGTTCACGTTGCAGGGAATTCATTGGCTGACGAAGCCGCGAAGGGGGCTGTTCAGACGGCTACCGTAGCTGCGATCACTCGTTCAAAAACAAAAATAGACGGTGAGATAATGTTAGCTGTCAATGCTTCAAGCAAAGGCAGCAGTGCAGCGTTACCAAAAAGTTTCCACTCAAGTACTCTTATGTAATTGATGCGAATAACGTTCCTTTTGCTCGAATCCCTGGAGTGGGGGATAGGGTAATTCCAAACATGGAACGAAGAGCAGCCTTGATTTATGAAACACATTTGGGGGAGGGTCTGTCATCAAGGGATCTCAAAAACAATTTTGACATTAAAAGAGATGTACTGGTGGCCTGGAATGAATACACACATTCACATATTCATGAACAACTGCTTAGACTGTAAATTACAGCGAGAGCGCCACCAGACACCATGCAGCGAATGCGGCAGCCCAGTGCAGACACCACTGTTAGACAGCATTAGGCTATCTACTCGCCTACGTCCCACTGGACAAAAGCATTCCCGCAAATACTGAATCTAGGTTCCTATGGTTATGGCCTCAGCACTCGGCTGACGCTCGAACTGTTATAAAAGATTTGCGAGTCTTTATCGGCACATACGCAATAGGCACGCTACATTCTGACCAGGGTCCTGCGTTTAGCTCTAGGGCTTACAAGGAGGCCATGGCCAGTCTGGGCGTTGCATTGCGGTACTCCTCTCCATTCCATCCTGAGGGAAATTCTGTTGTGGAAAGGAAAAACCGGGACATAAAGCAGTCTATAACAGCTAGGGTATTAGGCTCGGGTGATGGGTGGGTCAAACACCTCATTAGCGTTCAGCGCTCACTTAACAACCTGCCAAGAAGTTCTCTAGGGGGTCACTCCATATGAGGTCCTATTTGGGACAAGAATGTGGGTTCCAGACTTAGAACACGTAGGCACAGTGGTGGACATGAAAACATTTGATATCAAAGATCGTTTGGCTGTTTTACAGGATCTTAACAAATTAAGAACGAAACAAAGCAACGTATCCCTACAGCCAACCACCACTGGGGAAACATCGGCGGTCCCAGCAAGGCCTGTCTGGATTCCAAAAGTTGGGGATCTAGTCAGAGAAAAAATAGCGGACAAGAAGGAATTTGGACCTTCTTACAGACAACTGGTACCTGTTCTAGCTGTTCAAGGAACAAGGACAGTACTTCTGCCGCCCCTTGCTGGAAGAAAGGAGAAAAGATTTGTGTCAATCGACCTGATCAAACCACAGTATGTGGCCAATACTAAGCAGTAGGCCTCGTGGACTCCGACCTAGTAGCAGACGCACTCCTCTCGCTACTATTCAAGAGGTTCAGACTGAAAGACTGATCACGATCGAGAATTCAGCTGTAACAAATGAAGGACTAAGCAACCAGGCTATGGAACTCATCCCTCTTGATAACCAAGTAACAGTTCGTCCAAATACACCTGTCTACACTAACGTGACTCTTGAAGAACTGGTTCCTGTGATTTCAACGAATCCTGATGCAATTCCAACAATTGAAGGAACTGCTTCTGGCTATTTCATTGACTTTGATACGTTCTCAGAAGATCCAAGCGAACCTGAAACGACGCCAGCATCATCAAAATTCAAGCAGCAAGTACAAGACTTTATTCACTTTCTGAAAAAGACTTATCTGGTTTCTCCATGGATTGAACTCTGGATTACATCTGGACTTTTTGTTTTTCTGCTCTGGCTAGCTTTGGTAACAACAGTAAGCATGCTTATAAATGGCAGATACATCCATGTGAACAGTGAAGGAAAAGACGTGAATGTACTTTTGAAACCACATAAATCTTCCCATCGTGAAGCAAGAGACTTGTCATCAGTGAACATCACAGCTGTTCCTATACAGGATGGTATAGTGTGGGACAAAACAGATTATGAAATCTTCGGTCCAAGTGAACAATTGAACATTCCACATTTATTTAAAATTTCACTAAGTGATTTAATTACGTCCAGTACCTATTCAGATGATTGGGACTTTGAGACTGTGACCGATATAATGTTTGATCTAGAAAAATCTGCTGCATTTTCTAAGAATGAATTTTTAGAAGGTTCATCTGATTATGAAGAACTGTATTGCTATAACCACTATGGTCATCATTATTTGCCCAAAACTGCATATCCAAGAAATGTGTTTATGTTTAACCAATGGGAACATTGTCCTACACCACCACAAGGTAGATCGAAAACTTTTGCTAGTAAGTTTCCATATTTTTCAGGTTATAATACATCTGACCCAGAAACGTTTTACTACAAAAATTTAAACAAAACAGGACTGAAAATTATGTTAACAAATACGAAACAGATTTACTCTGAAGCATTTATTGCCCAACTGTCTATACAGGGTTTCGACTTATGGAAAGACACAATTGAGACAAAAACTGTCTGGGGTAGTAAAGATTGGCAAGTACAGGGTATAGAAGCTTTATTTAGAGCCTGTATCATCCCTGAACAAATACTGTTTTTGAATGACACCGTCCAACAAACATCTTGTCTTGGATTAGCCAAGATCAAAGAGATGAAAACACCTTCTGTGCCAACACCTGCCAGTGATAATAATACGAAGGCAGTGGTGACAGTTGACAATATACTACAACTCAACAGAACTCATCCAAATTGGAAAAAATGGTTGATCTGGCCCACAGACACAAACAACTGTCAGGAAAGGTTCTTGAACAAAACTCAGGGCTTTGCTATTCATAGGCCAGACCAAAGATATGTCCAAAGACAACATCCGGGGGTAGTAACAACATACAGTGTAGGAAAATTATGCCTCGATTGGCTGCATAAATCTACACTACAGGATGTGAAACAACACTTAACCTTACTTAAAGAGGACGCAGATCTTAGGGAATTCTTGCTTGGACCAAGAAAACCGCGTCAAAAACGTTTCATATATGCCGGCATCTATGCTGCTTATAACGAAGCATGGAAAGTGTCACAGATAGAGGCTGCAGAACGAATACGTGAACTTGATCGTATTAATTTAGAGAAAACACTCTCTGTAGTCGACAATGGGTTAACAACTTTGTCCTCCAGAATTTATTCATTGGATGGCATTGTATCCTCTGCTATCGACATTCTAGAACAAGATTTGGCTATGTTACAACAAGGTCAATCTCAATTACGTTCTATAGTGTTATTGACATGGACGCTGCAATCATTGCGAGCGGGCTATGTGCCTTGGCGTTTCATCAACACGTCGTCTCTGTTTGCAGAATACAATCTAACTGATAAACAGATCGAATTGGCACAAAGGGGATCAAAGTATACAGTACTGAGCATTGAAAAACTTGACAAATTACCATTCACAGAGGCAGTAAAACCAGCTACAGAATGGCTTATTCATGGCAACATTAGTCTACCTGTGACTACTTTCCAGTTTCAGTATTGCCTTAAACAGATGCAAGCAGGCACATATGAAAGGTTGGGTAAAGAATACATTAAAACATCCTGGAATTTACCTTACACCTATAGAGGAGCAAGGTATACAGTGCTGAGCATTGAAAAACTGGAAAAATTACCATTTACAGTGGCAGAAAAACCAGCTACGGAATGGGTTATTCATGGCAAAATAACGTTGCCTGTGACAACTTTTCGGTTTCAGTATTGCCTCAGACAGATGCAAGCAGGCAAATATGAAAGGTTGGGTAAGGAATACATTAAGACATCTTGGGATTTACCGTATACACATAGATGTTGGAGTGGGGATCGTGAAGTGTTTCTTAGCGGTACCAACTGTAAACATGCACTGACCGGTTCACTCATTTGTCAGGACATTTCTTTACACGGGGCTTGTAATGGTTCTGTGGCAAACTTGTCTTGCCACCAGCGGGGTACACCAGCTGCTGTGATTAATCCAACGTTTGGACAACTTCGAATGGGAGTTACCTCATGTTGAATGATCAGAGCTGCTGTGGAATGTTGCCAGGCATCCCATATCTAGTAACGGTCAACTCCAGGGTCACTTGCTGTATGCAAGTATTGTTTCCCCCAATAGACACAGTCAGGAGTCGCCTTTATGGCCTTCGCTGAGCGTCTCTTTTATAAGATTTGATACTTTGAGCAGAATGAAAGCCATGCTTTTGCAGCAAACAGTGCCTTTGACCTCGGCCAAAGAAACCTATGATCTACAAGTAGCAAGGACTTCGGCTGAGATACAGACTCTAATACGTACAAACTGCCCTATACATTTCGTAGAAATGATATCACGTATCTTTAACATGTCAGATACAACAGGAATTGTACATGTATTTAAGAGCATTTGCTCCGGTCTGTTAGCACCGTTCCAGGCAATACTTGGAATAATCCCCAACTTTGCACATTCGGTGTTTGGTGGCATACCATTAATTCTCGCACTTGTTGCCATAATTTTATTCATCTGTCTGCTATTGCGCTATGGCCAGCCGATTCGCCGACATCACTCCGAGCGAAATGGAGAGGACTCTCCTTGAAAGACAGTGCCGTGAGCGAATAGTAGAGCTACTAGGCATGACTCGTCTACGGGACCTTAATACCACGTGGTTCCTGTCGTTTAGACCAATCTGGCAAGATTGCATCTTACCTGTTCTACGATGCCTGCTATGCGGTAAAGAATGCGTGTTGGACGCTTGTCTAACATATCCATGAGCTGCGCCAAAGGACGTCGATACTTTGCTGGACCCGATAACGGCCCATGCTCTGTGTTGTCCCCAGAGGCTTCCAATCCTGATGTCAGCATTCATTGAGATCTCACAGTCGCCTCCTGCTGCTGCTGAGGTACGAGAAACAACTCCAGGCACACAGGTAACAACGGAAGCAAACATTGCTGCGGCGAGCTATGCTGAGAGCGATGCTTCCCATCTTTGTGCGATCAATCTTCTACACGAGGTGTTCCAACTTACACCAGCGGCAATAGATGATGTTTTGTCTATTGAAGTAGATGATCTCATGTTTACACCAGACCCGTAAACTGACTCTGATTCGGCATACTCTGTTCCAGTGCAACAGCAACAATTTGGCCTTCATTTTTAGAAACCTTGGAACTTTACCAAATTTGAACTTTTTTCCCACTTTTTGAACGAAAAATGGCACTTCAATCTGCTTAAAGTAAAACTAGCCTTATAATACAGACTTGGCAGTACTTCCAGGGAAACTTAGTCATCTTGTGTGTCTAAATCAGTTCATTTAAATTTCATGATAGGAAATGACTTTGATTTTGAACAACCTTATCGATCATTTTCGTCATATGTAAATATTGCTTTTATATTTTGTTCCAAATGCATTTATTTCATACTTTATGCTGGAAATATGAAGCACTGCTTAATGATGTACGGAAACCTTTGCATTTTAATATGTCTTTTAATGCTTTTAGGATATGTTTTAATATGCAGTACTCCATTTTTATGTTTAGCATTTTAAATGTTTAGCATTTTAGTATTGTTGTATACACAAAAGAGGAGTGGGTGTTGTATACTTTATAGGGTGTTCATAAACGGGCTTTCTAGACTCATGTCCTTATATAGGCACAATTTGCCTTGCCCTTATATAGGCATAAAATCCCAGACCTTATTTAGGCATAAACCATGCACTCCAAATACAGGCATGGATTCCGACATCCGTCCACCCTAGCGTCTCAACGAGTCCATGAAAAAAACAGACCCTCAGACTGCGGAGTTTCCCTTGCCCAGGACTATTGATTTCTTCAAGGACTCATACATTATGCATGAACCGTTAATCCCTAGAGGTTCATTCATGACGTCTTTCGCTGCCCAACTCACGTCAATGCTAACATTTTCAGGTATAAATATACCTTCCCAAACCCCTGTAAATCAGAGGAGAACTCGACTTCAGAGGAGCCCGTTTCCCGGCCGGACGCACTGAGAAGACGCTGTCATTCCTGCACGCAGAGAGTCCAGCTTCCAGTGATCTAACTTCCCTTGCGGGGTGTTGGAGTTCGAGTCCAGAAAAGAGATTCCTACCTCTCTCATTCTTCAGGTATGGAGCAGACTAGAACCTAGAGGGACTCTTGGCATACTAGACTCTTGGCATACTAGACTCTTGGCATACTAGACTTTTGGCATACTAGACTCTTGGCATACTAGGCGTAACTTACTCTTAGTATACTCTAGTCAGGAATACAGCACCTACTTCTACTTCTCCCTACACCTAGGAAAGGTTAGGCACACTGGGTAGACCTAGGATAGAAACGCATCGTATAAGTACTCGCATTTTTAGGCTGTGTCATTTTATGTAAATGCATATATGCTGAAAAGATAATGCTAACGCAGTATTATTTATTTCTACTGCTCACTCTGTACATTATTTATCTCGCATACTGTCTTGTGATCGTAACAGCACATCTAACTTACAACAGAAACAAGACTGTTCAATAAACCTTTTTATTGAAACGCCCGTCTTTTATTTCTGTGTAACTTTGAGACGTAACTGAATCCTGCACAACTGAGCTGAGTGAAATAGTTATCTATTGTTTCTACGACTCTGGGACACGTCCTGATTCTGTAAGGGAAACACAGTGGTCATGTTTTGCGGCTGCCAGAAACTACTCCCTTCTTGTTGTCAAGAAGTTTCTAGTGGCCTCTGAGCTAGCTGGCACAAGTAATTAAGGGCCATATTAGCAACAAAATGCGATAAATATCGCAGAGCGCGCTTAGCGCGAAATATTCTATCGCCAGCTATCGCTGGAATATATCGCCACGCTAACGCTGTATTAGCAACAATTAGCGCTATGGCGATGATTATTCCAGCGATAGCGGCATAATGCGAGAATATCGCTGGAAAACCAGCGATATTCTCGCATTAACGCTAAGGTGGATTCAGCATTAGAATCCACCTCCTATACTACAAACAGGTAAGTCATAGTCAGTAGCAGGTGTTAAAATATAGCGATAAACGCGCTTAGCGCGATTTATTTTATCGCTTCGCCTGCCTTGATAATAGGGGTTAGTGGTGTTAGCGACTGTTTACAGTCGCTTTTAGTGGGGAACGCCTACCTTGCATGTCATTAGCGATAAATATCGCTGACATGCAAGGCGATGTAATTCCCGGCCTCTAATGCCTGAAAGCTGTCGCTAACGCCTGTTAGCGACAGCTTGCTAATAGGGCGTTAAAAATATCGCCGATTTAGCGGCAAAAAGTGCCGCTAAATCGGCGATAAAGCCCTTGATAATATGCCCCCAAGTTTAATATACTCGATAGGGACATACTGACCTCAGTCCTTTGTCAAACCTATAGGATATATTATTCCAATGCGCAGAGCCTATTAGGGAAATAGGAGCTACACTACAACATGATATACCATATGTTAGAGGTATATGGTGATAAGTCACCCCTTCTGACACTGATGAGGGTAACTTCATACAAACATAACAATTATTAATCTCCATTGTATTAACATACTGAAATAACAATTTAGTAAACACATTTAAAGACGAATCATTGTCTGATTCATTATGATAGTTTATCTCATCTTCTACCCCTATTTCTATTTTAGTTCCCTTTATTCTATCTACCTTTTCATTAGTAATAGTACTATTCTTATTACTTGTTCCCATTAACAAAGGTACTCCAATTGTTAGGAATAACCATACTAACACTACTAATAAAATACTACATTAGCAAAATCTTACGCATTTTCTTTTAAAACTTCGTTTCTGTCTTTCAGTATCTTCAACTTCTGCCATTTTAATCAGAGAAAATTTCTTCTCTCTTTTTCTTTCGTTGTCTAAATTTTCTTAAAATCCAGTCTTTTATTTTTAAGGAGGTCTTAATTTGCTTTCATCAATCTGTGCCACATGAACTCTTTCTGTTTCTTCACATAAATCTAAGGGACATATTACCAAGGGCCTTATCGCCGCTTTAGCGACACTTTTTGCCGCTAAAGCGGCGATATTTTTAACGCCCTATCAGCAAGCTGTCGCTAACATGTGTTAGCGACAGCTTTTCAGTGATAGCAACCGTTTCGGGTGCCCCTTTGCATGTCAGCGATATTTATCGCTAATGACATGCAAAGTAGGCGTTCCCGACCAAACAACCACAAAAACGGCCGCTAACAGCCCTAAGCCCTATTACCAATGCGGCCCGGACCCGGTTAGCGATGACAAAAGTCGCGCTAACCGTGGTCATCACAGGAATTCTAACACCTGCAAACAACACGACTTGTGCATACCTAACATGGATGGTGGATTATGGTGATACGACCACAGGGTCGTATCAGCAAGGTGTTCTCCTTCTCCATGCAACATCGCTGGTTTTTCAGCGATGTTGGCCCATTTCCCCGCTATCGCTGGAATATTCATCGCCATAGCACTAATCGTTGCTAATACAGCGTTAGCGTGGCGATATATTCCAGCGATAGCCGGCGATAAAAAAAATCACGCTAAGCAGGGTTAGCGATGATTATCGCCTCTTCTTGCTAATATGCCCCTAAGTTTTCAAATTCTTCTAGTATAACATAGGTCCACTCAGGGGTCCTGTATTTTCTGTTCAGAATTCTCGATCTTGGGCTTCTTCGCGTAAGTTTTACTAAGGTTTGTTTAGATTGCGTCTGACTCGTAACTTCATTTACTTGCTCTGGTTTCTTTTCTGATTTTCTTAGATGATATTTTAGTCTCTTCACTCCTGCAGGTCAATTGTCTCCTTTTCTAACTCTTTTGACCTGGACTGCACTTTCACCTTCTCCATCTCCTTCTAAAGTTCTTTTATTTTCACTTAATCTAGGCACAATCTGTACTTGTTCTTTTTCTTTTCCTGATTGTCTTTGTTCTGCATTTCCTGTATTCGGATCTTCTTCTACCTGTAACTGTTCAGGTCTTATTATAATTTGTTCTTCTTCAGCCTGAACGTGTTCTTCTAGATCTATCTGATCCTGTTCAGGTCTTATTTCAACTTGTTCTTCTTCTGCCTGAACTTGTTCTTTTCTTCTATCTTACCCTGCTCAGGTTTCTGAATGGCTTTGCCTATTTTTACCGGAGTGTGTTCTTCTTTCCCTGACTTTTCCTCTCTTTCTTTCTGTCTCTTTAATTCAGTTGTTCTTCTTGTTTTGACAACAGCATCAGATATTTCAATCACTGGTATCCACTCTTCCTGACTTGTACTTGGCTATTCGTCATATAGCTGTCTTTCAGAATCTATTACTTTAGATTCTTCTGCTTCACAACTTTCAACTTCTGACGTCTCAGCTTGTTCAGTCAGTGGCTGTTCTTGTTGTTCAGATGGGCTCGGAACTCTTCTGGTATGACTAGCATGAATCCAATTGTGTAAACCTGCACATTTCACTGCTGTGGTAGTGACTAGTATGACTTGACGTGGTTTATCCCACCTGGGTGCGAGACACGACTTCCTTGCGTGTTTCTTCACTAACACCCAGTCTCCAGGATTCAAATCATGTGCTTGGTCTGGTTGTCTTTCAACTGCGTCTTCTCCAACCTGATGAGAGACAGAACGCACCATTTCAGCCAATCCTTTGCAATAGTCCAATACCAGATCATCAGTTATATTCATCAATTTATGTCCAGGAATAAATGCTTGTCTCATTGCCCTTCCCATGAGTACCTCGTGTGGACTCAATCCCATTTTTCTGTCAGGAATACTTCTGAGACCCATCAGTACAAGAGGCAATGCATCTGGCCATTTCAGTATTGTGGATGCGCACACCTTCCCTAATCTTCATTTGATTGTGCCATTAAGCTGTTCCACTATTCCAGAAGCCTCTGGACGATAAGCACAGTGCAGTTTTTGTTCAATGTTAAATGCAGCACAGATTAATCGAATTATCTCATTATTAAAATGAGGTCCTCTATCTGATTCCAAAGTGACTGGAAAACCTAAACGAGGTATCAACTCTAAGCTGTTCCACTATTCCAGAAGCCTCTGGACGATAAGCACAGTGCAGTTTTTGTTCAATGTTAAATGCAGCACAGATTAATCAAATGATCTCATTATTAAAATGAGGTCCTCTATCTGATTCCAAAGTGACTGGAAAACCTAAACGAGGTATCAACTCCCTCAATAGTAGTTAAGCAACTGTGAGACTGTCATTTCTTCTAGTAGGGTATGCCTCTACCCAGCTTGAGAACAGGCACACTATGACAAGTACATGTTTCAGTCCATTGCAAGGAGGTAACTCAATGAAGTCTAACTGCAGTCTAGTGAAGGGTCCTTCTGCCTTTCCAATCTTTCCCCAACTAACCACTGTCTTCCTGCCTGGGTTCTGCTGCTGACAGATTAAGCATCTTTGGCAAAGGTTTTCTGCTACTACCCTAAACTTTGGATTGTACCATCTTTGTCTGAATAATCTGATCATTGAATACCTGCCAATGTGTGTTGTCCCATGGTATACTCTTGCCATTTGAGAGAGCAGACAGTCTGGCATGACTGGTCTGCCATCTAAGTACACCCACACTTCATCTTCTGTCCTTTTTGTACAACTTGATTTTATCCAAATCTCCTTTTCTTTTTCCTCAACTTCTTCTTGTAACTGTCTGACCTCATCCCATGTTTCTGGAACTGAGAAAAACATAAGTTGGCAGCTGGTTTCACCCGTTTCAATATTTCTCTTGATTGACATTGTATTTCTTGCACAGTATCGAGCAATTTGGTCGGCATATCTATTACCGGCTGCCACATAGTCATTTCCTGACTGATGTGCAGCGCATTTGACAACTGCTACTTCTTTTGGCAATTGTAATGCTTCCAACAAATCCTTTACATTTTTACTATTTCTGATAGGAGACCCTGAAGAAGTCAGAAATCCCCTCTGCATCCAGAGTTGGCCAAAATCATGCACAACCCCGAAACCATATTGACTGTCCGTAAATATGGTTATTCTCCAATTTGTCCCCTTTTTGCATGCCTTTGTTAAGGCCACCAATTCGGCTACTTGTGCAGACTTGACTCCTGGCAAACAGGATGCTTCAACTACCCCTGTTATTTTACATACAGCATATGCAGCACTTAATCCTCCTCCTTCTGTTCTTAGACATGACCCATCCACGAACAATTCATGATCAGATTCCTTCAATGGTGTTTCTTTTATGTCTGGGCGGGGCTTAGTACACAATTCAGTCACATCCAGACAATCATGATCAATCTCATCTTTCACTTCTTCACAACATGGGTCTGGTAGTAATGTGGCAGGATTCATTATTGTACATCTTATCACTGTCACATTTTCTGCTCCTAAAATCACTCTCTCATACTTAGTCAGCCGACTAGGAGTGAGATGTTGTGTTCGCGTTCTTGTCAAAAGAATCTCAACTGAGTGTGGAACATATACTTTTACAGAATGTCCCATCACAATTGACTCACTTTGCTCCAGACTCATACAGGTAGCAGCTACTGCTTTTAAGCAGCCAGGTAAGGCTGAGGCCACTGGATCCAAGGTGGCAGAGAAATACGCCATTGGACGTCGGCTCAGTCCATGTCTCTGTGTTAAAACTGAAAGTGCACAATTTTCTCTCTCACAACAAAACAGCGCAAATTCTTTTGAATAATCAGGCATGCCCAAAGCAGGGGCCTCACATAAACAGTTTCGTAGTTTCACAAAGGCTTCCAAACATTCATCATTCCAATCAATTGGATCTTTCGCTCTTTTCCGAGTTAATTGTATTAATGGTTTTGCTAGCATGGAGAAGCTATTTATCCTCTGGCTACAGTACCCAACCACTCCCAGAAACATCCTCATCTCCTTCTGTGTCTGAGGTAGCTGCATTTCTTTGATTATTTTTATTCTTTCCGGTGTCACTTTTCTAACTCCTCTTTCTATTTTATGCCCTAAATATCTAACTTCTTGTTGACAGAACTGCAATTTTTCTGGAGACACCTTGTGTCCTCCTTCGGCCAAATGGTTCAGTAATGCAATTGTGTCAGTGACACAATCTTCTCGTGTTTTTGATGCCACCAATAGGTCATCAATGTACTAAACCAGAACTGATTTCCCGGGCATAACCAATGACTCCAGACAGTTTTTCAGTATCTCATTGGAAATTGAGGATCTCTCTGTGTACCCTTGAGGAACTCGGCACCATGCCAAAATATGATCCTCAAACCGGAAGGCGTAGAGAAACTGGCTGTCTGGCTGCAAAGGAATCGAAAAGAACGCTTGGCACAAATCAATTACTGTAAACCAACCTGCATTCCAGGGTATCTGATAAAGGATCACTGCTGGATTTGGCACTACTGCGCAACAAGGCACTACAATTTTGTTTATTTTTCGCAAGTCCTGCACTATCCTGTATTTACCACTAGGCTTTTTTAGTCCCATGATTGGCGAATTACAAGGACTACCCCTTATCTCTTTTAAAATGCCCTGTTTAATCATTCGGTCAATGTCTGGAGCAATTCCTGCTTTCACTTCTGGACTCATTTTGTACTGTCGTGTGTTTGGATAAACTGCACCTTCTTTCACTGTCACTTTAACTGGATCTACATTTGACATCAACCCAATATCTTTTCCTGTAAAATCCCACACTTCTGGATTCACTGTAGTTTTCAATTCTTCCTGCAATTCACTTTCAGCTATCGATGGAAACATCTCATCTACCTCTGTACCTTGCTTAGCTAGCATCATTTTGTATATAACATCTTCCTCAGGGGTTTGGAAAGCGACACCATGAGGTGTACAATAGATTGTGCAGTTCATTTTGCACAATAGATCTCTTCCCAACAGATTTACTGGACTGGAATCACAAACTACAAACCAATGCATATCTTTAAAATTTCCGATATGTACCTCCATTGGTTTTGTGATTGGGGTTCTAATCTGTTGATTTGATACTCCTACAACTTGGATAGATACTCCCGAGAGGGGTAGGTTTGGGATGTCTGCTGTTCTCACAGTAGACCGGGTAGCACCAGTATCCAATAGAAAAGTGATATCATTACCTTCCACTTTCCCA
This sequence comes from Calotriton arnoldi, assembly GCA_963921515.1. Classification (NCBI taxonomy): domain Eukaryota; kingdom Metazoa; phylum Chordata; class Amphibia; order Caudata; family Salamandridae; genus Calotriton; species Calotriton arnoldi. Next base: position 431,810 of record CAWUFW010012751.1, read on the forward strand.
TCAATAAATGGACCTGTCTGATCTACCGGCAAGGATGCGCCAAGCACGCACTCTTCTTCCTCCCCCCTCAGGCACCGTCATTGCATGTAGTCCGAATTTTCTTCATCATTTTGCAAAAAATACTGTGTAACCACTCTGTTATTCTTACCACTTTCTCCGTGAAATCCGGTCTTCGCACTGTACTTTTGAGAATTCACAAAGTTTGGCATAGGAGCTGGTGGCACCTGATACTGTGGAGTAACTACCTGATGCGGCTGATTCATAAGTACTTCATTCTGCATCTGTGGAATTAAATTTTGGTTTGGCCCATTATTATTCTGAACATTCTTATACTCATTCTTCCAATGTCCAAGCTTTCCGCACGCATGACAAGGAAACCTTTTCTTCGCTTCCTCTCTATTCATTTGTCCTCTTACTTTACCACCATTCGCCGCTTGATCATTCTGACTCTGCTCTTTTATCTGATTATCAGTCTGGGTATTTACTTTATTCTCCTGCTTTTCTGCCAATTTTACTTGTGCCCACATCATTTTCTCTTTTAGCTTCCTACGCCTTGCCTCAATGTCATCTCCACAATACTTGGCATACTTCAAAATTTCATCGAATGTCTTACTTTGCCAGCACAACATGTGCTGCTGAATCATCTGACTAATCTCCGGTTTCAGACCATACACAAACCGATACACAAAATGTCCCATATCCTTATCACCAATGTTCTCAAAACCACTATACTGCTTAAACACTTGCAGTAACCATTCATAATATGCATGTATGGACTCATTTGGCTCTTGAGTTGTTCTATCTATTTATACCCAATCTGTTTCTTTAGGAGGGGATTCCCTTTCAGGTAAGTAATTACTTGGTGATATTTCTTCATCACCTCTTCTGAGGGTGCTCCTTTCTTTGCATCTCTAGCATACTCCTCACTTGGCCAATCAACTGTGATCTTACACTCTGTCCATAAATCAGCAGGTACTACAATATCAAATAACCCATCCAAATCCTTCAACAAAACCTTTGAAACTTTCACAAATCTTTCCACCTGTTTATACCATTGAACTGGCTTTTCTCTCAATTTGGGAAAATCATTTGTAAATGACAAAATATCCTGTCTACTCCAGGGGACATGAACATATCCACCACCAGGAACTTCTCTCATTGGACACATTTTCTCAACTTTATCTGATTCTCTCACTGGAAATGCAGATGATGCTTCTCTCGCTTGCACTTCCTCTTTCTTTCTTATCCACCTGATTCTCCATTTGTCAATGTCTCCCCATTTTCGTAATATATTCATCAATTCTTTTATTTGTAGTCTCTTACCAGAAGCATTTACACTTTCTAAATCTTTATCAGTAACCTCCACTCAATATGGTTTCTGCAATAGTTTCTATTTCCCTATATCTATTCCAATCTCTGAGGCAACTTCCGTTAATCTCTCATGAAATACTCTTGCTCTTCTAGTTATACTCTTACATAAGAATAATAACTCCTCATCATTATAAACATTCAATCTTTCTATGCTCACATTGCCAGTTATCATTTCTTCCAACTCTACTTTCAATTTACTGATATCTAGAATCTTTGGTTGTGGGTTTCGATTGTCTATTTCCTGTGCCCACCTCTCTATATCGTCAGAGGTAACTACTGTTGAACTCCCAGTTCCTATAGGAACCAAAGTTCTCTTCTCTCTCAAATTTTCAGGTATAATTCTCTTCGGGGTTTCAGTTAAAGGTTCTACATTCGGGAGATCCATTAATGCAATCACTGATTCACTTTCACTAGTCTGATCATCCGTAATTATTACTTCTCTTCAGGGACTCGTTAACGGAATTGTCACAGTTTGAGGTTTCTGGCAAGTCTTTTTATCTCCATATAATGGAATCACAGGACCAATAGTCACTGGTACTGTCAAAGCTTCAGCATTTAAATTCAATTGACTTACTTTCTGAACTAATTCTTCTCTAGTTTTATTTAAAGCCTCTCTCTCATTAACCCGCAATACCCTATTAAGTGATACATCATGTAAGATTTGTGGGGTTAAAGGCATTCCTATCACTGGTGCACTTGGGGTAACCTTACTAGGTTGCTTCTTGATACGGTGGAGGGTTTTTAATCAAAATATCCTCTAACAGCTCATTCATCTGATTCCCCATAACCTGTCGTATTCATATGTTTCGTTTTTCTCTTTACACTTTCCTCCTAACTGTTCTTCAGCCATTAATACTGGATATAAACCCTCGGTCACCACAGCTCTTCTCCAACGCTTCATTTGATCACTATTTGACTCAAGCGGATATCTAGGTAAAAATCCTCTAAATCTCCGACCACTTCTGTATTTTTCACGATCAAATGCCTCAATTTCCCATTCTTCCAAAGCCTCATACTGTGACATTCTGGGATTTGGTTCTAACATATTCATGTTATCTCTCAAATTCTGAAGTATCTTTAAATTAAACGTACCATGCTCTAGGAAAAGCCAAAACACCATCACCTTTAGTATATTCCACCAAATTCGCCAACCATACACACGTGTGATATCCTTTCTCCATCATCATAAATGAAGCAGGTGCTTTGGGTGGCGGAATAGGAATTCCCTCTCTAGTCATTATAGGCTTGTCTTTTTTAAAGACATTTTTTATTTTCTTCATTAATGTCATTTTCTTTGGTCCTCCGAACATTTCAGAGGGTCTATACAGGAAAGAGTCTTCCGTATATCTTCTAGCTCTATTACCTATGTCGTGTCCTATGTCAGCACGACTCACACCCGCAGTCAAATCAGAACTCAACATACAATTCTTTTTCGACCAATCCTAGCGCTGCTTTTATCTATCAACCAATTAGACTCAGGCTCACGCTCGTGTTCTGACCAATACCAGCGCGGCCTTTTGTGACGTCAGTATTACTCCTCACTACTGACCCTTCCTTTACAATCTGCTTCTGTCTCACGCCGCTGTTTCAACCAATCCCAGCGCGGCTCTCTGTGAAGTCAGTATAACTCCGGCGACTGACCCTCCCTTCACAAGGTAATAAGATAACTTATTTCTTAATTCTTTTCATTAAATTCTTCGTTAATAACAACATAAAAACATTCGCTACTCTGTCTGTTCCACTAAACAAAAGGATAGATTATTCAACTTATTCTTGGAGTTTCAGAATTACTCTTCTTCTACTGCGAGTAAAACCCTTGCTTACTCTTCATTCAAGCTCAGGAGAACCCGTTACTTCTTCAGTGTCACCCGTATTGGGAAATGAGACCAAAGTTTCACCAGCGAACCCCTTTTGCTATCATTCGCTCTCTACTTTTATACGAAATAGTCCCTAATTTAATACTGCCAGCCCTACGTAGCTTCTCAGTATTATTCCAACAGACGAGTAACCTCTCTGCAGTGTGGCTTCTGTCACCACCCGCTATTCATTTCCCGGGATTCTGAACAACATAAAACAAGACGCAAACTCTTTTGTTAAACATAAATCAATAATCAATAATCAATATTTATCACCAAACTAGTCAATAATAACCATAGCTCTGCTACCAGAAAACTGATCCAGCGGTATACCAACAACAGATACTCCACTACCATATACTTACCTGGGCCCATATAACACACACATTGAGTAAACCGCTGGAGTGGTCAATGTTTTATATTTATTCTTCACAATGTTCAGGTTTAGTTATTTAATTTCCCTAACTAACCTTTCACTGATCAAAAAGTTCTTTCCTCTGGTCGATGGACCATTAGTTGAACTAGTTGATGGTGATAATTAACATAACCCTTAACTATTCTTTTATTTGAAGGAAAATGATCACAGACTCAGGAAGTTTTAAAATCTTTATCTAAATTAAATGCATGTGAACCATTTCAAAAATACAGTGCAGTCACCATCATTCTTAGGAGAGAATTTTAATTGATTAAACATCAAGCATATACTTCGGACTCATAAAATAATTAATGCTCAGAAAGGGAGAGGACAGAGAGAAAAGTTAATTTGCAAATAACGTGAAATTATAGTTACCAAGAATGGTGTGAAAGAGAATTTTAATTGATTAAACATCAAGCATATACTTCGGACTCATAAAATAATTAATGCTCTAGAAAGGGAGAGGACAGAGAGAAAAGTTCATTTGCAAATAACGTGAAATTATAGTTACCAAGAATGGTGTGAAAGACCAACCCCCTGGCCAAAGGGCTGGTAAGGGTCCCCCAGGATAGGTCAGGAGACAAAGACTTCAGGACAGGATTCAGGATAGGATAGTTTACCTCTCTAGAATACCGACGAGTGCGCCGCACGCCTCTCTGACACTCTCTTCCTCCTCGAGATTCTTCCGCAATCTTCTGATCTAACCCAATTAACTTTAGGATAGAAAGTTCTGCTTCAGGTTCTGCATTCGATTCTTCATCAGCATCTCACAGCATCCCTCCCAGCAACAGCATCTCCATCTCACAGCATCTGCGTCTCCTTCCTCTGCTTCTCTTCTCTCTTCTCTCCTCTAACTAACTAAAGCTACCTTAATTATACCTTTGTTTCTTCATGTTCCACCCACTAAAGTTTCAATATCGTAAAAATACGAAATATGATTGGTCAGGCAAGGGGGGAAGCTCCATCACACCATGCTTACATGTCATCAAAATTAGTCCAACTATTCTTCGAAAACCAATCCCCTTAATTTTTATTCACGTCTTAAGTACCCATACATATCCACACTTCAGTTGAAACAATGTTATTAGTTTATGAATAAGAGTCTTCTTCACTGAACTCTTCACCCTCCGTTCACAGGGCACATCATTTGCGACCTTGGCTTCTGTTCAACTTTCATGTCATCATTCTGGATTAACTTTCAGTGGACATGCGCAGTCGTTTCATCACTCTGCTTAATTCAGTTATGCGTGAGAAGGCCCAAATGTGCACTAATGATAAAGTTCAGAAAGACAAATATTAATTTCACAAATAAATGGTCACACTGTATACCTCCCACCTCTACTCTATTCCCCTTTACTTATTAATTATTTTCCCGCATTAGCATTAGTAAAATAGTTTGTTTTAGTTTCAGCTAAGCAAATGCAATGCACACAAGTCTTCAAGACTCCATTTTAGGGTCTTCTGCTCATGCTCTAGAATTTCCCTCCAAGCGTTACCTCGTCATATTGCATTGATGCAGTTGGCACATGCGCACAACAGTTTCCCCGTTTAAAGTGGTATTAGTCCGTTTTCATTGTTATCCGCATTAGTACACACATAAGCAAGCTTCTCTAACCCGCGTGTTCATGTGGTGCGTATTAGTTATTCATAAAACACGTTTAATAACTTGTTAATGAGTTAAACGAGCGGATTGCCTCCGAGCAAGTCTCTTTCTTACGAGACCTTGCTCCATCACTAGCTCTCCCGGTACCTAGAGATACCAAGCAAACCTATACATTTTTGACAACTAGACACCCAGAGAAATCCAGGAGGGGGTGACTTCTGTGGCTCTCACCTTGTTCTGTTTCCCAGAATCCCATGCAAATCTCAAACTTTGTAAAACAAAACACATTTTTCCTAACATTTTCGTGATAGAAAGTTCTGGAATCTGCGTGGATCTACAGACTTCCACCCACCCCGCATTATCCACAGTCTGCCAATATTAATGTTACCACATTTGTGTGGTTAGGCCTAGGGCCCATGACAGGAAGTGGCCCAAAACGCAACGTGGACACACCACATTTTTACAGTGAAAACTGACCCTTTTTTTGCAAAGTGCCTAGCTGTGGATTTTGTACTCTAGCTCTGCCGACACCTAGGGAAACCTAGCAAACCTATACATTTCTGAAAACTGGACATCCAGGGTAATCCAAGATGGGGTGACTTGTGTGACTCTCACCAGGTTCTGTTACCCAGAATCCCTTGCAAACCTCAAACTTTGTAAAACAAAACTCATTTTCCTAATATTTTCGTGATGGAAAGTTCGGGAATCTGCGTGGATTAACAAAACTTCCACCCACCCCGCATTCCCCAAAGTATTCCGATGAAAATGGTACCTCACTTGTGTGGATAGGCCTAGTGCCTGAGACAGAAAATGGCCCAAAACGCAACATGGACACACCACATTTTTACAGTGAAAACTGCCCCTTTTTTGCAAAGTGACTAGCTGTGGATTTTGAACCATAGCTCTGCCGACACCTAGGGAAACCCAGCAATCCTATACATTTTTGAAAACTAAACACGCAGGGAAATCCAGGAGGGAGTGACTTGTGTGGCTCTCTCCAGGTTCTGTTACCCAGAATCCTTTGAAAACCTCAAACTTTGACAAACAACCCACAGTTTCCTCATATTTCTGTGATGTAAAGTTCTAGAATCTGTGTGGATCCACAAAATTCCACTCACCCCGCATTTCCTAAAGTCTTCCAATAAAATTGGTACCTCAGTTGTGTGGTTAGACCTAGTGCCCATGACAGGAAGCGGCGCAAAACACAACGTGTACACTTCACATTTTTACCGTGAAAATTGACCCTTTTTTTTGCAAAGTGCCTAGTGGGTTTTAAACCCTAGCTCTGCCGGCAACTACGGAAACCTAGCAAACCTATACATTTTTGAAAACTAGACACCCAGCGGAATCCAGGAGGGGGTGACTTGTGTGGCTCTCCCTAGGTTCTGTTACCCAGAAACCCTTGCAAACCTCAAGCTCTGCAACAGAAAACACATTTTCCTCACATTTCTGTGATAGAAAGTTCTAGAATCTGTGTGGATCCACAAAATTCCACTCACCCCGCATTTCCTAAAGTCTTCCAATAAACATGGAACCTCACTTGTGTGGTTAGGCCTAGTGCCCACAACAGGAAATGGCCCAAAACGCAACGTGAACACACCACATTTTTACAGTGAAAACTGACCCTTCTTTTGCAAAGTGCCTAGCTGTGGAATTTGAACCCTAGCTCTGACGGCACCTAGGGAAGCCTAGAAAACCTAAACATTTTTGAAAACTAGACACCCAGGGAAATCCAGGATGGAGTCACTAGTGTGGCTCTCACTAGGTTCTGTTACCCAGAATCCCTTGCAAACCTCAAACTTAGTAAAAATAAATACACTGTACTCACATTTCAGTGATGTAAAGTTCTGGACTCTGCGTGGAACCACAAAACTCTACCCACTCCGCATTTCCCAAAGTCTTCCGATAAAAATGGCACCTCGCTTCTGTGGGTAGGCTTAGTGCCTGCGACAGGAAATAGCCCAAAACGCAACCTAGACATACCACATTTTACAGTGAAAACTGACCCTTTTTTATGCAAAGTGCCTAGCTGTGGGTTTTGAACCCTAGCTCCGCCGGTGACTTGTGTAGCTCTCACCAAGTTCTGTTACCCAGACTCCCTTGCAAACCTCAAACTTTGTAAAAAAACACATTTTCCTCACATTTCTGTGATGGAAAGTTCTAGAATATGTGTCAATCCACAAAATTCCACTCACCCCACATTTCCTAAAGTCTTTCAATAAAAATGGTACCTCACTTGTGTGGTTAGGCCTAGTGCCCACGACAGGAAGCGGCCCAAAACGCAACGTGGACACACCACATTTTTGCAGTGAAAACTGACCCTTTTTTTACAAAGTGCCTAGCTGTGGATTTTGTACCATTGCTCTGCCGGCACCTAGGGAAACCTAGCAAACCTATACATTTCTGAAAACTGGACATCCAGGGAAATCCAAGATGGGGTGACTTGTGTGACTCTCACCAGGTTCTTTTACCCAGAATCACTTGCAAACCTCAAATTTGTAAAACAAAACACATGTTCCTAATATTTTCGTGATGGAAAGTTCTGGAATCTGCGTGGATTCACAAACTTCCACCCACCCCGCATTCCCCAAAGTATTCCGATGAAAATGGTACCTCACTTGTGTGGGTAGGCCTAGTGCCTGAGACAGGAAATGGCCCAAAACGCAACATGGACACACCACATTTTTACAGTGAAAACTGCCCCTTTTTTGCAAAGTGACTAGCTGTGGATTTTGAACCCTAGCTCTGCAGACACCTAGGGAAACCCAGCAATCCTATACATTTTTGAAAACTAGACACCCAGGGAAATCCAGGAGGGAGTGACTTGTGTGGCTCTCTCCAGGTTCTGTTACCCAGAATCCTTTGAAAACCTCAAACTTTGTAAAACAACCCACATTTTCCTCATATTTCTGTGATGTAAAGTTCTAGAATCTGTGTGGATCCACAAAATTCCACTCACCCCGCATTTCCTAAAGTCTTCCAATAAAAATGGTACCTCATTTGTGTGGTTAGACCTAGTGCCCATGACAGGAAGCGGCGCAAAACGCAACGTGTACACTTCACATTTTTACTGTGACAATTGACCCTTTTTTTGCAAAGTGCTTAGCTGTGGGTATTAAACCCTAGCTCTGCCGGCAACTAACGAAACCTAGCAAACCTATACATTTTTGAAAACTAGACACCCAGAGGAATCCAGGAGGGGGTGACTTGTGTTGCTCTCCCTAGGTTCTGTTACCCAGAATCCCTTGCAAACCTCAAGCTCTGTAAAAGAAAACACATTTTCCTCACATTTCTGTGATGGAAAGTTCTACAATCTGTGTGGATCCACAAAATTCCACTGACCCCGCATTTCCTAAAGTCTTCCAATAAACATGGTACCTCACTTCTGTGTTTAGGTCTAGTGCCCATGACAGGAAATGGCCCAAAATGCAACGTGGACACACAACATTTTTACAGTGAAAACTGGCCCTTCTTTTGCAAAGTGCCTAGCTGTGGAATTTGAACCCTAGCTCTGACAGCACCTAGGAAAACCTAGCAAACCTGTCCATTTTTGGAAACTAGACACCCAGGGAAATCCAGGAGGGGGTGACTTGTGTGTCTCTCACCAGGTACTGTTTGACAGAATCCCTTGCAAACCTCAAACTTTGTCAAAAAAAATAAATTTTCCTCACATTTCAGTGATGTAAAGTTCTGGAATCTGCTTCGATCCACAAAACTCCACCCACCCCGCATTTCCCAAAGTCTTCCAATAAAAATGGTACCTCACTTTCGTGGGTAGGCTTAGTGTTCGCGATAGGAAATAGCCCAAAATGCAACCTGGACACACCACATTTTCCAGTGAAAACTGACCCTTTTTGCAAAGTGCCTAGCTGAGGATTTTGAACCCTAGCTCAGGCCGGCACCTAAGGAAACCTAGAAATCCTATACATTTTTAATACTAGACACCCAGGGAAATCCAGGATGGGGTGACTTGTGTGGCTCTCACCAGGTTCTGTTACCCAGAATCCCTTGCACACCTAAAACTGTGTAAAAAAACCACATTTTCCTCACATTTCTGTGCTGGAAAGTACTACAATATGTGTGGATCCACAGAATTCCACTCACCCCGCATTTCCTAAAGTCTTCCAATAAAAATGGTACCTCACTTGTGTGGTTAGGCCTAGTGCCCACAACAGGAAGCGGCCCAAAACGGAACGTGGACACACCACATTTTTAGAGTGAAAACTGACCCTTTTTTTGCAAAGTGCCTAGCTGTGGATTTTGAACCCTAGCTCTACCGGCTCCTAGGGAAACCTAGCAAACCTATACATTTCTGAAAACTGGACATCCAGGGTAATCCAGGATGGGGTGCTTTGTGTGGCTCTCATCAGGTTCTGTTACTCAGAATCCCTTGCAAACATCAAGCTTTGTAAAACAAAACACATTTTCCTACAATTTTCGTGATGGAAAGTTCTGGAATCTGGGTGGATCCACAAACGTTCACCCACACCGCATTACCCAAAGTCTTCCTATATTAATGGTATCACACTTGTGTGGGTAGGCCTAGTGTCCACGACAGTAAACGGCCCAAAACGCAATGTGGACTCTCCACATTTTTACAGTAAAAACTGACCTTTTTTGCAAAGTGCCTAGCTGTGAATTGTGAACCCTAGCTCTGCCAGAACCTAGGGAAACCTAGCAAACCTATACATTTTTGGAAACTAGACACCTAGGGAAATCCAGGAGGGGTGACTTGTGTGTCTCTCACCAGGTACTGTTTGCCAGAATCCCTTGCAAACCTCAAACTTTGTCAAAAAAATAAATTTTCCTCACATTTCAGTGATGTAAAGTTCAGGAATCTGCTTCGATCCACAAAACTCCACCCACCCCGCATTTCCCAAAGTCTTCCAATAAGAATGGTACCTCACTTTTGTGGGTAGGCTTAGTGTTCACGACAGGAAATAGCCCAAAATGCAACCTGGATACACCACATTTTTCCAGTGAAAACTGACCCTTTTTTTGCAAAGTGCCTAGCTGTGGATTTTGAACCCTAGCTCAGGCCGGCACCTAAGGAAACCCAGCAATCTTATACATTTTTGAATACTAGACACCCAGGGAAATCCAGGATGGGGTGACTTGTGGGGCTTTCACCAGGTTCTGTTACCCAGAATCCCTTGCACACCTAAAACTTTGTAAAAAAAACACATTTTCCTCACATTTCTGTGCTGGAAAGTACTACAATATGTGTGGATCCACAGAATTCCACTCACCCCGCATTTCCTAAAGTCTTCCAATAAAAATGGTACCTCACTTGTGTGGTTAGACCTAGTGCCCACAACAGGAAGCGGCCCAAAACGGAACGTGGACACACCACATTTTTAGAGTGAAACTGACCCTTTTTTGCAAAGTGCCTAGCTGTGGATTTTGAACCCTAGCTCTACCGGCTCCTAGGGAAACCTAGCAAACCTATACATTTCTGAAAACTGGACATCCAGGGTAATCCAGGATGGGGTGCTTTGTGTGGCTCTCATCAGGTTCTGTTACTCAGAATCCCTTGCAAACATCAAACTTTGTAAAACAAAACACATTTTCCTATCATTTTCGTGATGGAAAGTTCTGGAATCTGGGTGGATCCACAAACGTTCACCCACACCGCATTACCCAAAGTCTTCCGATATTAATGGTATCACACTTGTGTGGGTAGGCCTAGTGTCCACGACAGTAAACGGCCCAAAACGCAATGTGGACTCTCCACATTTTTACAGTAAAAACTGACCTTTTTTGCAAAGTGCCTAGCTGTGAATTGTGAACCCTAGCACTGCCAGAACCTTGGAAAACCTAGCAAACCTATACATTTTTGGAAACTAGACATCCAGGGAAATCCAGGAGGGGGTAACTTGTGTGTCTCTCACCGGGTACTGTTTGCCAGAATCCCTTGCAAACGTCAAACTTTGTCAAAAAAAAAAAAAATTTCCTCACATTTCAGTGATGTAAAGTTCTGGAATCTGCTTCAATCCACAAAAACTCCACCCACCCCGCATTTCCCAAAGTCTTCCAATAAAAATGGTACCTCACTTTTGTGGGTAGGCTTAGTGTTCACGACAGGAAATAGCCCAAAATGCAACCTGGACACACCACATTTTTCCAGTGAAAACTGACCCTTTTTTTGAAAAGTGCCTAGCTGTGGATTTTGAACCCTAGCTCAGGCCGGCACCTAAGGAAACTCAGCAATCCTATACATTTTTTAATACTAGACACCCAGGGAAATCCAGGATGGGGAGACTTGTGTGGCTCTCACCAGGTTCTGTTACCCAGAATCCCTTGCACACCTAAAACTGTGTAAAAAAAACAAATTTTCCTCACATTTCTATGCTGGAAAGTACTACAATATGTGTGGATCCACAGAATTCCACTCACCCTGCATTTCCTAAAGTCTTCCAATAAAAATGGTACCTCACTTGTGTGGTTAGGCCTAGTGCCCACAACAGGAAGCGGCCCAAAACGGAACGTGGACACACCACAATTTTAGAGTGAAAACTGACCCTTTTTTTGCAAAGTGCCTAGCTGTGGATTTTGAACCCTAGCTCTACCGGCTCCTAGGGAAGCCTAGCAAATCTATACATTTCTGAAAACTGGACATCCAGGGTAATCCAGGATGGGGTGCTTTGTGTGGCTCTCATCAGGTTCTGTTACTCAGAATCCCTTGCAAACATCAAACTTTGTAAAACAAAACACATTTTCCTACCATTTTCGTGATGGAAAGTTCTGGAATCTGGGTGGATCCACAAACGTTCACCCACACCGCATTACCCAAAGTCTTCCGATATTAATGGTATCACACTTGTGTGGGTAGGCCTAGTGTCCACGACAGTAAACGGCCCAAAACGCAATGTGGACTCTCCACATTTTTACAGTAAAAACTGACCTTTTTTTGCAAAGTGCCTAGCTGTGAATTGTGAACCCTAGCTCTGCCAGAACCTAGGGAAACCTAGCAAACCTATACATTTTTGGAAACTAGACACCCAGAGAAATCCAGGATGGGGTGACTTGTGTGGTTCTCACCAGGTTCTGTTTCCCAGAATCCCTTGCAAACCTCAAACTTTGTAAAAAAAAAATAATTTTCCTCAAATTTCTGTGATTTAAAGTACTGGAATCTGCTTCGATCCACAAAACTCCACCCACCCCGAATTTCCCAAAGTCTTCCAATAAAAATTGTACGTCACTTGTGTGGGTAGGCCTAGTAACTGAGACAGGAAATAGCCCAAATCGCAATGTGGACACACCACATTTTTACAGTGAAAACTGACCCTTTTTCGCAAAGTGACAAGCTGTGGATTTTGAACCCTAGCTCTGCCGACACAAAGGGAAATCTAGCAATGCTATACATTTTTTAAAACTAGACACCCAGGGAAATCCAGGAGGGAGTGACTTGTGTGGCTCTCTCCAGGTTCTGTTACCCAGAATCCCTTGAAAACCTCAAACTTTGTCAAACAACCCACATTTTCCTCACATTTCTGTGATGGAAAGTTCTGGAATCTGCGTGTATCCACAAAATTCTACCCACTTTGTATTCCCCAAAGTCTTCTGACAACAATGGTACCTCACTTGTGTGGGCAGGCCTAGTCCCCGGGACAGGAAGCGGCCCAAAATACAATGTGGACACACCACATTTGTACAGTGAAAACTGACCCTTTTTTTTCAAAGTTCCTAGCTGTGGATTTTGAACCCTAGCTCTTCCGGCTCCTAGGGAAACCTAGCAAACCTATACATTTCTGAAAACTGGACATCCAGGGTAATCCAGGATGGGGTGCTTTGTGTGGCTCTCATCAGGTTCTGTTACTCAGAATCCCTTGCAAACATCAAACTTTGTAAAACAAAACACATTTTCCTACAATTTTCGTGATGGAAAGTTCTGGAATCTGGGTGGATCCACAAACGTTCACCCACACCGCATTACCCAAAGTCTTCCGATATTAATGGTATCACACTTGTGTGGGTAGACCTAGTGTCCACGACAGTAAACGGCCCAAAACGCAATGTGGACTCTCCACATTTTTACAGTAAAAACTGACCTTTTTTTGCAAAGTGCCTAGCTGTGAATTGTGAACCCTAGCTCTGCCAGAACCTAGGGAAACCTAGCAAACCTATACATTTTTGGAAACTAGACACGCAGGGAAATCCAGGAGGGGGTGACTTGTGTGTCTCTCACCAGGTACTGTTTGCCAGAATCCCTTGCAAACCTCAAACTTTGTCACAAAAAAAAAACATTTCCTCACATTTCAGTGATGTAAAGTTCAGGAATCTGCTTCGATCCACAAAACTCCACCCACCCCGCATTTCCCAAAGTCTTCCAATAAGAATAGTACCTCACTTTTGTGGGTAGGCTTAGTGTTCGCGACAGGAAATAGCCCAAAATGCAACCTGGATACACCACATTTTTCCAGTGAAAACTGACCCTTTTTTTGCAAAGTGCCTAGCTGTGGATTTTGAACCCTAGCTCAGGCCGGCACCTAAGGAAACCCAGCAATCCTATACATTTTTAATACTAGACACCCAGGAAATCCAGGATGGGGTGACTTGTGTGGCTTTCACCAGGTTCTGTTACCCAGAATCCCTTGCACACCTAAAACTTTGTAAAAAAAACACATTTTCCTCACTTTTCTGTGCTGAGCCCACAACAGGCTTTTTGCAAAGTGCCTAGCTGTGGATTTTGAACCCTAGCTCTACCGGCTCCTAGGGAAACCTAGCAAACCTATACATTTCTGAAAACTGGACATCCAGGGTAATCCAGGATGGGGTGCTTTGTGTGGTTCTCATCAGGTTCTGTTACTCAGAATCCCTTGCAAACATCAAACTTTGTAAAACAAAACACATTTTCCTACCATTTTCGTGATGGAAAGTTCAGGAATCTGCGTGGATTAACACAACTTCCACCCACCCCGCATTCCCCAAAGTATTCCGATGAAAATGGTACCTCACTTGTGTGGATAGGCCTAGTGCCTGAGACAGAAAATGGCCCAAAACGCAACATGGACACACCACATTTTTACAGTGAAAACTGCCCCTTTTTTGCAAAGTGACTAGCTGTGGATTTTGAACCCTAGCTCTGCCGGTGACTTGTGTAGCTCTCACCAAGTTCTGTTACCCAGACTCCCTTGCAAACCTCAAACTTTGTAAAAAACACATTTTCCTCACATTTCTGTGATGGAAAGTTCTAGAATATGTGTCAAGCCACAAAATTCCACTCACCCCACATTTCCTAAAGTCTTCCAATAAAAATGGTACCTCACTTGTGTGGTTAGGCCTAGTGCCCACGACAGGAAGCGGCCCAAAACGCAACGTGGACACACCACATTTTTGCAGTGAAAACTGACCCTTTTTTTGCAAAGTGCCTAGCTGTGGATTTTGTACCATTGCTCTGCCGGCACCTAGGGAAACCTAGCAAACCTATACATTTCTGAAAACTGGACATCCAGGGAAATCCAAGATGGGGTGTCTTGTGTGACTCTCACCAGGTTCTTTTACCCAGAATCACTTGCAAACCTCAAATTTGTAAAACAAAACACATTTTCCTAATATTTTCGTGATGGAAAGTTCTGGAATCTGCGTGGATTCACAAACTTCCACCCACCCCACATTCCCCAAAGTATTCCAATGAAAATGGTTCCTCACTTGTGTGGGTAGGCCTAGTGCCTGAGACAGGAAATGGCCCAAAATGCAACGTGGACACACCACATTTTTACAGTGAAAACTGGCCCTTCTTTTGCAAAGTGCCTAGCTGTGGAATTTGAACCCTAGCTCTGACAGCACCTAGGGAAACCTAGCAAACCTGTACATTTTTGGAAACTAGACACCCAGGGAAATCCATGAGGGGGTGACTTGTGTGTCTCTCACCAGGTACTGTTTGCCAGAATTCCTTGCAAACCTCAAACTTGTCAAAAAAAATAAATTTTCCTCACATTTCAGTGATGTAAAGTTCTGGAATCTGCTTCGATCCACAAAACTCCACCCACCCCGCATTTCCCAAAGTCTTCCAATAAAAATGGTACCTCACTTTCGTGGGTAGGCTTAGTGTTCGCGACAGGAAATAGCCCAAAATGCAACCTGGACACACCACATTTTTCCAGTGAAAACTGACCCTTTTTGCAAAGTGCCTAGCTGTGGATTTTGAACCCTAGCTCAGGCCGGCACCTAAGGAAACCCAGCAATCCTATACATTTTTGAATACTAGACACCCAGGGAAATCCAGGATGGGGTGACTTGTGTGGCTCTCACCAGGTTCTGTTACCCAGAATCCCTTGCACACCTAAAACTGTATAAAAAAAACACATTTTCCTCACATTTCTGTGCTGGAAAGTACTATAATATGTGTGGATCCACAGAATTCCACTCACCCCGCATTTCCTAAAGTCTTCCAATAAAAATGGTACCTCACTTGTGTGGTTAGACCTAGTGCCCACAACAGGAAGCGGCCCAAAACGGTACGTGGACACACCACATTTTTAGAGTAAAAACTGACCCTTTTTTGCAAAGTGCCTAGCTGTGGATTTTGAACCCTAGCTCTACCGGCTCCTAGGGAAACCTAGCAAACCTATACATTTCTGAAAACTGGACATCCAGGGTAATCCAGGATGGGGTGCTTTGTGTGGCTCTCATCAGGTTCTGTTACTCAGAATCCCTTGCAAACATCAAACTTTGTAAAACAAAACACATTTTCCTACCATTTTCTTGATGGAAAGTTCTGGAATCTGGGTGGATCCACAAACGTTCACCCACACCGCATTACCCAAAGTCTTCCGATATTAATGGTATCACACTTGTGTGGGTAGGCCTAGTGTCCACGACAGTAAACGGCCCAAAACGCAATGTGGACTCTCCACATTTTTACAGTAGAAACTGATCTTTTTTTGCAAAGTGCCTAGCTGTGAATTGTGAACCCTAGCTCTGCCAGAACCTAGGGAAACCTAGCAAACCTATACATTTTTGGAAACTAGACACCCAGGGAAATCCAGGAGGGGGTGACTTGTGTGTCTCTCACCAGGTACTGTTTGCCAGAATCCCTTGCAAACCTCAAACTTTGTCAAAAAAAATAAATTTTCCTCACATTTCAGTGATGTAAAGTTCAGGAATCTGCTTCGATCCACAAAACTCCACCCACCCCGCATTTCCCAAAGTCTTCCAATTAGAATGGTACCTCACTTTTGTGGGTAGGCTTAGTGTTCGCGACAGGAAATAGCCCAAAATGCAACCTGGATACACCACATTTTTCCAGTGAAAACTGACCCTTTTTTTGCAAAGTGCCTAGCTGTGGATTTTGAACCCTAGCTCAGGCCGGCACCTAAGGAAACCCAGCAATCCTATACATTTTTGAATACTAGACAACCAGGGAAATCCAGGATGGGGTGAATTGTGTGGCTCTCACCAGGTTCTGTTACCCAGAATCCCTTGCACACCTAAAACTTTGTAAAACAAAACACATTTTCCTACCATTTTCGTGATGGAAAGTTCAGGAATCTGCGTGGATTAACACAACTTCCACCCACCCCGCATTCCCCAAAGTATTCCGATGAAAATGGTACCTCACTTGTGTGGATAGGCCTAGTGCCTGAGACAGAAAATGGCCCAAAACGCAACATGGACACACCACATTTTTACAGTGAAAACTGCCCCTTTTTTGCAAAGTGACTAGCTGTGGATTTTGAACCATAGCTCTGCCGACACCTAGTTCTAGAATCTGTGTGGATCCACAAAATTCCACTCACCCCGCATTTCCTAAAGTCTTCCAAGTCTAAAGACTAGGTCTTGTGTGGTTAGACCTAGTGCCCATGACAGGAAGCGGCGCAAAACGCAACGTGTACACTTCACATTTTTACCGTGAAAATTGACCCTTTTTTTTGCAAAGTGCCTAGTGGGTTTTAAACCCTAGCTCTGCCGGCAACTATGGAAACCTAGCAAACCTATACATTTTTGAAAACTAGACACCCAGAGGAATCCAGGAGGGGGTGACTTGTGTGGCTCTCCCTAGGTTCTGTTACCCAGAATCCCTTGCAAACCTCAAGCTCTGCAACAGAAAACACATTTTCCTCACATTTCTGTGATAGAAAGTTCTAGAATCTGTGTGGATCCACAAAATTCCACTCACCCGCATTTCCTAAAGTCTTCCAATAAACATGGAACCTCACTTGTGTGGTAAGGCCTAGTGCGCACAACAGGAAATGGCCCAAAACGCAACGTGAACACACAACATTTTTACAGTGAAAACTGACCCTTCTTTTGCAAAGTGCCTAACTGTGGAATTTGAACCCTAGCTCTGACGGCACCTAGGGAAGCCTAGCAAACCTAAACATTTTTGAAAACTAGACACCCAGGGAAATCCAGGATGGGGTCACTAGTGTGGCTCTCACTAGGTTCTGTTACCCAGAATCCCTTGCAAACCTCAAACTTAGTAAAAATAAATACATTGTACTCACATTTCAGTGATGTAAAGTTCTGGACTCTGCGTGGAACCACAAAACTCTATCCACTCCGCATTTCCCAAAGTCTTCCGATAAAAATGGTACCTCACTTCTGTGGGTAGGCTTAGTGCCTGCGACAGGAAATAGCCCAAAACGCAACCTAGACATACAACACCATTTTACAGTGAAAACTGACCCTTTTTTTTGCAAAGTGCCTAGCTGTGGGTTTTGAACCCTAGCTCTGCCGGTGACTTGTGTAGCTCTCACCAAGTTCTGTTACCCAGACTCCCTTGCAAACCTCAAACTTTGTAAAAAAACACATTTTCCTCACATTTCTGTGATGGAAAGTTCTAGAATATGTGTCAAGCCACAAAATTCCACTCACCCCACATTTCCTAAAGTCTTCCAATAAAAATGGTACCTCACTTGTGTGGTTAGGCCTAGTGCCCACGACAGGAAGCGGCCCAAAACGCAACATGGACACACCACATTTTTGCAGTGAAAACTGACCCTTTTTTTGCAAAGTGCCTAGCTGTGGATTTTGTACCATTGCTCTGCCGGCACCTAGGGAAACCTAGCAAACCTATACATTTCTGAAAACTGGACATCCAGGGAAATCCAAGATGGGGTGACTTGTGTGACTCTCACCAGGTTCTTTTACCCAGAATCACTTGCAAACCTCAAATTTGTAAAACAAAACACATTTTCCTAATATTTTCGTGATGGAAAGTTCTGGAATCTGCGTGGATTCACAAACTTCCACCCACCCCACATTCCCCAAAGTATTCCAATGAAAATGGTTCCTCACTTGTGTGGGTAGGCCTAGTGCCTGAGACAGGAAATGGCCCAAAATGCAACGTGGACACACCACATTTTTACAGTGAAAACTGGCCCTTCTTTTGCAAAGTGCCTAGCTGTGGAATTTGAACCCTAGCTCTGACAGCACCTAGGAAACCTAGCAAACCTGTACATTTTTGGAAACTAGACACCCAGGGAAATCCATGAGGGGGTGACTTGTGTGTCTCTCACCAGGTACTGTTTGCCAGAATTCCTTGCAAACCTCAAACTTGTCAAAAAAAATACATTTTCCTCACATTTCAGTGATGTAAAGTTCTGGAATCTGCTTCGATCCACAAAACTCCACCCACCCCGCATTTCCCAAAGTCTTCCAATAAAAATGGTACCTCACTTTCGTGGGTAGGCTTAGTGTTCGCGACAGGAAATAGCCCAAAATGCAACCTGGACACACCACATTTTTCCAGTGAAAACTGACCCTTTTTTGCAAAGTGCCTAGCTGTGGATTTTGAACCCTAGCTCAGGCCGGCACCTAAGGAAACCCAGCAATCCTATACATTTTTGAATACTAGACACCCAGGGAAATCCAGGATGGGGTGACTTGTGTGGCTCTCACCAGGTTATGTTACCCAGAATCCCTTGCACACCTAAAACTGTATAAAAAAAACACATTTTCCTCACATTTCTGTGCTGGAAAGTACTACAATATGTGTGGATCCACAGAATTCCACTCACCCCGCATTTCCTAAAGTCTTCCAATAAAAATGGTACCTCACTTGTGTGGTTAGACCTAGTGCCCACAACAGGAAGCGGCCCAAAACGGTACGTGGACACACCACATTTTTAGAGTGAAAACTGACCCTTTTTTTGCAAAGTGCCTAGCTGTGGATTTTGAACCCTAGCTCTACCGGCTCCTAGGGAAACCTAGCAAACCTATACATTTCTGAAAACTGGACATCCAGGGTAATCCAGGATGGGGTGCTTTGTGTGGCTCTCATCAGGTTCTGTTACTCAGAATCCCTTGCAAACATCAAACTTTGTAAAACAAAACACATTTTCCTACCATTTTCTTGATGGAAAGTTCTGGAATCTGGGTGGATCCACAAACGTTCACCCACACCGCATTACCCAAAGTCTTCCGATATTAATGGTATCACACTTGTGTGGGTAGGCCTAGTGTCCACGACAGTAAACGGCCCAAAACGCAATGTGGACTCTCCACATTTTTACAGTAGAAACTGATCTTTTTTTGCAAAGTGCCTAGCTGTGAATTGTGAACCCTAGCTCTGCCAGAACCTAGGGAAACCTAGCAAACCTATACATTTTGGAAACTAGACACCCAGGGAAATCCAGGAGGGGTGACTTGTGTGTCTCTCACCAGGTACTGTTTGCCAGAATCCCTTGCAAACCTCAAACTTTGTCAAAAAAATAAATTTTCCTCACATTTCAGTGATGTAAAGTTCAGGAATCTGCTTCGATCCACAAAACTCCACCCACCCCGCATTTCCCAAAGTCTTCCAATAAGAATGGTACCTCACTTTTGTGGGTAGGATTAGTGTTCGCGACAGGAAATAGCCCAAAATGCAACCTGGATACACCACATTTTTCCAGTGAAAACTGACCCTTTTTTTGCAAAGTGCCTAGCTGTGGATTTTGAACCCTAGCTCAGGCCGGCACCTAAGGAAACCCAGCAATCCTATACATTTTTGAATACTAGACAACCAGGGAAATCCAGGATGGGGTGAATTGTGTGGCTCTCACCAGGTTCTGTTACCCAGAATCCCTTGCACACCTAAAACTTTGTAAAAAAAACACATTTTCCTCACATTTCTGTGCTGGAAAGTACTACAATATGTGTGGATCCACAGAATTCCACTCACCCCGCATTTCCTAAAGTCTTCCAATAAAAATGGTACCTCACTTGTGTGGTTAGGCCTAGTGCCCACAACAGGAAGCGGCCCAAAACAGAACGTGGACACACCACATTTTTAGAGTTAAAACTGACCCTTTTTTTGCAAAGTGCCTAGCTGTGGATTTTGAACCCTAGCTCTACCGGCTCCTAGGGAAACCTAGCAAACCTATACATTTCTGAAAACTGGACATCCAGGGTAATCCAGGATGGGGTGCTTTGTGTGGCTCTCATCAGGTTCTGTTACTCAGAATCCCTTGCAAACATCAAACTTTGTAAAACAAAACACATTTTCCTACCATTTTCGTGATGGAAAGTTCTGGAATCTGGGTGGATCCACAAACGTTCACCCACACCGCATTACCCAAAGTCTTCCGATATTAATGGTATCACACTTGTGTGGGTAGGCCTAGTGTCCACGACAGTAAACGGCCCAAAACGCAATGTGGACTCTCCACATTTTTACAGTAAAAACTGACCTTTTTTTGCAAAGTGCCTAGCTGTGAATTGTGAACCCTAGCTCTGCCAGAACCTAGGGAAACCTAGCAAACCTATACATTTTTGAAAACTAGACACCCAGAGAAATCCAGGATGGGGTGACTTGTGTGGTTCTCACCAGGTTCTGTTTCCCAGAATCCCTTGCAAACCTCAAACTTTGTAAAAAAAAAATTATTTTCCTCAAATTTCTGTGATGTAAAGTACTGGAATCTGCTTCGATCCACAAAACTCCACCCACCCCGAATTTCCCAAAGTCTTCCAATAAAAATTGTACGTCACTTGTGTGGGTAGGCCTAGTAACTGAGATAGGAAATAGCCCAAATCGCAATGTGGACACACCACATTTTTACAGTGAAAACTGACCCTTTTTCGCAAAGTGACAAACTGTGGATTTTGAACCTTAGCTCTGCCGACACATAGGGAAATCTAGCAATGCTATACATTTTTTAAAACTAGACACCCAGGGAAATCCAGGAGGGAGTGACTTGTGTGGCTCTCTCCAGGTTCTGTTACCCAGAATCCCTTGAAAACCTCAAACTTTGTCAAACAACCCACATTTTCCTCACATTTCTGTGATGGAAAGTTCTGGAATCTGCGTGTATCCACAAAATTCTACCCACTTTGTATTCCCCAAAGTCTTCTGACAACAATGGTACCTCACTTGTGTGGGCAGGCCTAGTCCCCGCGACAGGAAGCGGCCCAAAATGCAATGTGGACACACCACATTTGTACAGTGAAAACTGACCCTTTTTTTTCAAAGTTCCTAGCTGTGGATTTTGAACCCTAGCTCTACCGGCTCCTAGGGAAACCTAGCAAACCTATACATTTCTGAAAACTGGACATCCAGGGTAATCCAGGATGGGGTGCTTTGTGTGGCTCTCATCAGGTTCTGTTACTCAGAATCCCTTGCAAACATCAAACTTTGTAAAACAAAACACATTTTCCTAATATTTTCGTGATGGAAAGTTCGGGAATCTGCGTGGATTAACAAAACTTCCACCCACCCCGCATTCCCCAAAGTATTCCGATGAAAATGGTACCTCACTTGTGTGGATAGGCCTAGTGCCTGAGACAGAAAATGGCCCAAAACGCAACATGGACACACCACATTTTTACAGTGAAAACTGCCCCTTTTTTGAAAAGTGACTAGCTGTGGATTTTGAACCATAGCTCTGCCGACACCTAGGGAAACCCAGCAATCCTATACATTTTTGAAAACTAGTCACCCAGGGAAATCCAGGAGGGAGTGACTTGTGTGGCTCTCTCCAGGTTCTGTTACCCAGAATCCTTTGAAAACCTCAAACTTTGTCAAACAACCCACAGTTTCCTCATATTTCTGTGATGTAAAGTTCTAGAATCTGTGTGGATCCACAAAATTCCACTCACCCCGCATTTCCTAAAGTCTTCCAATAAAAATGGTACCTCACTTGTTTGGTTAGGCCTAGTGCCCACGACAGGAAGCGGCCCAAAACGCAACGTGGACACACCACATTTTTGCAGTGAAAACTGACCCTTTTTTTGCAAAGTGCCTAGCTGTGGATTTTGTACCATTGCTCTGCCGGCACCTAGGGAAACCTAGCAAACCTATACATTTCTGAAAACTGGACATCCAGGGAAATCCAAGATGGGGTGACTTGTGTGACTCTCACCAGGTTCATTTACCCAGAATCACTTGCAAACCTCAAATTTGTAAAACAAAACACATTTTCCTAATATTTTCGTGATGGAAAGTTCTGGAATCTGCGTGGATTCACAAACTTCCACCCACCCCGCATTCCCCAAAGTATTCCGATGAAAATGGTACCTCACTTGTGTGGGTAGGCCTAGTGCCTGAGACAGGAAATGGCCCAAAACGCAACATGGAAACACCACATTTTTACTGTGAAAACTGCCCCTTTTTTGCAAAGTGACTAGCTGTGGATTTTGTACCCTAGCTCTGCAGACACCTAGGGAAACCCAGCAATCCTATACATTTTTGAAAACTAGTCACCCAGGGAAATCCAGGAGGGAGTGACTTCTGTGGCTCTCTCCAGGTTCTGTTACCCAGAATCCTTTGAAAACCTCAAACTTTGTCAAACAACCCAAATTTTCCTCATATTTCTGTGATGTAAAGTTCTAGAATCTGTGTGGATCCACAAAATTCCACTCACCCCGCATTTCCTAAAGTCTTCCAATAAAAATGGTACCTCATTTGTGTGGTTAGACCTAGTGCCCATGACAGGAAGCGGCGCAAAACGCAACGTGTACACTTCACATTTTTACCGTGACAATTGACCCTTTTTTTTGCAAAGTGCTTAGCTGTGGGTATTAAACCCTAGCTCTGCCGGCAACTAATGAAACCTAGCAAACCTATACATTTTTGAAAACTAGACACCCAGATTTATCCAGGAGGGGGTGACTTGTGTTGCTCTCCCTATGTTCTGTTACCCAGAATCCCTTGCAAACCTCAAGCTCTGTAAAAGAAAACATATTTTCCTCACATTTCTGTGATGGAAAGTTCTAGAATCTGTGTGGATCCACAAAATTCCACTCTCCCCGCATTTCCTAAAGTCTTCCAATAAACATGGTACATCACTTCTGTGTTTAGGCCTAGTGCCCATCACAGGAAATGGCCCAAAACGCAACGTGGACACACCACATTTTTACAGTGAAAACTGGCCCTTCTTTGCCGCTGCCACAGAGGACGCTGTCGCATCACCGGAGAAGCGTGTAGCAGGGCCTGTCACGGCTCAGAAGATCGTCGAGTCGCCGCACGGCCGTCGGGCGTGCACGCATCCCATCTACGTTCTCGCACCGTAAGCAAGACGACATTTTCTCGCACCGCACCGGATCGTCATCGCATCGAAGCGTCGTCTCGACGCATCGTAACCAGGCCGCAGTAAGATACCGACGCATCCTCCTTTCTGCGTGTAAGGAATCGAAGCATCACCTTCCCTGCGACCCTTTTGTTTGTTTTGCGTTACGCATCCAAAGGTACATTGAGAGTAAAGTGTCGCATTTATCATCTTTATTGAACTGAGCTATTTTCTACCATTTGACAGTCATAGTTTTCGTATTGTTTTGTGGATTTTTGTCGTTTGGGTCTTGTGTTAAGTCTATATAAAAATACCTATTTTTATACTGCAACCTGTGTGGTGTCCCTCTGTAGTGTTGTCACTGGGTTACTGTATGTGTTCACAAATGCTTTACACACTGCCTCTGAGATAAGCCTGCCTGCTCGTGCCAAGCCACCAAGGGGGGTGAGCAGGGGTTATTTTAGTAGTGTATCCCCCTTACCCTGACTAGAAGCAAGGGTTCCTATTTGGACAAAGGTACCTACCTCTGCCAACTAGAGACCCCCATTTCTAACAGGAAACCTAGCAAACCTATACATTTCTGAAAACTGGACATCCAAGGTAATCCAGGATGGGGTGCTTTGTGTGGCTCTCACCAGGTTCTGTTACTCAGAATCCCTTGCAAACATCAACTTTGTAAAACAAAACAATTTTTCCTACCATTTTTGTGATGGAAAGTTCTGGAATCTGGGTGGATCCACAAACGTTCACCCACCCCGCATTACCCAAAGACTTCCGATATTAATGGTACCACACTTGTGTGGGTAGGCCTAGTGTCCACGACAGTAAAGGGCCCAAAACGCACTGTGGAGTCTCCACATTTTTACAGTGAATACTGACCTTTTTTTTGCAAAGTGCCTAGCTGTGAATTGTGAACCCTAGCTCTGCCGGCACCTAGGGAAACCTAGCAATCCAATACATTTTTGAATACTAGACACCCAGGGAAATCCAGGATGAGGTGATTTGTGTGGCTCTCCCCAGGTTCTGTTACTCAGAATCTGTTGCAAAACTTAAACTTTGTAAAAAAAAAAACACATTTTCCTCATATTTCTGTGATGTAAAGTTCTAGAATCTGTGTGGATCCACAAAATTCCACTCACCCCGCATTTCTCTAAGTCTTCCAATAAAAATGGTACCTCACTTGTGTGGTTAGGCCTAGTGCCCATGACAGGAAGCGGCCCAAAACACAACATGAACACACCACATTTTTACAGTGAAAATAGACCCTTTTTATGCAAAGTGCCTAGCTGTGGGATTTGAACCCTAGTTCTGCCGACACCTGGGGAACCCTAGCAATCCTATAAATTCTTTAATACTAGACACCCAGGGAAATCCAGTATGGGGTGACTTGTGTGGCTCTCACCAGGTTCTGTTACTTAGAATCCCTTGCAAACATCAAACTTTGTAAAAGAAAAACACATTTTCCTCCCATTTTCGTGATGGAAAGTTCTGGAATCTGGGTGGATCCACAAACTTTCACACTCCCCGCATTACCCAAAGTCTTCCGATATTAATGGTACCACACTTGTGTGGGTAGGCCTACTGTCCACGACAGTAAACGGCCCAAAACGCAATGTGGACTCTCCACATTTTTACAGTGAAAACTGACCTTTTTTCGCAAAGTGCCTAGCTGTGAATTGTGAACCCTAGCTCTGCCGGCACCTAGGGAAACCTAGCAAACCTATACATTTTTGGAAACTAGACACCCAGAGAAATCCATAAGGGGGGATTTGTGTGGCTCTCACCAGGTTCTGTTTCCCAGAATCCCTTGTAAACCTCAAACTTTGTAAAAAAAAAAAAATGTCCTCACACTTCTGTGATGTAAAGTACTGGAATGTGCTTCGATCCAGAAAACTCCACCAACCCCGAATTTCCCAAAGTCTTCCTTAAAAATTTTACCTCACTTGCTTGGGTAGGCCTAGTGACTGAGACAGGAAATGGCCCAAATCGCAACGTGGACACACCACATTTTTACAGTGAAAACTGACCCTTTTTCGCAAAGTGACTAGCTGTGGATTTTGAACCCTAGCTCTGCCGACACCTAGGGAAATCTAGCAATCCTATACATTTTTTAAAACTAGACACCCAGGGAAATTCAGGAGGGAGTGACTTGTGTGGTTCTCTCCAGGTTCTGTTTGCCAGAATCCATTGAAAACCTCAAACTTTGTCAAACAACCCACATTTTCCTCACATTTCTGTGATGGAAAGTTCTGGAATCTGCGTGTATCCTTACAATTCTACCCACTTTGTATTCACCAAAGTCTTCTGACAACAATGGTACCTCACTTGTGTGGGTAGGCCTAGTGCCTGCGACAGGAAGCGGCCCAAAATGCAACGTGGAACATCACATTTGTACAGTGAAAACTGACCCTTTATTTTCAAAGTGCCTAGCTGTGGATTTTGAACCCTAGCTCTGACGGCACCTAAGGAAACCTGGCAGGACAATTTATTTTTGAAAACTAGACACCTGGGAGAATCCAGGATGGGGTGACTTCTGTGGCTCTCTCTACGTTCTGTTAGTCAGAATCCCTTGCAAACCTCAAACTTTGTAAAAAAAAACCACATTTCTGTGATGTAAAGTTCTGTAACCTGCCTGGATCCACAAAGTCCCACACACCCCACATTCCCCAAAGTGTCCCAATGAAAATGGTACCTGACTTGTGTGGGTAGGCCTAGTGCCAGCGACAGGAAACGGCCCAAAACGCAATTTGGACACAGCATATTTTTACATTGAAAACTGGCCCTTTATTTGCAAAGTGCCTAGCTGTAGATTTTTTACCCTAGTTCTGCCTGCACTTAGGGAAACCTATACATTTTTGAAAACTAGACACCCAGGGGAATCCAGGATGGGGTGACTTGTGTGGCTCTCACTAGGTTCTGTTACTCAGAATACCTTGAAAACCTCAAACTTTGTAAAAAAAAAACACATTTTCCTCACATTTTTCTGATGTAAAGTTATGGAATCTGCGTGGATCCACAGAATCTCACCTGCCCCGCATTCCCCAAAGTCTTCCGATAAAATGGTACCTCACTTGTGTGGGTAGGCCTAGTGCCCGCGTCTGGTAACGGCACAAAACGTAATTTGGACAGCGCACATTTTTACATTGCAAAGTGCCTAGCTGTAGATCTTGAACCCTAGCTCTGACGGCACCTAGGTAAACCTAGCAAACCTATACATTTTTAAGCTAGACACCCAGGGAATTCCAGGATGGGGACACTTGTGTGGTTCTGACTACGTTCCGTTACCCAGAATCCCTTGCAAACCTCAAACTTAGTAAAAAAATACATTTTACTCACATTTCTGTGATGCAAAGTTCTGGAATCTGCGTGGAACCACAAAACTCCACCCACTCCGCATTTCTCAAAGTCTTCTGATAAAAATGGTACCTCACTTGTGTGGGTAGGCTTAGTGCCCGCGACAGGAAATAGCCCAAAATGCAACCTGGACACACCACATTTTTCCATTGAAAACTGACCCTTTCTTTGCAAAGTGCCTAGCTGTGGATTTTGAACCCTAGCTCTGCCGGCACCTAGGGAAACTTAGCAATCCTATAGATTTTTGAATACTAGACACCTAGGGAAATCCAGGATGGGGTGACTTGTGATGGAGTTGGGCTGCAGTAAGCAACCGGCTCGGATCAATCTCCGTACTAATAAGATTTTATTAATAAATGCATGAATTAATATACACCGACATGAATATGGGGAAAAGATGCTTTGCGCTTGTGTGAAATAAAATAATTAACATTTTATGATAATAAAGCATGATTATTGATTTACGCGTCGAAAAACCCTAACATTACAGAAATAAACTGTATTGTACGTTGCACATTTGAGATTTCTACTAATAAAAATAGCATGCTGCTTATTATTTTGCTTTTGCTAGATGAAAAACATAATTGGAAATAGTGTAGAGATGGGTGGTAAACAGAAAAATAATATTTCTAAAATTAACGCTTGATTTTGTCTGTTTATCGTAGTATTAATGATAGGCCCAACTGCTAAGTTGTCTGGGCCATGAGGTGGAGCCAGAACGCATGCGCAAGAACAACCATGTGACCTAGTGTGCCATGCGGACGAAGAGAAAGTATCAAGGACGGGTCACCGGAAGTGTCTGTCAGCCTGCCAAGAGAAGAAGAGACCGTGGGACCTGGCACCCGAACGTCATGAAAACTGAAAATTCATTGTTGAAAAATATACATGTTGCGATTTCAACAAAAAGATGTAATGGGGATGGGTTTAGTCGGAAGAGTGATGGGACGAGGCTGACACCCCTCGATTTGGCCAATCACAGAATGAGGTTTGGAGAATATTGAAACCTTAGTGGGACGAATATGTAAAATGAAAAGGTGTAACTGGGGTATCCAGTGGGGAAGAAGAGGGACTTCTACTGAGGCAGAGATGCTGAGGGCGTGAGCTGTAAGGGAAAGCTGAGGAGGAGAGCTGTGGGCGGAATGCGGACCTTTGAGCTGATAGAAGAAGAATCATAGAACCCCTGATAGATCGTCCTGCCCTGTCCAATGCTGTCCTGGGAACAAGATAGTAATTAGTAAGTTTCGGGAAATTTGCGGAAGAACCACGAGGAGAGAGTGTAATATTTAGTAAAGGTGTTAATAATAGAAAGTTTAGTTATCCCTGTTTACTTTCACTGTCA
Organism: Calotriton arnoldi; assembly: GCA_963921515.1. Classification (NCBI taxonomy): domain Eukaryota; kingdom Metazoa; phylum Chordata; class Amphibia; order Caudata; family Salamandridae; genus Calotriton; species Calotriton arnoldi. Next base: position 460,179 of record CAWUFW010012751.1, read on the forward strand.
ACTGTCCTAACCTGAACTTTGTTTCCCAACCCTAAGTTCAGAAACCTCCACTATCTCTACTGGCCATAGGGGTAGTTTTCCTTAGAAACCTTTGTAGGTATGTATATTTGTCAATTTCAAAGTTATTCATAATTTGTGTATTGGTATGTTTTTCTGTTCTCTCACAGTTAAACCTGATGTCTCTTAACCTATCCACTCCTGATTGCATTTTATACTGTGATGTTTCCGAATCATTGATTTATTGATACCGTTTCTCTCTTGTAAAATTTGATGTGTGACTGCACTGTATCTTTAACAAATCCCGATTTATTACTTATATAAAAATCATAAAATGTATCCAGTGTCAGTATTTTTGTTGTTCATTGATTAGATTAAGAATTAAAAGTTATAAGCTTACCATTAATCAAACTCAACTAATGAGGTCCATCGACCAAAGGGAGGAGGGTTTACTAGGTAACAAGGTGTTGAATGTGTATAACCTATAGGAAGGCATAAACTCTCAATATAGTAAGAGGAAAAAGCAAATAACAGCGCGAGTAAACCGAGCTTGGGACACCGATAAAGTGAATGTTTTAGTGTGAAGGTATGAAGGTCCCATGAATGAATTGACATATTTCCGCTGACTCTAGTTGAATTAAAGGTGACCCCTGACAGTTTTTAGGTGCTCGCGCTGGATCAGTTTCTGGTTGCGAAAGGATGGTTATTATTGATTGATTTGGTGAGAATTATTGATTATTGATTATATGTTCTTAACAAAGAAATTTAGTGTCTTGTTTTATGTTGTCTAGGAACACAGGTACGGAGATACCTGGGAATCCCGGGAAGGAATTAGCCTGAATTAGGCAGGAAGAGTGTGGTAAGAGAAATCACACTGCAGAAGTTACTTTGTCTGTTGAAGTAATACTGGAAAGCTACGAAGGGCTGTCAGTGTTATATTAGGGAACTTTTCGTATGAGAGTAGAGTAATTAAAATAGCGAAGGGTCCACCTTGGGAAAAAACTCTGGCCTTATCCCTGGGGGAGTGCCAAAAAGTCCTCCTGTGAAACCTTGGTCTTATCCCCAGAGGAGTATCGGGTCCTCCCCGAGCTTGTGAGAAAGGTAAAATAGCGAGTAAGAGCTATTGTTACCTGCTGGGAAAGTATTGTTAGAAGAGTAAAGAACTATCTCTTTTTACTGGAACAGACATTGTAGCATTGTTTTTATGTTGTCACTAACCGTATTTTTATGAATGAGAAAAGTTTTAGAAAATTTTACTGTGCTGTCTTGTAAAGGGAGGGCTGCTCAAAAGGAGCGATATTGACATCACAGTGAGCTGCGCTGGTATTGGACCAAGCGACGGGTGTGTATGTAGCCCTGAGAATTGTAAAGGGAGGGCTGCTCGAAAGGAGCGATACTGACGTCACAGTGAGCCGCGCTGGTATTGGACCAAGCGACGGGTGTGAGAAGTTGGCCTGGCATATGCTGTCCACTAATTATAGTGGGCACCTTGCACCAGTCCAAATCGACTCTTATGGTAGGTAGGTTAAAGACAACCTTATTGAAAGCTATCCTAGTGGTAGCTGTGGAGAGCAGCCTTCAGGCTAAGTCTTGAAGGAATGTAAAGCAGCTTGTTTTACCAGTCTATAATCTCTTGAGTGACCAAATGAAAGAGCACCACACCAGGTATATATTCAAAATATATGTATTTATTACTAAACACACCCCTCTAGTCTCTTTATGAGGCTAGAGTTCGAAGTACATAGGTTATAAGATCTTAAATCACAGTAATAGCACAAATACACGTTTGGGCCCTAGGGGCGTACCAAACCATATACCAATAAAGTGGTATGCGAACCACGACTGAACTAGACACTAGGCCTAGAGCCTCTAGAAGTGCTTGGACCACAAGGAACCACCCAAGGTAGTGACACAGGGGACCCACGGGAGACGCGTGCAGTGCAAATACACAACCGCGATACGCCGTTAACTTCTATGGAGAAAGTCGGGATCGGGAAAATAGAGGAAAGGGACACTTAGAAGAGGACTAGGACAAAACCCTTTGAGATCTAGGACTTTGAAGAGTCTCTACCCACGGGAGCACTGGAGTACTCGTGTTACCTCACCCAGGGAAGCCGGGTGCATAGGTGCCTTTCGGGGTCGGGTTTCGTCGTCGGTTCTTATGGCGATCTGCTGCAAAGTGCTGCTGGCGACCAGGAGAAAAGTGTCCGGGTGGATCCAAGAGTGGATCGGAGTTCTGAAGAACCTGAAAGCAGAGGGGACAGAGTCTGGGTCACTAGCCAGTGACCAGGGAGGCGATGGACAGATGCCCACCGATGTCGAGTGCTTCAGATTCGATGACGGTCGTCTTGACTCTTCAGCCACGAGGTCCGGGAGGCGTTGTCGGCGACCAGGAGCAGGATTCGGGCTGTTGCTCGATGTCTGTCGAGTGCAGAGGTGTCGGCGACCAGATTGGACCCAACAAGCCTTGGCAACGGCAAGTCTCGAGTAAGATGTAGATCGTCGATGATGCAGACCAGCAAGGTCTGGGGAACTCACCCAGCGAGGGTAAGTGAGGGCAGGCCTGGAGCAACCAGACTGCCAAGTAAAGAAAAGATTGGCCTTCGTTAAGGGCTACTAGCCAACGGGCTAGCGACCGCAAAGGAGCCTCGTGACGCCGCACGTGGAGCTGGCTTACAGGACACTCGTGGAGTGGGGGCCAGTGATCTTCGGTGCAGGTGGTGCTGGAGGCTAGGGCTACTCGGAGCCCAAAGCACGACTTCTTGGGAGACCCAGAAGATGGTGCACTTGCAAATGTGCTCGGTGTCCAGGGGTCACGGTCTCACGTTACCCACGATAGCCATGGGCCTCAGCTTTGCTGGGGACTCAGGGTAGCCTCGGGGAAGTCTGAGAATCCACCTCTGGTGATGCGATGACTTCGGCGTCCGACGGGAGCTTCAGTGATGCGAACCGGACAGATGCTTCTTTGGTGCCTGCCAAGCAGGGGAGTCACTCCTTGACCCCAAGGGAGATTCTTCAGTCCTCTAATCGTGAGTAGAGCGTCGAAGGTCCAGGATTCTGTTTCAGAGTTTCGTCCAGGTATAATCTAAAGTCCTAGGGACTGGGTTCCTACCTTTATTCTAAAAATAGGGGATGGACTACTCTGTGGCCCCACCTATGGGTGGGTCAGGGCAGAGGGGTGGCTACACCCCTTTCCCTTTGTCCAGTTCGCGCCAAAGCAGGGGCTGCAAGCCCCTGATCCGGTTTGAACTGGGGTATGCACAGGGACACCAAATGTGCCCCCAGTGCAGGACTTCAAAGCACCCGAAAGTGCTCCCGCCCAGCCCCAATACACATTGTCCTGTCTGGGGAGGTGGTCACACCTCCCTGGGACAGGAAACCTATTGTCCAGGCCTCCCCTGCCGGAGTTTCGTCCAGCAGCAGGAGGCCAGACTCGTGTCTGTGGCAGCAGCATCCATTTTGTGATGCCAGGCTCTGGAAAGAAGTTACCGGACTCGTCAGAGTTAACATGCCTTTCCCTCTAGAAGGGTGGAATGCTACCCCCGCCGCCAGGATTGGCGGGGGGTAGTATTCCAAGATGTTTGACACCAAACACGACATGTTTAGGTGCAGCCATTCCATAGTTAGCATTTTACCGCGAGGATATAATGCGTTTAAGAGTATATGGTCAGGCTGCACTACAAACAGCATCAGAGATGGTCTCCGAATGCTGCAGAGGGGCCCTGCTCATGCAGGGGCACCCTCTCACATAGGAACCATGCACTCTGCCTTTAGGATTGATAAGGCCTGCCTTAGGAGTGACTTATAGGTTTATATGTGTGTATGCATTTAGTGATATAGGTAACCTATACCACTGCAAGGGGTGCATGCACCACCTTACCCAGGCTGCAGTAGCAGACCTGTGGTGCCAGTTTGGATGGCCGACCAGGGGTGGCATAATACATGCTGCAGCCCCTGGCAGGCCTCTGAGGTGCCTATGCCCTTGGTACATAGTATACCATATACTAGGGACTTACAAGGGCACTCCAGATCCCAATCAGTGATGTGCCTAAGGCACATGGAGACCCTTTTAAAGAGGAAACAGCTAGGCTGGGGTTCTGAATAGCAGGGCCCCAGCCAGACTAATGTCGAAAACCAGTGAAGTATCAGCAAAAAGTGGGGGTATCCCTGTGAAGCAGATCCTACTCTCCTACACAACCCCCCCCCAAACGTAGGGACATTAAACTAACCTTGCCCAGTTAAGTCTTCATGTTCTAAGTGGAAATACCTAGAGAGTCCATCTGCATTCGCATGGTTACTCCCAGGCCTATGTTCCACTGTAAAGTCCATCCCCTGTAGGGAAATGGACCACCTAAGCAGTTTGGGGTTTTCACCCTTCATTTGTTTTAGCCATAAGAGGGGCTTATGGTCTGTCTGAACCAGGAAGTGTGTACCAAACAAGTATGGCCTCAACTTCTTCAGAGCCCAGACCACAGCAAAGGCCTCCCTCTCTATGGCTGACCAACGTTTCTCTCTAGGGGTCAGCCTTCTGCTAATAAAAGCTACTGGCTGATCCTGACCTTCTTCATTCAATTGTGACAGTACAGCCCCTACCCCCAACTCAGATGCATCAGTTTGAACAATGAACTTCTTGGAGTAATCAGGACTCTGCAGAATTGGAGCAGTGCACATGGCCTGCTTGAGGTCATCAAATGCCTTTTGACAGCTAACTGTCCACTGAACCTTTTTGGGCATTTTCTTAGAAGTTAAGTCATTCAAGGGTGTCACTATTGATCCATACCCCTTGACAAATCTCCTATAGTACCCAGTCAGGCCTAAGAAGGCTCTCACCTGAGTCTGGGTAGTGGGAGCAGTCCAGTCCATGATGGTCTGGATCTTGCTCTGCAAAGGTTGAACCTGGCCTCCACCCACAAGGTGGCCCAGGTACACAACCTGACTCTGCCCTATCTGGCACTTAGTGGCCTTGATAGTCAGGCCTGCCTTTTGCAGGGCCTGTAAAACATTCCTGAGGTGGACCAGGTGATCCTCCCAGGTGGAGCTAAAGACAGCAATATCATCTAGATAAGCTGCACTATAGGCTTCCAGTCCTGTGAGAACTGTGTTCACCAACCTCTGGAAAGTGGCAGGTGCATTTTTCAGACCAAAGGGCATCACCACAAATTGATAATGCCCACTAGGGGTTGAAAATGCTGTTTTGGGCTTTGCAGCATCAGCTAGTCTGATCTGCCAGTAGCCAGCTGTTAGGTCAAATGTGCTGAGATATTTGGCAGAGGCCAAAGTATCTATGAGCTCATCTGCCCTGGGTATTGGATGGGCATCAGTCCTAGTGACTGCATTGAGGCCTCGGTAGTCTACACAAAACCTCATCTCTCTTTTCCCACCACTGGTGTGAGGTTTAGGTACTAGGACTACTGGACTAGCCCAAGGGCTATCTGAGGGCTCAATCACTCCCAATTCCAACATCTTCTGGACTTCAGTCCTGATACAGTCCCTGACATGGTCAGGTTGCCTATAAATCTTGTTTTTGATAGGCAGACTGTCCCCAGTGTCCACTTCATGAGTGCACCAGGTGGTCTGACTGGGTGTCAGTGAAAACATATGTCTAAACTGATTGAGGACTTGCCTGCAATCAGTTTGTTGCTGGGTAGTGAGGCTGCCTGCCAAGGCTACACCATCAACTGACCCATCGTCAGGGTTCTGTGAGAGCAGGTCAGGGAGTGGGTCACTCTCTTCCTCCTGCCCTTCATCAGTAGCCATGAGCAAGCCCATGTCTGCCCTGTCCACATATGGCTTAAGTCTGTTGACATGGAGAACCCTTTGGGGACTCCTGGGTGTTCCCAGGTCTACTAAGTAAGTGACCTCACCCTTCTGCTCAACAATAGTGTGGGGTCCACTCCATTTGTCTTGGAGAGCTGCTGGGGCCACTGGCTCCAACACCCACACCTTCTGTCCTGGCTGGTAAACAGTCAGAACAGCCTTTTGGTCATGCCAGGCCTCCTGCAGTTCCTGGCTAGCCTCAAGGTTTTTGGTTGCCTTTTTCATGTACTCAGCCATCCTGGAGCGGAGACCAAGTACATAGTCCACTATATCTTGCTTTGGGGGCTTGAGAGGTAACTCCCATCCTTCCTTCACCAAGCACAGTGGACCCCTCACAGGGTGGCCAAACAGAAGTTCAAAAGGGCTGTAACCAACCCCCTTCTGAGGCACCTCCCTATATGCGAATAAAAGGCAGGGCAAGAGTATGTCCCATCTACGCCTAAGCTTTTCTGGGAGCCCTTTAATCATGCCCTTCAAGGTTTTGTTGAATCTCTCAACTAAACCATTGCATTGTGGGTGATAGGGTGTGGTGAACTTATAAGTAACTCCACACTCCTTCCACATTGCTTTTAAGTAACCAGACATGAAGTTTGCACCCTGTCTGATACTACCTCCTTAGGAAAGCCCACTCTTGAGAAGATTCCCAGGAGGGCCCTTGCCACCACAGGTGCTGTAGTGGTCCTGAGGGGAATAGCTTCTGGGTACCTGGTGGCATGATCCACTACCACCAGGATAAACCTGTGCCCAGAGGCTGTTTGGGGATCCATGGGACCAACAATGTCAATCCCTACCCTCTCAAAGGGCACCCCCACCACAGGTAGTGGTATCAGGGGGCCTTTGTAGTGCCACCTGCTTTGCCACTGGCTTGGCAGGTTACACAGGAGCGACAAAACTCCTTACTGTCTTCAGACATGTGGGGCCAGTGAAAGTGAGGGACAATTCTGTCCCAAGTCTTGTTCTGGCCCAGGTGTCCTGCTAAGGGAATATCATGGGCTAGGGTCAATAGGAAGCCCCTGAACTTCAAAGGTATTACCAACCTCCTGGTAGCACCAGGCTTGGGGTCTCTACTCTCTGAGTACAGGAGTCCATCATCCCAATACACTGTATGGGGACCACTAGCTTTCCCAGCAGCCTCAGCAGCAGCTTGCTGTCTGAGGGGTTCAAGGGAGGGGCAGCTCTGCTGCTCCTGGCTCAGATCTGCCCTAGAAGGTCCCCCTGTCCCCAAGAACTCAACCTGTTCAGGTTCAAGTTCCTCTGGGACAGTTCCTTCTTCAGGGCTGAGATCATCCCCCTCAAGGGACTGATCTTCCTCCTGAGCCAAGGGGGAAGGCACTGCCTTAACCCTACTACTCCTCCTCTTGGAAGGCACTTGGTCCATTCTTCCAGAATCCAAGGCCTGTTCAGTTTTAGACAGTTTAGCTTGTGACCTGGTCACAGCAAACACATCTGCAGGGATCCCCAGCATTTCTGCATGGGTCCTGAGCTCCACTTCTGCCCAAGCAGAAGTCTCTAAGTCATTGCCAAGCAAGCATTCGACTGGTAGGTTTGCACTTACCACAACCTTCTTAAGGCCAGTTACCCCTCCCCAGGAGAAGTTAACAACTGCCAGAGTATGGTCTGTTCTGACATTGCTAGCATTGGTCACTTGGTACATTTCACCAAGTATAACTTGCCCAGGTAGCACAAGGTCTTGTGTCACCATTGTGACACTTGCCCCTGTGTCCCTAAATGCCAAAGCCTCTCGTCCATTGATTAAAGGCTGTTGTCTGTACTTGCCCAGATTACTGGGACTCACAGTGGAGGTCACATCCATGCCTCCATCACAGACTAACACAGCCTGAGTCAGTTCCCTGACTAAGTCAGAGCCCAACTCAGTTCCCAGGGTGAACCCTACTAAACCCTTTGCTGGAGCACCTCCACCAACTGTACTAGGGGGAACAGGTGCCTTAGGGGCATTGGTGGGTGCTGGACTGGAGTCTTTGGACTTGGTGCAATCACTGGTCCAGTGGGTCTTTTGCTTACAGACCTTGCACCATGGTTTTCTTTGGCCTTTACCCTTGGTAGACTGGGAATCCCCACCAGAAGAAGATTTTTGGGGGCCTGATGAAGACTTTTGATCTTTACCCTTCTCCCCACCCTTGTCAGAGTTCTTAGCATCTTGCTTCTTGGTTTCCCCACCTTGGTTCTGTACCTTCTGCTTCACCCTGGTTCTGACCCATTTGTCTGCCTTCTTTCCCAATTCTTGGGGAGAGGTCAGATCAGAGTCAACCAGGTACTGATGCAACAGCTGGTTTTGACAGTTATTAAGAATCTGCTCCCTCATTATCAGATTATACAATCCTGAGAAGTCACACACCTTACTGCCCATCAACCAGCCTTCCAGAGCCTTGGCAGAACAATCCACATAGTCTACCCAGTCTTGAGTCTGTGCTTTTTGGGTGTCTCTGAACTTCAACCTGTACTGTTCAGTGGTTAGGCCAAACCCATCAATAAGAGCACTCTTCAAGACCTTGTAATTATCAGCATCCTCCTCTCTAACAGTGAGGAGCTTGTCTCTACCTTTGTCAGCAAAGGAGAGCCACAAGATTGCTGCCCACTGCTCCTGAGGGACCTTCTGTACTTTACAGGCCCTCTCTAAAGCAGTTATCCATTTGTGGATGTCATCCCCACTCTGGTAGGGAGGGACAATCTTGCTCAGGTTCCTATGGTCATAGGACCTTTCCCTATCTCTAGGGACATGGCTGCCACCATGGGACTCTAGTCCCAACTTTCTTCTCTCTTTAAGGAGATCTAGGGATTCTCTATCTAAAGCCAATTGCTTCTTCCTGATCTCCAGTTGAGTTTCCTCATACTGGACCAGTCTCTTTCTTCTCTCATGAGAGGATTCCCTCCTGTGAGAAGAAACAGAGCTCCCTATTGAGGTGCCAGAGTGGTTAGACTCCTGAGAAGGAGACCTAGACTTTCTGAGCACACTCATAATCCTTCCTGGGGGGACAAAGGTGTGGTTCTCAAGATCCTCATCTTCATCTTCCCCAGAAGGGATTGGGTTTTCCAGGTCAGGGTCATTGTCACCCTCCTGGTCAGTTTCAGAGGGGGGGCTGGGGTTAGTAGTACCCCTGGCCCCTTCCTCATCTGCTGGCCCACCCTCTGCTCCTACCCCTTCAGTCTCTGAAGACTTACTAAGATCATAAGCCACCAACAACTCCTGGAGGTGTTGGGTGGTGGGACTTTGGCCTGTCCTTAATTTCCTCACGTTACACAAAGCTCTCAGTTCCAAGAATGGGAGTGTGTCATACTTGGAGGGGGAAGCTCAATGGCTTCCTGCAGGGCATCTCTAGATCCTGCTTTTAAAGACATTACTAGTGTGGTGTGGTGTATGCACTACCTACTCTAGTGTGGCCTACTAAACTCTCTTGAGTTGTAGAAAGGGTTGTGCTATCCCTTAACACACAACTCTAAGTTCAGTAGAACTTACTGATATTCTAAGCTTAAATTATATGTACCTTAGGTACCTTTAGTGGTTTTCAGTTGATCAATTCAATTGAGATTATCTGGTAAAACAATAGCAAGCTGGAATCCCACACGCTGCACACCAATGTGAGAAGTTGGCCTGGCATATGCTGTCCACTAATTATAGTGGGCACCTTGCACCAGTCCAAATCGACTCTTATGGTAGGTAGGTTAAAGACAACCTTATTGAAAGCTATCCTAGTGGTAGCTGTGGAGAGCAGCCTTCAGGCTAAGTCTTGAAGGAATGTAAAGCAGCTTGTTTTACCAGTCTATAATCTCTTGAGTGACCAAATGAAAGAGCACCACACCAGGTATATATTCCAAATATATGTATTTATTACTAAACACACCCCTCTAGTCTCTTTATGAGGCTAGAGTTCAAGTACATAGGTTATAAGATCTTAAATCACAGTAATAGCACAAATACACGTTTGGGCCCTAGGGGCGTACCAAACCATATACCAATAAAGTGGTATGCGAACCACGACTGAACTAGACACTAGGCCTAGAGCCTCTAGAAGTGCTTGGACCACAAGGAACCACCCAAGGTAGTGACACAGGGGACCCACGGGAGACGCGTGCAGTGCAAATACACAACCGCGATACGCCGTTAACTTCTATGGAGAAAGTCGGGATCGGGAAAATAGAGGAAAGGGACACTTAGAAGAGGACTAGGACAAAACCCTTTGAGATCTAGGACTTTGAAGAGTCTCTACCCACGGGAGCACCGGAGTACTCGTGTTACCTCACCCAGGGAAGCCGGGTGCATAGGTGCCTTTCGGGGTCGGGTTTCGTCGTCGGTTCTTATGGCGATCTGCTGCAAAGTGCTGCTGGCGACCAGGAGAAAAGTGTCCGGGTGGATCCAAGAGTGGATCGGAGTTCTGAAGAACCTGAAAGCAGAGGGGACAGAGTCTGGGTCACTAGCCAGTGACCAGGGAGGCGATGGACAGATGCCCACCGATGTCGAGTGCTTCAGATTCGATGACGGTCGTCTTGACTCTTCAGCCACGAGGTCCGGGAGGCGTTGTCGGCAACCAGGAGCAGGATTCGGGCTGTTGCTCGATGTCTGTCGAGTGCAGACGTGTCGGCGACCAGATTGGACCCAACAAGCCTTGGCAACGGCAAGTCTCGAGTAAGATGTAGATCGTCGATGATGCAGACCAGCAAGGTCTGGGGAACTCACCCAGCGAGGGTAAGTGAGGGCAGGCCTGGAGCAACCAGACTGCCAAGTAAAGAAAAGATTGGCCTTCGTTAAGGGCTACTAGCCAACGGGCTAGCGACCGCGAAGGAGCCTCGTGACGCCGCACGTGGAGCTGGCTTACAGGACACTCGTGGAGTGGGGGCCAGTGATCTTCGGTGCAGGTGGTGCTGGAGGCTAGGGCTACTCGGAGCCCAAAGCACGACTTCTTGGGAGACCCAGAAGATGGTGCACTTGCAAATGTGCTCGGTGTCCAGGGGTCACGGTCTCACGTTACCCACGATAGCCACGGGCCTCAGCTTTGCTGGGGACTCAGGGTAGCCTCGGGGAAGTCTGAGAATCCACCTCTGGTGATGCGATGACTTCGGCGTCCGACGGGAGCTTCAGTGATGCGAACTGGACAGATGCTTCTTTGGTGCCTGCCAAGCAGGGGAGTCACTCCTTGACCCCAAGGGAGATTCTTCAGTCCTCTAATCGTGAGTAGAGCGTCGAAGGTCCAGGATTCTGTTTCAGAGTTTCATCCAGGTATAATCTAAAGTCCTAGGGACTGGGTTCCTACCTTTATTCTAAAAATAGGGGATGGACTACTCTGTGGCCCCACCTATGGGTGGGTCAGGGCAGAGGGGTGGCTACACCCCTTTCCCTTTGTCCAGTTCGCGCCAAAGCAGGGGCTGCAAGCCCCTGATCCGGTTTGAACTGGGGTATGCACAGGGACACCAAATGTGCCCCCAGTGCAGGACTTCAAAGCACCCGAAAGTGCTCCCGCCCAGCCCCAATACACATTGTCCTGTCTGGGGAGGTGGTCACACCTCCCTGGGACAGGAAACCTATTGTCCAGGCCTCCCCTGCCGGAGTTTCGTCCAGCAGCAGGAGGCCAGACTCGTGTCTGTGGCAGCAGCATCCATTTTGTGATGCCAGGCTCTGGAAAGAAGTTACCGGACTCGTCAGAGTTAACATGCCTTTCCCTCTAGAAGGGTGGAATGCTACCCCCGCCGCCAGGATTGGCGGGGGGTAGTATTCCAAGATGTTTGACACCAAACACGACATGTTTAGGTGCAGCCATTCCATAGTTAGCATTTTACCGCGAGGATATAATGCGTTTAAGAGTATATGGTCAGGCTGCACTACAAACAGCATCAGAGATGGTCTCCGAACGCTGCAGAGGGGCCCTGCTCATGCAGGGGCACCCTCTCACATAGGAACCATGCACTCTGCCTTTAGGATTGATAAGGCCTGCCTTAGGAGTGACTTATAGGTTTATATGTGTGTATGCATTTAGTGATATAGGTAACCTATACCACTGCAAGGGGTGCATGCACCACCTTACCCAGGCTGCAGTAGCAGACCTGTGGTGCCAGTTTGGATGGCCGACCAGGGGTGGCATAATACATGCTGCAGCCCCTGGCAGGCCTCTGAGGTGCCTATGCCCTTGGTACATAGTATACCATATACTAGGGACTTACAAGGGCACTCCAGATCCCAATCAGTGATGTGCCTAAGGCACATGGAGACCCTTTTAAAGAGGAAACAGCTAGGCTGGGGTTCTGAATAGCAGGGCCCCAGCCAGACTAATGTCGAAAACCAGTGAAGTATCAGCAAAAAGTGGGGGTACCCCTGTGAAGCAGATCCTACTCTCCTACAACAGGTGTGTATGAAGCCCTGAAAATTGTAAAGGGAGGGTCAGTAGAAGGAGTAGGTACTGACGTCGGAAAAAGCCGCGCTGACATTGGTCAGAATAGAGAGTGTTCCAGTGAGTGGATTGGTTGGTTAGTGCGAAACGCGTTGGTATTGGATGAGTCTTACTGTATTAGGAAATAGCATAGAAATACGAAGGAGAAAAATGAAGCTGCTTGACAAATTAAAGACTTGGTTCAAAAAGGATAAGCCGATTAAAACCAGAGAGGGGGTTATTATTCCACCTCCGAAAACCCCTGCATCGTATATGATGTTAGAGTACGGATATCATAAGTGTACATGGTTGGAAAATTGGGTAGAGTATACAAAGAATGACGGTGTTTTAGCATTTCCTGAACATGGATCATTTAATATGAGAATAATACAGAATCTGAGACATCAAATGAATTTATTAAAGCCACAGCCCAGACCTACTCAATATGAGGCATTAGAGAACTGGGAACAGGAGACGTTTGAGAGAGAAAAGTGTAGAACTGGCAGAAGGTACGTCTATAGATTTCCCCATGAAAAGCATGAATATAGAATGAAAAGATGGAGAAAGGCTGGACTATGTGAAGGATTATATCCAGTTTTGGTTGCAGGCGAAGAAGGAGGGAAAAAAATGTACAGAGAAAAAGAAACATTTAAATTTAGGTAACAGTGACTCTGATGATGAACTGTTAGAAGATATTTTTCCACCGTACCAAGAAAATTCAGGAACAGTAACTCCGAGTGCTCCTACAGCGGAAACTCCTTTAATTGCACAAACTAATCAGGTGCCAACAGTAACGAGAATAACCCCAATAGAAGAGGTAGAAGTATTGAATAAAGCCAGAGAAGAATTAACGCAGAAAATAAATCAATTGAGTTTGACAGCAGAAGCTTTGACAGTACCAGTAACCATTGGTCCTATAGTTCCGCTATATGGGAATAATTCAATGATAACAAAAGCGAGTACTTTAACAGTTCCGATGAATAATGTTAGACAGACAATGACACGGAGTGACAACAGTGGGTTAACAAACGCAAGTACTTCATTGATAGATCTTCCAAATTGCGAGGTGATTGCTGAAACTCCAAAGAGACAAACCCCCTTGAATCAGAAAAGCAGGGAGTCGCTTATTGTCTTAGAGACAGAAAGTCCCGTTAGTCCCTCTCCTAAGGAAATGGATGCGTGGTTAAGAGGAATAGAAAAGAAAAAGCACAAACCACAGCCTATAGATGTGAGCAAATTAAGAGTAGATCTGCAAGACTTGATCATTGGTACCATAGAAACGACGGATGGGCTAGGAACCTATAGGGATGAAGAATCATTGTTGTTATGTAAAAGCATTACTTGGAGAGTAAAGAATCTGCAGAGAGAATAGTTGAAGCTGCTATGGAATTTGGAGTAAATATATAGAGAAGTCAAAAGTGATACAGAAGACATATAGGGGCAGATTTACAAGCCCCTTGCGCCACTTTTGCGTCACTTTTCCCATGTTAAAAATGACGCAAAAGTAGCGCAAGGGGCTTGTAAATCTGCCCCATAGAATGTAATTCTCAGATAAAGATTGAGAGAGTCTCAATACGTCTGGGAAAAAGTTACAAATTAAGAATTAATGAATATTTTGAGAAAATGGGGAGATGTAGAAAGATGGAAAGGAAGATGGACCAGAAAGCAAGAAGGAATAGCTGAAAGGGAAACATCTATGTTTCCAGAAGCAGGACAAACACAAAGATTGTGTCCAATGAGGGAAGTGCCTGGTGGTGGATATGTGCATGTGCCCTGGTCGAGACAAGATATTTTATCATTCACAAATGATTTTCCCCAATTAAGAGAGAAACCAGTGGAATGGTATAAGCAAGTTGATAGGTTTGTGAAAGTATCAAAAGTGTTGTTAAAAGATTTAGATGGGCTGTTTGAGATCGTTGTTCTAGCTGATTTATGGACAGAGTCTAAAATTACTGTTGACTGGCCGAAGGAGGAATAGCCTCGAGACAAGAAAACAGGTGCTCTTTCAGATGAGGTAATGAAAAAATATTATCAAGTGATTAAGTTTCTCAAAACTAAAATTTCACCGAAGGAAACAGATTGGGTAAAAATAGATAGAACTACTCAAGTGCCAAAGGAGTCAGTACATGCGTATTATGAAAGGTTATTACAGGTGTTTAAACAATACAGTGGTTTTGAAAATATTGGAGATAAGGATATGGGACATTTTGTATATCGATTTGTATATGGACTAAGACCAGAGGTTAGTCAGATGATTCAACAGCATTTAATATGCTGGCAAAGCAAGACTATAGATGAAATTTTGCGGTATGCAAAATACTGCAGTGACGATATTGAATCAAGGCATAAAAAGTTGAAAGAGAAAATGATGTGGGCACGAGTGAAGGTAGCAGAGCAACAAGAAATGAATAATAATTTACAGATGAATGGTCAAAATTCGAATAATCAGGCAGTTGATGGAGGAAAGAATAGGGGAAAATTATGTAGAGAAGAGGCAAAAAAGAAATATCCTTGTCATGGATGCAGAAAGATTGGACATTGGAAGAATGAGTGTAGAGCTACGCAGAAAAATAATGCAGAAAATAAAAATTTGAATCTACAGATGCAGAGTGAAACGGGGTTGAGCCAGCAGTAGCAACAGCAATTAGTTACTCCACAGATACAAGGGCCACAAGCTCCCCTGCCCAATAGTGTAAACGTACAAAGATACAGTGCCAACACAGGATTTTACGGAGGAGAACAACTTGGTAAGAACAAAGTGGTTTCACAATATTACGTACGGAAAGATGAGTGTGATTCGGAGCATACGCAGGGACGGTGCCTGAGGGGGGGAGGAGGAGTGCATTCTTGGCGCTACTCTAGAGGTAGATCAAACAGGTCCATTCGTAGACGGAAAGGTGGAAGGAAATTCTGTCACTTTTCTAGTGGATACTGGAGCTACCCGTTCTACTGTGAGAGCAGCAGAAAAAGAAAACCTACCCCTCTCGGGAGAGAATATCCAAGTTGTAGGAGTTTCTAATAAGCAGATGAAAACACTAGTGACTAAGCCTATAGAAGTACAGATTGGACAGTTTAAAGATATGCATCAATTTGTGGTTTGCGATTCGAGTCCAGTGAATTTATTAGGTAGGGATTTGTTGTGCAAAATGAATTGTACCATCTATTGCCTTTCAGACCCCAGATGAAGATGTTGTCTATAAAATTATGTTAGCAAAGCAAGGTACAGAAGTGGATGAACTGTTTCCACTTGTCATGGAAGAAAGCATACCTGAAGAGTTGAGAGTTTTAGTAAGGTCTGATGTGTGGGATTGCACCGGACAGGAAGTTGGTTTGATGAAGGACATAGATCCCATTCAGATTACTGTCAAAGAGGGTGCAGTTTATCCAAATACCCCACAATACAAAATGAGTCCAGAAGTAATCGCAGGCATAACACCAGTGATTGATCAAATGATTGAGCAAGGAATATTGAAAGAGGTTCTGAGTAGTCCTTGTAATTCGCCCATCATGGGAATAAAGAAACCCAACGGAAAATACAGGATAGTTCAAGATCTTAGAAAAATTAATAAGATTGTGATACCATGCTGTCCAATAGTACCGAATCCAGCAGTAATACTCTATCACATTCCTTGTGATGCAGAGTGGTATACAGTAATTGATCTGTGCCATGCATTCTTTTCCATTCCCTTACATTCGGAAAGCCAATATTTGTTTTCATTCAGGTTTGGAGATCGTATCTCGGCATGGTGCAGAGTACCTCAAGGGTACACAGAAAGTCCCTCCATTTTTAATCAGATTTTGAAGAAGTGGCTGGAAGATTTGGTTTTGGTACAGTATATTTATGATTTGTTGTTGGCATCAAAGACGGAGGATGCATGTGTTGCAGACACCATTGCCCTGTTGAATCACCTTGCTGAGGGAGGACACAAAGTGTCACCTGCAAAATTGCAGTTTTGTAAACAAGAAGTCCAATATCTAGGGCATAAAATAAAGAAGGGAGTCAGAAACGTGACATCAGAAATAATTTGTGTAATAAAAGAAATGGATCCCCCGAAAACACAGAAATGCGAATGTTTTTGGGAATGGTTGGATATTGCAGACAGTGGATTAATGGATTTTCCTTGATTGCCAAACCTTCACAGAGGTTAACCAGAAAAGATGTAAAGGATCCGATTGAGATGGATGAGGATTGTAAGAGAGCCTTTGTGGAATTGAAAACAAAATTGTGTCAGGCTCCTGCTTTGGCAATGCCAGATTATGGAAAGGATTTTGCTTTATATTGTTGTGAGAAAGATGGATGTGCTTTGTCTGTGCTGACCCAAAGGCACGGGATGGCAAGACATCCTGTTGCATATTTCTCTGCAGTATTGGATTCAGTGGCCGCCGCTTTACCTGGATGTATGAAAGCAGTAGCTGCCACCTGTGTGAGTTTGGAACAGAGCGAAGGGATTGTAATGGGACATGCTGTGAAAGTCTATGTGCCCCATTCAGTGGAGATACTATTGACACAAACCAGGATCCAGCATCTTACCTACAGTCGGCTGACTAGGTACGAGAGAATGATCTTCGGTGCTGAGAATGTGACTGTGGTGAGATGTACCATGATAAATTCGGCAACCTTGTTACCCAGTTGTGTGAATGAGGAAGTGAGTGATGAAGTGGATCATGATTGTCTGGATGTGACAGAACTGAGTACAAAGCCCCGTGCAGACATAGAAGACATCCCATTAGAGGAATCAGACTGTGTAATGTTTGTTGATGGGTCGTGTTTGAGAAATGGAATGGGAGAATTGAGTGCTGCTTATGCTGTATGTACTGTAGCAGAAATTCTGGAAGCATTCTATCTGAAAGGGATAAAATCAGCACAAGTTGCAGAATTAAAAGCTCTAACTAAAGCCTGCATAATTGGAAAGAAATTGAAAATTTCTGTCATCACAGATAGCCAGTATGGATTAGGAATCATCCACGATTTCGGTCAACTGTGGATGCAAATGGGATTCCTGACCTCTTCAGGTACTCCTATCAAAAATGGTGATATTGTAAAAGAACTGCTGGAAGCTGTACAGCTCCCAAAAAAGATTGCAGTGGTAAAGTGTTATGCGCATAAAACCGGAGATGATTACACTACTAAAGGCAACCGGTATGCGGATCAAGTTGCGCAATTTTGTGCACGAAATGCCATGTCCATAAATTGAGAATTGGCGAAGGAAACAAACATGTGTCATCAAATGTTCTCCAGTACTTTTGAAACGTGGGAGGAGATTAGGCAATTGCAGGAAGATGCAGGTGTTGAGGAAAAAAAATGGTGGTTCTGTACAGGATGTAGGAAAAGAGAAGAAGACGAGGTATGGGTTTACCTGGATGGAAGACCAGTTTTACCAGATGCGTTGCTTTCACATTTTGCAAGAGTATATCATGAGACTACACATGTTGGGCGGGATGCCATGATTAGACACTTCAAGCAGACATGGTACAATCCTCGCCTTATGGCAATCGCTGAAAGCTTGTGCCAGAGGTGTTTAACATGTCAGCAGCAAAACCCAGGAAGAAAAACAGTAGTTAGTTGGGGCAAATTGGGAAAGCAGGTGGTCCCTTTAATAGGCTTCAACTTAACTTTCCTGAACTCCCACCTTGCAACAGATTGAAATATATCCTGGTGGTAGTTTGTCTATTTTCACGATGGGTAGAAGCATATCCAACAAGAAGAAATGATAGTGTAGGAGAGTAGGATCTGCCTCTTATGGTTACCCCCACTTTTTTGCTGATGTCACACTGTTTTTCGACTTTAGTCTGGCTGGGGCCCTGCTATACAGCCAAAATGGATGCTGCAGCCACAGACACGAGTCTGGCCTCCTGCTGCTGACCGAAACTCCGGCAGGGGAGGCCTGGACAATAGGTTTCCTGTCACAGGGAGGTGTTACCACCTCCCAGACATGCCTTAGTGGATTAGGGCTGGGAGGGTGCACTCCAAGAGTGCTTTGAAGTCCTGCACTGGGGGCACATTTGGTGTCCTCGTGCATACCCCAGTTCAAACCGGTTGCAGGGGCTGCCAGCCCCTGCTCTGGCATGAAACTGGACAAAGGAAATGGGTGTAGCCACCCCTCTTTCCAAACCCTCCCATAGGTGGGTCCCCAGAGTTAGTCCAACCCCTTTCTTAGTTATAAGTAAGGAACCCCTGGCAACAGGACTTTAGATATCCCTGGACGAAACTCTGCAACTGAATCCTGGAACTTTGACACTCTACTCAAGACTAGAGTGGGTCCACTTCTTGCATTTCCGCTTGAGGCTCCTTTGCGATCCCTGGTCTGTCAACTGGTGGGTTCCTGTGAAGGCAACTCTGATTTTCTTTGGATTTTCCTGGTTGCTCCAGATGTGCCCTGACTCCCCACCAAGTGGTGAGTCCCTCAGACCTTGCTGGTCTGTACAGAAGCCTCTTTCTTTTTTCTGCATGGGTTGCTGTTGCCAAGGCTTGTTGTGTTCAATCTGGACACCAATGCTGCAGCACTCGACATCCTTCATGGGACAGCTCGAATCCAGCTCCTGGTTGTCATCGACACCTCCTGGTCCTCGTGGCGGAAGAGTAAAGCTTCACCTCGTTCACCTGAAGCATCCAACATCGGTGGGCATTCGACTATCGTGCCCCTGGTCACTGGCAAGTGACCCAGACTCTGTCCCCTCTGCTTTCAGGTTCTTCTCATCTCCGATCCAGGCTTGGATATCTTCGGACACTTCGCATTTTCCCGGCAGCAGCACTTCCTTGCAGGCTGCCATTGAAATCGACGACGCGACCCAACACCACTCGACACCTATGCACCCGGCTTCCCTGGGTGAGGTAACTCGAGTAATCCGGTGCTCCTGTGGGTGTTGACTCTAGAACTGTCTAATTCCAAGAGGGTTTGGTCCTAATCCATTTCTAAGTGCCCTTAAACTCTAAAACTCTAACTGCGACTTTCCCATAGACGATAACGGAGCTCGCGGCTATGTTCACACACTGCACACAGCCCCCGTGGGTCCCCTGTGTCACTACCTTGGGTGGTTCCTTGGGGTCCCAGCAATTCTACAGGCTCTAGGCCTTGTGTCTACTTAAGTCGTGGTTCTTATACCACTTTCTTAATATATGGTTTGGTACGCCCCTAGGGCTAATCGTATATTGTGCTAATTTACTGTGCTATTTGACTTGTAACTTGTGTACTTTGACCTCTAGCCTCATAAAGAGACTATTGGGTAGTGTTTACTAATAAATACATATATTTTATATATATACCTGGTGTGGTTCTCCTTTCATTTGGTCATTCATGAGATTATAACTGGTAAAACAAACAGCTTAACACTCCTTCAAGACTTAGCCGGAAGGCTGCTCTCCATAGCTACCACTAGGATAGGTTTCAATAAAGGTTGTCTTTAAACCTATCATCAATAAAGGTCGTTTGGACTTGTGCAAGGTGCCCGCTATAACTAGTGGACAGCATCTACCAGGCCAACTTCTCACATTGGTGTGCAGCGGTTGGATTCAAGCTTGCCTTTGTTTTACCAGATAATCTCAAGTGTGTGACTAACTGAAAACCACTAAAGGTACCTCAGGTACATATAAATTCAAGCTTAGAAATACAGTAAGTTCTACTGAACTTAGAGTTGTGTGTCAAGGGCTTAGCACATCCTTTCTACAACTCAAGAGAGTTTAGTAGGCCACACTAGAGTAGGTAATGCATACACCACACCTCACTAGTGATGTCTTCAAGGCCAGGAACCAGTGGGTCCCTGCCAGCAGCCAATGGGCTTCTACCATCCAAGTATGACAACCTCCCATTCTTGGAATTGAGAGCATTGTGCAGTACTAGGAAGCTGAAGACAGGCAAAAGTGCCAACACCCAACGCATCATAGAGGTGCTTCTGTTGGATGATCTCAGAAGACCCACAGGGTCTGAAGGGGTAGGCAGAGAGGGTGGGGCAGAAGATGAGGAAGGGACCAGGGGTGAAGAAACCCAGGACCTGACCTCTGAAACTGGCCAGGAAGATGACAATGATCTTGCCCTGGAAAATCCAGCTCCTCCTGCAGATGAGGAGGATGACCAGAATGGCCTCCCCTTTGTCCCACCAGGAAGAGTTGTGAGTGTGCCTAGAAGGTCAAGATCTCCTTCTGAGGAATCTAACCATTCTGACACCTCAGTAGGGACCTCTGTTTCCTCTCATAGGAGGGAATCCTCTCATGAAAGGAAAGAGAGACTGCTCAAGTATGGAGAAGCTCAGCTTAGGATCAGAAGAGAGCAGTTGGCTATAGACAGGGAGTCCCTAGAGCTTCATAGACAAAGAAGAAAGTTGGGACTAGAGTCCCATGGTGGCAGCAACTTCCCTAGTGGTAGGGAAAGGTCTTATGACCATAGAAACCTGAGCAAGATTGTCCCTCCCTACCAGAGTGGGGATGACATCCACAAATGGATTACTGCACTGGAAAGGGCATGTAAAGTTCAGAGGGTCCCCCAGGAGCAGTGGGCAGCAATCTTGTGGCTCTCCTTTGCAGACAAAGGTAGAGACAAGCTCCTCACTGTAAGAGAAGAGGATGCTGATGATTACCATGTCCTGAAGAGTGCACTGATAGATGGGTTTGGCCTAACCACTGAGCAATACAGGTTAAAGTTCAGAGATACCCAAAAGGCACAGACACAGGACTGGGTGGACTTTGTAGATTGTGCTACTAAGGCTCTGGAAGG
The DNA here is from genome assembly GCA_963921515.1 of Calotriton arnoldi. Classification (NCBI taxonomy): domain Eukaryota; kingdom Metazoa; phylum Chordata; class Amphibia; order Caudata; family Salamandridae; genus Calotriton; species Calotriton arnoldi. The sequence continues at coordinate 481,078 of CAWUFW010012751.1, forward strand.
CTGGTTACTTGGCAGTAAGGTGTGTAACTTCAAAGGATTGTATAATTTAATCATGAGGGAGCAGATTCTTAATAACTATCAGAATCAGTTGCTACATCAGTACCTGGTTGACTCTGATCTGACCTCTCCCCAAGAATTGGGAAAGAAGGCAGACAAATGGGTCAGAACCAGGGTGAAGCAGAAGGTACAGAACCAAGGTGGTTACCAGAAGAAGCAAGATTCCAAAAACTCTGACAAGGGGGGGGAAAGGGTAAAGACCAGAAGTCTTCTCAAGGTCCCCAAAAATCTGCATCTGGTGGGGAATCCCAATCTACCAAAGGAAAAGGCCAAAAGAAACCATGGTGCAAAATCTGTAAGCAGAAAACTCACTGGACAAGTGACTGCACCAAGTCCAAAGACTCTAATCCAGCCACCATTGCCCCTAAGGCAACTGTTCCCCTAGTGCAGCTACAAATGGGGGTGGAAGTACTCAGAATAAGGGTTTAGTAGGGTTGACCCTGGGTACTGAGATGGGCTCTGGCCTAGTCAGAGTGCCAACTCAGGCTGTCCTAGTCTGTGATGGGGGCATGGATATGTCCCCCTTAGTGAGTCCCAATAATTTGGGCAAATACAGACAGCAGCCTTTAATTAATGGAAGAGAGGCTTTGGCATTCAGGGACACAGGAGCAAGTGTCACCATGGTGACAAAAGATCTTGTGGATCCTGGGCAGATTATACTTGGTGAAATGTACCAAGTGACCAATGCTAGCAATGTCAGCACAGACCATTCTCTGGCAGGTGTTAACTTCTCCTGGGGAGGGGTAACTGGCCTTAAGAAGGTTGTGGTGAGTGCAGACCTACCAGTAGAATGCTTGCTTGGCAATGATCTTGAAACCTCAGCTTGGGCAGAGGTGGAGCTCAGGAAACATGCAGAAATGCTAAGGATCCCTGAACATGTCTTTGCTGTGACTAGGTCACAGGCCAAAATGTCAAAAGCTGAACAGGCCCTGGATTCTGGAACAATGGACCAGGTGCCTCCCAAGAGGAGGAGCAGTACTGTTAAGGCAGTGCCTTCCCCCTTGGCTCAGGAAGCAGATCAGTCTTTTGAGGAAGATGATCTCAGGCCTGAAGAAGGAACTGTCCCAGAGGAGCTTGAACCTTATCAGGTTGAGTTCTTGTGGACAGGGGGCCCTTCCAGGGCAGATCTGAGCCAGGAGCAGCTGAACTGCCCCTCTCTTGAACCCCTCAGACAGCACGCTGCTGCTGAGGTTGCTGGGAATGCTAGTGGCACCCATAAGATGTATTGGGATGATGGACTCCTGTACTCAGAGAGTAGAGACCCCAAGCCTGGAGCAGCCAGGAGGTTGGTTATACGTCTGAAGTTCAGGGGCTTCCTATAGACACTAGCCCATGATATTCCTTTAGCAGGTCACCTGGGCCAGAACAAGACTAGGGACAGGATTGTCCCTCACTTTCACTGGCCCCACATGTCTGAAGACACCAAGGAGTTTTGTCGCTCCTGTGTAACCTGCCAAGCCAGTGGGAAGGCAGGTGGCACCACAAAGGCCCCCCTGATACCACTACCTGTGGTGGGGGTTCCCTTTGAGAGAGTGGGGATTGACATAGTTGGTCCCATGGATCCCCAAACAGCATCTGGGAACAGGTTTATCCTGGTGGTGGTGGACCATGCCACCAGGTACCCAGAAGCCATTCCCCTTAGGACCACTACAGCACCTGTGGTGGCAAGGGCCCTCCTGGGAATTTTCTCAAGAGTGGGCTTTCCTAAGGAGGTAGTATCTGACAGAGATGCAAACTTTATGTCCAGTTACTTGACTGCAATGTGGAAGGAGTGTGGAGTGACTTATAAATTCACCACACCCTATCACCCACAATGCAATGGTTTAGTTGAAAGGTTCAACAAAACCTTGAAGGGCATGATTAAAGGGCTCCCAGAAAAGCTTAGGCGAAGATGGGACATACTCTTGCCTTGCCTTTTATTTGCATACAGGGAGGTGCCTCAAAAGGGGGTTGGCTACAGCCCTTTTGAACTTTTGTTTGGCCACCCTGTCAGGGGTCCATTGTGTCTGGTGAAGGAAGGTTGGGAGTTACCTCTCAAACCCCCTAAACAGGACATAGTGGACTATGTACTTGGTCTCCGCTCCAGGATGGCTGAGTATATGAAAAAGGCAACCAAAAACCTTGAGGCTAGCCAGGAATTACAGAAAGCCTGGCATGAGCAAAATGCTGTGCTGACTGTTTACCAGCCAGGGCAGAAGGTTTGGGTGTTGGAGCCAGTGGCCCCAGCAGCCCTCCAAGACAAGTGGAGTTGCCCCCATACAATTGTTGAACAGAAGGGAGAGGTTACCTATCTGGTGGACCTGGGAACTCCCAGGAGCCCCCATAGGGTGCTCCATGTCATCAGGCTGAAGCCATATGTGGACAGGGCTGACATGGGCTTTCTCATGGCAACTGATGAGGGACAGGAGGAAGAGAGTGACCCACTCCCTGACCTGCTCTCACAGAACCCTGATGATGGGTCAGTAGAGGGTGTAGCCTTGGCAGGCAGCCTCACTGCCCAGCAGCAAACTGATTGTAGACAGGTGCTCAATCAGTTCAGACACATGTTCTCTCTGACTCCAAGTCAGACCACCTGGTGCACTCATGAAGTGGACACTGGGGACAGTCTGCCTGTTAAAAGTAAGATTTACAGGCAACCTGACCAGGTCAGGGACTGTATCAGGACAGATGTCCAGAAAATGTTGGAACTGGGTGTCATCGAGCCTTCAGATAGCCCTTGGACTAGTCCAGTAGTCCTGGTGCCTAAACCTCACACCAAAGATGGCAAGAGAGAGATGAGGTTTTGTGTGGACTACGGAGGCCTCAATGCAGTCACTAGGACTGATGCCCATCCAATCCCCAGGGCAGATGAGCTCATAGACACTTTGGCCTCAGCCAAGTATCTAAGCACATTTGACCTGACAGCTGGCTACTGGCAGATCAGACTAGCTGATGATGCAAAGCCAAAAACTGCATTTTCTACCCCTGGTGGGCTTTAGCAATTTGTGGTGATGCCCTTTGGGTTGAAGAATGCACCTGCCACTTTTCAGAGGTTGGTGAACACAGTCCTTACAGGTCTGGAAGCCTATAGTGCAGCATATCTAGATGATATTGCTGTCTTTAGCTCCACCTGGGAGGATCACCTGGTCCACCATAGAAATGTTTTGGAGGCCCTGCAGAAGGCAGGCCTCACTATCAAGGCCACTAATTGCCAGATAGGGCAGAGTCAGGTTGTGTACCTGGGCCACCTTGTGGGTGGAGGCCAGGTTCAACCATTGAAGAGCAAAATCCAGACCATCATGGACTGGGTTGCTCCAACTACCCAGACTCAGGTGAGAGCCTTCTTAGACCTGACTGGGTATTACAGAAGATTTGTCAAGGGGTATGGATCAATAGTGACACCCCTGAATGACTTAACCTCTAAGAAAATGCCCAAAAAGGTTCAGTGGACAGTTAGCTGTCAAAAGGCATTTGATGACCTGAAGCAGGCCATGTGCACTGCTCCCATTCTGCAGAGTCCTGATTACTCCAAAAGGTTCATTGTGCAAACAGATGCATCTGAGTTGGGGGTAGGAGCTGTACTATCACAGTTGCATGATGAAGGTCAGGATCAGCCAGTAGCTTTTATTAACAGAAGGCTGACCCCCAGAGAGAAACGTTGGTCAGCTATTGAGAGGGAGGTCTTTGCTGTGGTTTGGGCTCTGAAGAAGCTGAGGCCATACTTGTTTGGCACTCACTTCATTGTTCAGACAGACCATAAGCCCCTCTTATGGCTAAAACAGATGAAGGGTGAAAACCCCAAACTTTTGAGGTGGTCCATTTCCCTACAGGGGATGGACTATACAGTGGAACATAGACCTGGGAGTAACCATACCAATGCAGATGGACTCTCCAGATATTTCCACTCAGAACATGAAGACTTAACTGGTCAAGGTTAGTTTAATGTCCCTGCGTTTGGGGGGGGGGTGTGTAGGAGAGTAGGATCTGCCTCTTATGGTTACCCCCACTTTTTTGCTGAAGTCACACTGTTTTTCTACTTTAGTCTGGCTGGGGCCCTGCTATCCAGGACCCCAGCCTAACTGCTTCCTCTCTAAATTGATTCCATGTACCTTAAGTACACTTCAGATTTGACTCTGGGGTGCCCTTATAAGTCCCTAGTATATGGTATACTATGTACCCAGGGCATAGGTACCCCAGAGGCCTACCAGGGGCTGAAGCATGTATTATGCCACCCCTGGAAAGCCATCCAAAATGACACCACAGGACTGCTACTGCAGCCTGAGTGAGGTAGTGCATGCACCCCTTACAGAGATATAGGTTCACTATATCTCACCTATCACTGCACATAGAAACCTATCAGTCACCCCTATGGCAGGCCTTATCAATCCTGAAGGCAGGGTGCTTGGTTCTATGTGAGAGGGTGCCCATGCATGAGCAGAGCCCCTCTGCAGCCTTCGGAATCTCCTCTCCGGGGTTGCCTGTGGTGCAGCCTGACCATATACTCTTAAGTGCATTATATCCTCGCGGTAAATGCTAACTTTGGGATGGCTGCACGGAAACATGTCGTGTTTGGTGTCAAACACCTTGGAATCATACCCCCACACCAGTAACTGGTGTAGGAGTATGATCCCACCCTTCTAGAGGGAGAAACATGACAGCACCGGTATACCCGGTACCAACTAAACCGAGCCCTGGCATCACAAAATGGATGCTGCAGCCACAGACACGAGTCTGGCCTCCTGCTGCTGACCGAAACTCTGGCAGGGGAGGCCTGGACAATAGGTTTCCTGTCACAGGGAGGTGTTACCACCTCCCATACAGGCCTTAGTGGATTAGGGCTGGGTGGGTGCACTCCAAGAGTGCTTTGAAGTCCTGCACTGGGGGCACATTTGGTGTCCTCGTGCATACCCCAGTTCAAACCGGTTGCAGGGGCTGCCAGCCCCTGCTCTGGCATGAAACTGGACAAAGGAAATGGGTGTAGCCACCCCTCTTTCCAAACCCTCCCATAGGTGGGTCCCCAGAGTTAGTCCAACCCCTTTCTTAGGTATAAGTAAGGAACCCCTGGCAACATGACTTTAGATATCCCTGGACGAAACTCTGCAACTGAATCCTGGAACTTTGATGCTCTACTCAAGACTAGAGGACTGAAGAAATCTCCCTTGGGGTCAAGGAGTGACTCCCCTGCTTGGCAGGCACCAACAAAGCATTTGCCAGTCTGCATCTCCAAAGCTCCCACCGGACTCCGAAGTAATTGCAGCCCAGGAAGAGGATTTCCAGACTTCTCAGAGGCCAACCCGAGTCCCCAGAAAAGCTGAGACCCACAGCCCTCACGAGTGACGTGGAACCGGAACTGCTGGACACGTGCAAATTTGCTAGTGTATCAACTTCTCGATGTCTCTTGAAGTCCTGCTTTGGGTTACTTATAGCCCAGGCCCCGAGGACCATTTGCACTGAAGATTGTGAGCTTACACTTCACGAGTGTTCCGTGGGCCCGCTTCTTGCATTTCCGCTCAAGGCTCCTTCGTGATCCCTGGTCTGTTGGCTGGTGGGTCCCTGTGAAGGCAACTCTGATTTTCTTTAGACTTTCCTGGTTGCTCCAGACGTGCCCTGACTCCCCACTGAGTGGTGAGTCCCTCAGACCTTGCTGGTCTGCACAGAAGCCTCTTTCTCCTTTCTGGGTGGGTTGCTGTTGCCAAGGCTTGTTGTGTTCAATCCAGACACCAATGCTGCAGCACTCGACATCCTTTGTGGAACAGCTCGAATCCAGCTCCTGGTTTTCGTCGACACCTCCTGGTCCTCGTGGCTGAAGAGTCAAGCTTCACCTCATTCACCTGAAGCACCCGACATCGGTGGGCATTCGACTATCATGCCCCTGGTCACTGGCAAGTGACCCAGACTCTGTCCCCTCTGCTTTCAGTTTCTTCTCATCTCTGATCCAGGCTTGGATCTCTTCGGACACTTCGCATCTTCCCGGCAGCAGCACTTCCTTGCAGGCTGCCATTGAAATCGATGACGCGACCCGACACCACTCGACACCTATGCACCCGGCTTCCCTGGGTGAGGTAACTCGAGTACTCCGGTGCTCCCGTGGGTGTTGACCCTAGAACTGTCTAAGTCCAAGAGGGTTTGGTGCTAATCCAATTCTAATTGTCCTTATACTCTAAAACTTTAACCGCGACTTTCCCATAGACGATAACGGAGCTCGCGGCTGTGTTCACACACTGCACACAGCCCCCGTGGGTCCCCTGTGTCACTACCTTGGGTGGTTCCTTGGGGTCCCAGCGATTCTACAGGCTCTAGGCCCTGTGTCTACTTAAGTTGTGGTTCTTATACCACTTTCTTAATATATGGTTTGGTACGCCCCTAGGGCTAATCGTATATTGTGCAAATTTACTGTGCTATTTGACTTGTAACATGTGTACTTTGACCTCTAGCCTCATAAAGAGACTATTGGGTAGTGTTTACTAATAAATACATATATTTTATATATATACCTGGTGTGGTTCTCCTTTCATTTGGTCATTCATGAGATTATAACTGGTAAAACAAACAGCGTAACACTCCTTCAAGACTTAGCCTGAAGGCTGCTCTCCATAGCTACCACTAGGATAGCTTTCAATAAAGGTTGTCTTTAAACCTATCATCAAGGTCGTTTGGACTGGTGCAAGGTGCCCACTATAACTAGTGGACAGCATATACCAGGCCAACTTCTCACAGATCGCATGACAGTTGCCAAGTTACTACTCAGAGAACTAATTCCTGGGTACAGATTTCCAGTCACTGTAGAATCAGATAGAGGTACTCATTTTAATAATGAAATAATAAGGATGATTTGTACAGCATTACAAATTGAACCGACATTACATTGTGCCTATCGACCTGAGGCTTCAGGTATTGTGGAACAAATTAATGGTACCATAAAGTCTAGATTGGGGAAGGTGTGTGCTTCCACCACACTGAAATGGCCTGACGCTTTAACCCTAGTACTTATGTGTCTCAGAAGTTTCCCTGACAAAACTACTGGCTTGAGTCCCCATGAAATACTAATGGGAAGAGCAATGAGACAAGCAAATTTCCCAGCCAACAGATTGATGAATATAACTGATGATATGATACTTGACTATTGCAGAGGACTGGCTGATGTGGTGCGTTCTGTGTTTCATCAGGTCGGAGGAGATGCTGTTACCGACAAGCCAAACCAAGCGCATGATCTGAGTCCAGGTGAATGGGTTCTCGTCAAGAAGCATGTGAGGAAAACGTGTTTAGAACTAAGCCCGGGCGTAGTTTGCGTAGTAGCACTTCACGTAGCTACGTGAAGTACAGCTTCAACTACACGTAGCTATGCAAATTGCGTAGTGCGTAGCTGTGTGCTTGACTGCACTGTACAATAATTACCAAAAGCAAACTTGTACAGTGCAAGTTAAGATAAAATAAATATCTCTGTCTTTATATGCTAAAAATGCATATAGTCATTTCACTAAAGTGAAAACAAAAAGTTAACAAGCAGTGAGAGAGGTGATGATTTTGGTATCCTCACTAACTTAGGGAGAGAACCAACAACCAAGCAGATGTCTTGAAAACAAAAAGCACATCTTATTGAACGATTCCTCCTAGGACCACCCCAAGCACAGTTATGGGCAAAAATACAATCCCAACCAAAGGCCCTGCAAAGCATTATGGGACGAGATTAGCAGTGGGCAGTGAATATTATAGTGTTCAATATCAAAATAATTCTACAAAGAGCTGCAGTTCAACTAGTCGTCACTGGGTGTCGTCCCTCAAGAGTGAAATGCAAAAGTATTGAAAACCTTTCATGAAGCTTTTGCATTTGACTCGTGAGGGACGACACCCAGTGACGACTAGTTGAACTGCAACTCTTTGTAGAATTATTTTGATATTGAACACTATAATATTCACTGCCCACTGCTAATCTCGTCCCATAATGCTTTGCAGGGCCTTTGGTTGGGATTGTATTTTTGCCCATAACTGTGCTTGGGGTGGTCCTAGGAGGAAGGGACCACCATTGAATCGTTCACATGATATGCTTTTTGTGTTCAAGGCATCTGCTTGGTCCTCCCCTAGGTTAGGGGGACTCCAAAATCATCACCTCTCTCATTGCTTGATATGTCAAAATTCATTTTTGTGAATTGGTTATATGCTTTTAGCATAAAAATTGCTTTATCAAAGCATTTGAAGGAGTTTGTTATTATTATTAAGCCTGGGCGTAGTGCTAGCTGTGTGCTTGACTCACTGCACTGTACAATAATTACCAAAAGCAAACTTGTACAGTGCAAGTTAAGATAAAATAAATATCTCTGTCTTTATATGCTAAAATTGCATATAGTCATTTCACTAAAGTGAAAACAAAAAGCAGTGAGAGAGGTGATGATTTTGGTATCCTCGCTAACTTAGGAGAGAACCAAGCAGATGTCTTGAAAACAAAAAGCACATCTTATTGAATGATTAGGTGGTGGTCCCATCCTCTTAGGACCACCCCAAGCACAGTTATGGGCAAAAATACAATCCCAACCAAAGGCCCTGCAAAGCATTATGGGACGAGATTAGCAGTGGGCAGTGAATATTATAGTGTTCAATATCAAAATAATTCTACAAAGAGCTGCAGTTCAACTAGTCGTCACTGGGTGTCGTCCCTCACGAGTCAAATGCAAAAGCTTCATGAAAGGTTTTCAATACTTTTGCATTTCACTCTTGAGGGACGACACCCAGTGACGACTAGTTGAACTGCAGCTCTTTGTAGAATTATTTTGATATTGGACACTATAATATTCACTGCCCACTGCTAATCTCGTCCCATAATGCTTTGCAGGACCTTTGGTTGGGATTGTATTTTTGCCCATAACTGTGCTTGGGGTGGTCCTAGGAGGAAGGGACCACCATTGAATCGTTCACATGATATGCTTTTTGTGTTCAAGGCATCTGCTTGGTCCTCCCCTAGGTTAGGGGGACTCCAAAATCATCACCTCTCTCATTGCTTGATATTTTATTGTCAACATTCATTTTTGTGAATTGGTTATATGCTTTTTAGCATAAAAAATTGCTTTATCAAAGCATTTGAAGGAGTTTATTATACTCCTGCTACGCTACGTTTATTAGTACAGTTATTCACTCTGCTACGTGCAATTTGCGTAGTGCGTAGTAGCACAAACTTTGCATGCTTCGTGAGCGTAGCAAAGTATTATGCCCAGGGTTATTTAGAACCTAGATGGAATGGACCTTTTCAAATCGTCTTGGTGACCACAACTGCAGTGAAGTGTGCTGGCTTACCTAACTGGATCCACGCAAGCCATACCAGACGAGTCCCAAATCCACTCGAAAGACAAGAAGAACAGCCATTGGTAGAACAGAGACCAGAGGCTGGTGGGGAAGTTTCGAATGATGGAGAATCTGGAGTAAAAGATTCAGAAGAACCACCAGAAGACAAACAACCCAGCACCAGTCGAGTAGAGTGGGCACCAGCTACTGGGACCAGTGAGACTGTAGTTGAAGAAAGAAACCAAGATGTAACTGAAAAAGAACAAGCAATAGTAAAAGACAAGTTGTTGAAAGGGAAAAAGAAGGACATTGAAAGTGAAAGAGACCGATAACGAGAAGTAAAAATCAGAAAAGGGCAAGAGAAATAGATACAGAAGAAGAAGAAAGTCAGGTGAAAAGAACCAGAAAGGGAGACCATTGGCCAAGTGGAGCTAAGAGACTGAGATACACAATAGTACGAAGAAAGAAAAATGAGAAACCATATCAAATAAATGAAATTTCAAGTCAAACAGAAAAGGAAGAATCAGAGGAGGAAACAGATAGAAAAGCAAAAAGAGTGAAACTCCCAAACAAGAAATTCGCTGGTCCTTAATGGTCATATGTCATACTAGAGGACATAGAAGAAGAATCCCTAAGTGAGAAAGAAAAAGACTCAGACACTGAAGACAGTGATTAAAGTAAACTGTGACCGCCCTAATAAAGCAAAGAAAAGAAAATTCTGAAGTGAAAATTTATACAAAGAAAAAGAATTGAAAGAAAATATAAATTAAAAGAAGGGGTAAAGAAGAAGCCTAGAAGTGAAAGAGCACACACTATCTCCTTACCAAAATTATTTTTGTAGAAATTTAGGAATTAGAAAATTTTAGATTTTGATTTTTGATTAGAAAAGAAAATGGTTGAAGTAGAAGTGACTGAAAATCTAAAACCTAGTTTTAAACGTAGGTGTACTGAATTTTGTTTATGTAGTGTTTTCATATTAACAATGTTTTGGGTAATATTAACAGTCCTTGTACCTTTATTAACAAAGGAACCAGTAGAATCTCGTACTAAGAACCTAACAAATGATGAAATAATAGTTGTTACTAAAGAAACGCCTACTAACGGAATAAGACAATTTGATGGAAACATATTCCATCAGGATAAGTCTATTGGAGATTTTTCGTTGAATGTATTTTCTAAACTTTTGTATGAATATACTAACACCATGAATGTGAGTTATTGTTATGTGTGCATGAAATTACCATCGTCTGTGTCAGAGGGGGTGACTTACCATCACCTTCCATTAACATATGGTGTCTTGTGTAGTGTCATAACAAGCTTGTTTTATATTAAAGGCAAACTAGAATATCATTATTCGAACCTAAATGTGGTTTTTGCTCAAGTACCTGTCAGCCAAACATTGAATCCTGTATGGACTAACAAATATGCAAAATATATGGGAGAATTCTTTCATAGTATTAAATCTATAGATATAGAAAGTGCTTATATAAATAATTTAACTTGCGGATTGCAAGCAGAAGAAAGAGAATTTCTGGATATGGTTGAATTGAGGAGAAAAAGTTTTAAACAGGAAGCTGCTGGACATAAATTAAAAACACCTCCATGGGCTTTCAGGGAGGGTTTGTATGAAAAGGGAGAAAATTATGCGGCAATGTCATTAGATTGGGCTCAGAAAGGTAAACTTTGCATTTTAAGAAAGCAAATGGCTTACAACAGTTATTTCCTTGGTTCCAGTGAATGTGAGCATACATATGAAATTACAGGAGGTTGGGGATTTAAGGGAGGAAACGACACAGTCTTTCCAGGCATTTACTTTATATGTGGAAGGAAGGCATACTATACATTGCCAGATCACTGGTACGGAAGTTATTTGGGAATAGTATTTCCTAAAGTCTACCATGTAGATAAGAAAACAAATGGAATCAAGGAAATAAAGCAAGGACTAACACGCATGAGACGAGCAAGCTTTACAGAAATTATAGGTGATATTATTGGAGCACTGATACCATCAATTGGGGTCACTCTGTATGCACACAAAATTAGGAAATTGTCCACAGTGGTAGATCGTCTATCGATGGATACTGCCGGAGGGTTCTTAAGGATTTTCACGGAAATGATTGCAATGGAAATGATTGCAATCAGATCAATGGTTTTACAAAATCGACTTGCCCTTGACATACTTTTGGCAAAGGAGGGTGGAGTCTGTGGGATGTTAAAGGTACAACACTGTTGTACTTATATACTTGATAAAAGTGAAGGTATTGAAAGATATATTAAGAATATTACAAAATTGCATGAGGATTTAACCCAATTGGAGGTTGATGGTACTTGGGAGAGACTTGGTAAAGGTTTCTCCTATTTTAGAGAATGGCTTTCAACTTTTGCTAACACCATATTAGGGAAAGTGATAATACCAGTTAGTTCCACTATAGTATTAATAATGATGATGGTGATAATGTACAGGTGTTGTAGAAGAAAAGGTGTGAGGAGGAAAATAGTGAAAGCAAAGTAATACAATAGAAATATAGATGAAATAGAAATGGAGATTAAGAAGGAAGAGTATTATGACATGATGAAAGGGCTAAGAGACAAAGAAACTAATCTTTAAACTTGAACAATTTGATGACACATGGTGTAGAAGGTATTTTTGTGATGGCTCACGGCCATCAAAGGGAGGATTGATGGAGTGGGGCTGCAGTAAGCAACCTGCTCGGATCAATCTCCGTACTAATAAGATTTTATTAATAAATGCATGAATTAATATATACCGACATGAACATGGGGAAACGATGCTTTGCGCTTGTGTGAAATAAAATAATTAACATTTTATGATAATAAAGCATGATTATTGATTTACGCGTCAAAAAACCCTAACATTACAGAAATAAACCGTATTGTACGTTGCACATTTGAGATTTCTACTAATAAAAATAGCATGCTGCTTATTATTTTGCTTTTGCTAGAGGAAAAACATAAGTGGAAATAGTGTAGAGATGGGTGGTAAACAGAAAAAATGATATTTCTAAAATTAACGCTTGATTTTGTCTGTTTATCGTAGTATTAATGATAGGCCCAATTGCTAAGTTGTCTGGGCCATGAGGTGGAGCCAGAACGCATGCGCAAGAACAACCATGTGACCTAGTGTGCCATGCGGATGAGGAGAGAGTATCATGGACGGGTCGCCGGAAGTGTCTGTCAGCCTGCCAAGAGAAGAAGAGACCGTGGGACCTGGCACCCGAACGTCATGAAAACTGAAAATTCATTGTTGAAAAATATACATGTTGCGATTTCAATAAAAAGATGTAATGGGGATGGGTTTAGTCGGAAGAGTGATGGGACGAGGCTGACACCCCTCGATTTGGCCAATCACAGAATGAGGTTTGGAGAATATTGAAACATTTGTGGGACGAATATGTAAAATGAAAAGGTATAACTGGGGTATCCAGTGGGGAAGAAGAGGGACTTCTACTGAGGCAGAGATGCTGAGGGCGTGAGCTGTAAGGGAAAGCTGAGGAGGAGAGCTGTGGGCGGAGTGCGGACCTTTGAGCTGATAGAAGAATCATAAAACCCCTGATAGATCGTCCTGCCCCGTCAAATGCTGTCCTGAGAACAAGATAGTAATTAGTAAGTATCGGGAAATTTGCAGAAGAACCACGAGGAGAGATGGTAATATTTAGTAAAGGTGTTAATAATAGAAAGTTTAGTTATCCCTGTTTACTTTCACTGTCAACTGTCCTAACCTGAACTTTGTTTCCCAACCCTAAGTTGAGAAACCTCCACTATCTCTATTGGCCATAGCGGTAGTTTTCCTTAGAAACCTTTGTAGGTATGTATATTTGTCAATTTCAAAGTTATTCATAATTTGTGTATTGGTATGTTTTTCTGTTCTCTCACAGTTAAACCTGATGTCTCTTAACCTATCCACTCCTTATTGCATTTTATACTGTGATGTTTCCGAATCATTGATTTATTGATATCGTTTCTCTCTAGTAAAATTTGATGTGTGACTGCACTGTATCTTTAACAAATCCCGATTAATTACTTATATAAAAATCATAAAATGTATCCAGTGTCAGTATTTTTGTTGTTCATTGATTAGATTAAGAATTAAAAGTTATAAGCTTACCATTAATCAAACTCAACTAATGAGGTCCATCGACCAAAGGGAGGAGGGTTTACTAGGTAACAAGGTGTTGAATGTGTATAACCTATAGGAAGGCGTAAACTCTCAATATAGTAAGAGGAAAAAGAAAATAACAGTGCGAGTAAATCGAGCTTGTGAATTGGGGACATCGATAAAGTGAATGTTTAAGTGTGAAGGTATGAAGGGCCCATGAATGAATTGACATATTTCTGCTGACTCTAGTTGAATTAAAGGTGACCCCTGACAGTTTTTAGGTGCTCGCGCTGGATCACTTGTGTGGCTCTCACCAGGTTCTGTTACCCAGAATCCGTTGCAAACCTTAAACTTTGTAAAACAAAACACATTTTCCTCATATTTCTGTGATGTAAAGTTCTGTAACCTGCGTGGATCCACAAAGTCCCACACACCCCGCATTCCCAAAAGTCTCCCAATGAAAATGGTACCTCACTTGTGTGGGTAGGCCTCGTGCCCGCTACAGGAAACGGCCCAAAACGCAATTTGGACACAGCATATTATTACATTTAAAACTGGCCCTTTATTTGCGATGTGCCTAGCTGTAGATTTTTTACCCTAGCTCTGCCTGCACCTAGGGAAACCTATACATTTTTGAAAACTAGGCACCCAGGGAAATCAAGGATGGGGTGACTTGTGTGGCTCTCACTAGGTTCTGTTTCTCAGAATCCCTTGCAAACCTCAAACTTTGTAAAAAAAAACACATTTTCCTCACATTTTTGTGATGTAAAGTTATGGAATCTGCGTGGATCCACAGAACCCCCCCCCACCCTGCATTCCCCAAAGTCTTCCGATAAAAATGGTACCTCACTTATGTGGGTAGGCCTAGTGCCCGCGTCTGGTAATGGCACAAAACGCAATTTGGACAGAGCACATTTTTACATTGAAAACTGACACTTTTTTTGCTAAGGGCCTAGCTGTAAATCTTGATCCCTAGCTCTGATGGCACCTAGGTAAACCTAGCAAACCTATACATTTTGAAAGGTATACACCCAGGGAATTGCAGGATGGGGTCACTTGTGTGGCTCTCACTAGATTCTGTTACCCAGAATCCATTGCAAACCTCAAACTTAGTAAAAAAAAAATCATTTTACTCACATTTCTGTGATGCAAGTTCTGAAATCTGCGTGGAACCACAAAACTCCACCCACTCTGCATTTACTCAAGTCTTCCGATAAAAATGGTACCTCACTTTTGTGGGTAGGCTTAGTGTTCGCAACAGGAAATAGCCCAAAATGCAACCTGGACACACCACATTTTTCCAGGGAAAACTGACCCTTTTTTTGCAAAGTGCCTAGCTGTGGATTTTGAACCCTAGCTCTGCCGGCACCTAGGGAAACCTAGCAATCCTATACATTTTTTAATACTAGACACCCAGGGAAATCCAGGATGGGGTGACTTGTGTGGCTCTCACCAGGTTCTGTTACCCAGAATCCGTTGCAAAACTTAAACTTTGTAAAAAAAAAACAAATGTTCCTCATATTTCTGTGATGTAAAGTTCTAGAATCTGTGTGGATCCACAAAATTCCACTCACCCCGCATTTCCCTAAGTCTTCCAATAAAAATGGTACCTCACTTGTGTGGTTAGGCCTAGTGCCCACGACAAGAAGTGGCCCAAAACACAACATGAACACACCACATTTTTACAGTGAAAATTGACCCTTTTTTGCAAAGTACCTAGCTGTGGGTTTTGAACCCTAGTTCTGCCGACACCTGGGGAACTCAAGCAATCCTATACTTTTTTTAATACTAGACACCCAGGGAAATCCAGGATGGGGTGACTTGTGTGGCTCTCACCAGGTTCTGTTACCCAGAATCCCTTGCAAACCTAAAACTGTGTAAAAAAAAAAAACACATTTTCCTCACATTTCAGTGATGGAAAGTACTACAATATGTGTGGATCCACAGAATTCCACTCACCCCGCATTTCCTAAAGTCTTCCAATAAAAATGGTACCTCACTTGTGTGGTTAGGCCTAGTGCCCATGACAGGAAGCGGCCCAAAACGCAACATGGACACACCACATTTTTACAGTGAAAACTGACCCTTTTTTTGCAAAGTGCCTAGCTGTGGATTTTGAACCCTAACTCTTCCGGCTCCTAGGGAAACGTAGCAAACCTAGCAAACCTATACATTTCTGAATACTAGACACCCAGGGAAATCCAGGATGGGGTGACTTGTGTGGCTCTCACAAATTTCTCTTACCCAGAATCCGTTGCAAACCTTACATTTTGTAAAACAAAACACATTTTCCTCATATTTCTGTGATGTAAAGTTCTAGAATCTGTGTGGATCCACAAAATTCCACTCACCCCGCATTTCCCTAAGTCTTCCAATAAAAATGGTACCTCACTTGTGTGGTTAGGCCTAGTGCCCACGACAGGAAGCGGCCCAAAACATAACATGGACACACCAAATTTTCACAGTGAAAATTGACCCTTTTTTTGCAAAGTGCCTAGCTGTGGGTTTTGAACCCTAGTTCTGCAGGCAACTGGGGAAACCTAGCAATCCTATACATTTTTTAATACTAGACACCCAGGGAAATCCAGGATGGGGTGACTTGTGTGGCCCTCACCAGGTTCTGTTACCCAGAATCCCTTGAAAACTTAAAACTGTGTAAAAAAAACACATTTTCCTCACATTTCTGTGATGGAAAGTACTACAATATGTGTGGATCCACAGAATTCCACTCATCCCGCATTTCCTAAAGTCTTCCAATAAAAATGGTACCTCACTTGTGTGGTTAGGCCTAGTGCCCACGACAGGAAGCGGCCCAAAACGCAACATGGACACACCACATTTTTACAGTGAAAACTGACCCTTTTTTTGCAAAGTGCCTAGCTGTGGATTTTGAACCCTAGCTCTGCCGGCTCCCAGGGAAACCTAGCAAACCTA
The DNA here is from genome assembly GCA_963921515.1 of Calotriton arnoldi. NCBI lineage: Eukaryota > Metazoa > Chordata > Amphibia > Caudata > Salamandridae > Calotriton > Calotriton arnoldi. The sequence continues at coordinate 497,438 of CAWUFW010012751.1, forward strand.
TACATTTCTGAAAACTGGACATCCAGGATAATCCAGGATGGGGTGGCTTGTGTGAGTCTCACCAGGTTCTGTTACTCAGAATCCCTTGCAAACATCAAACTTTGTAAAACAAAACATATGTTCCTACCATTTTCGTGATGGAAAGTTCTGGAATCTGGGTGGATCCACAGACTTCCACCCACCCCATATTAGCCAAAGTCTTCCAATATTAATGGTACCACGCTTGTGTGGGTAGGCCTAGTGTCCACGACAGTAAATGGCCCAAAACGCAATGTGGACTCTCCACATTTTTACAGTGAAAACTGACCCTTTTTTGCAAAGTGCCTAGCTGTGAATTGTGAACCCTAGCTCTGCCGGCACCTAGGGAAACCTAGCAAACCTATACATTGTGAATGCTAGACACCCAGAGGAATCCAGGATAGGATGACTTGTGTGGCTCTCACGAGGTTCTGTTACCCAGAATCCCTTGCAACCCTCAAACTTTGTTAAAAAAAACAAATTTTCCTCAAATTTCTGTGATGGAAAGTTCTGGAATCTGCAGGTATCCACAAAATTCTACCCACTTTGTATTCCCCAAAGTCTTCTGACAACAATGGTACCTCACTTGTGTGGGTAGGCCTAGTGCCCGCGACAGGAAGAGGCCCAAAATGCAACGTGGACACACCACATTTTAACAGTGAAAACTGACCCTTTTTTTTCAAAGTGCCGAGCTGTAGATTTTGAACCCTAGCTCTGACGGCACCTAAGGAAACCTAGCAAACCTATTCATTTTTTAAAACTAGACACCTTGGAGAATCCAGGATGGGGTGACTTCTGTGACTTTCTCTAGCTTCTGTTACCCAGAATCCCTTGCAAACCTCAAACTTAGTAAAAAAAATACATTTTACTCACATTTCTGTGATGCAAAGTTCTGGAATCTGCGTGGAACCACAAAACTCCACCCACTCCGCATTTCCCAAAGTCTTCCGATAAAAATGGTATGTCACTTGTGCGGGTAAGGCTTAGTGCCCGCGGCAGGAAATAGCCCAAAATGCAACCTGGACACACCACATTTTTCCAGTGAAAACTGACCATTTTTTTTGCAAAGTGACTAGCTGTGGGTTTTGCACCCCAGTTCTGCCAGCACCAGGGGAAACCTAGCAATCCTATACATTTTTGAATACTAGACACCCAGGAAAATTCAGGATGGGGTGACTTGTGTGGCTCTCACCAGGTTCTGTTACCCAGAATCCGTTGCAAACCTTAAACTTTGTAAAAAAAAAAAAAACATTTTCCTCATATTTCTGTGATGGAAAGTTCTGGAATCTGCGTGTATCCACACAATTCTACCCACTTTGTATTCCCTAATGTCTTCTGACAACAATGGTACCTCACTTGTGTGGGTAGGCCTAGTGCCCGTGACAGGAAGAGGCCCAAAATGCAACATGGACACACCACATTTTAACAGTGAAAACTGACCCTTTTTTTTCACAGTGCCGAGCTGTAGATTTTGAACCCTAGCTCTGACGGCACCTAAGGAAGCCTAGCAATCCTATTCATTTTTTAAAACTAGACACCTTGCATAATCCAGGATGGGGTGACTTCTGTGGCTCTCTCTAGGTTCTGTTAGTCAGAATCCCTTGCAAACCTCAAACTTTGTAAAAAACAAAACACATTTTCCAAACATTTCTATGATGTAAAGTTCTGTAACCTGTGTGGATCCACGAAGTCCCACACACCCTGCATTCCCCAAAGTCTTCCAATGAAAATGGTACCTCACTTGTGTGGGTAGGCCTTGTGCCCGCGTCAGGAAACGGCACAAAACGCAATTTGACACAGCATTTTTTTACATTGAAAACTGGCCCTTTATTTGCAAAGTGAATGGCTGTAGATTTTTTACCCTAGCTCTGCCTGCACCTAGGGAAACCTCTATTTGTTTGAAAACTAGACACCCAGAATAATCCAGGATGGGGTGACTTGTGTGGCTCTCACTAGGTTCTGTTACTAAGAATCCCTTGAAAACCTCAAACTTTGTCAGAAAAACCACATTTTCCTCACATTGTTGTGATGTAAAGTTATGGAATCTGCGTAGATCCAAAGAATCCCACCCACCCTGCATTCTCCAAAGTCCTCCAATAAAAATGGTACCTCACTGGTGTGGGTAGGCCTAGTGCCCGCGTCTGGTAACGGCACAATGCGCAAATTGGACAGCACACATTTTTACATTGAAAACTGACACTTTTTTTGCAATGTGCCTAGCTGTAGCTCTTGAACCCTAGCTCTGACGGCACCTAGGTAAACCTAGCAAAACTATACATTTTTAAATCTAGATTCCCAGGGAATTCCAGGATGGGGTCACTTGTGTGGCTCTCACCAGGTTCTGTTACCAGAATCCGTTGCAAACCTTAAACTTTGTAAAAAAAAAACACATTTTCCTAATATTTCTGTGATGTAAAGTTCTAGAATCTGTGTGGATCCACAAAATTCCACTCACCCCGCATTTCCCTAAGTCTTCCAAAAAAAATGGTACCTCACTTGTGTGGTTAGGCCTAGTGCCCACGACAGGAAGCGGGCCAAAACGCAACGTGGATACACCACATTTTTACAGTGAAAACTGACCCTTTTTTTGCAAAGTGCCTAGCTATGGATTTTGAACCCTAGCTCTGCCGGCTCCCAGGCAAACCTAGCAAACCTATACATTTCTGAAAACTGGACATCCAGGATAATCCAGGATGGGGTGCCTTGTGTGGCTGTCACCAGGTTCCGTTACTCAGAATCCCTTGCAAACATAAAACTTTGTAAAACAAAACAAATTTTCCTACCATTTTCGTGATGGAAAGTTCTGGAATCAGGGTGGATCCACAGACTTCCACCCACCCCATATTACCCAAAGTCTTCCGATATTAATGATACCACACTTGTGTGGGTAGGCCTAGTGTCCACGACAGTAAATGGCCCAAAACGCAATGTGGACTCTCCACATTTTTACAGTGAAAACTGACCTTTTTTTGCAAAGTGCCTAGCTGTGAATTGTGAACCCTACCTCTGCCGGCACCAAGGGAAACGTAGCAAACCTATACATTTTTGAATACTAGACACCCAGAGGAATCCAGCATGGGATGACTTGTGTGGCTCTCACTAGGTTCTGTTACCCAGAATCCCTTGCAACCCTCAAACTTTGTAAAAAAAAACACATTTTCCTCACATTTCTGTGATGGAAAGTTCTGGAATCTGCGTAGATCCAAAGAATCTCACCCACCCTGCATTCCCCAAAGTCCTCCAATAAAAATGGTACCTCACTTGTATGGGTAGGCCTAGTGCCCACGTCTGGAAACGGCACAATGCGCAAATTGGAAAGGCGCACATTTTTACATTGAAAACTGACACTTTTTTTGCAATGTGCCTAGCTGTAGATCTTCAACCCTAGCTCTGACGGCACCTAGGTAAACCTAGAAAACCTATACATTTTTAAATCTAGACACCCAGGGAATTCCAGGATGGGGTCACTTGTGTGGCTCTCACCATGTTCTGTTACCCAGAATCCGTTGCAAACCTTAAACTTTGAAAAGAAAAACACATTTTCCTAATATTTCTGTGATGTAAAGTTCTAGAATCTGTGTGGATCCACAACATTCCACTCACCCCGCATTTCCCTAAGTCTTCCAATAAAAATGGTACCTCACTTGTGTGGTTAGGCCTAGTGCCCACGACAGGAAGTGGCCCAAAACGCAACGTGGACACACCACATTTTTACAGTGAAAATTGACCCTTCTTTTTTTAAAGTGCCTAGCTGTGGGTTTTGAACCCTAGTTCTGCCGGCACCTGGGGAACCCTAGCAATCCTATACATTTTTGAAAACTAGACACATGGGAAAATCCAGGATGGGGTGACTTGTGTGGCTCTCACTAGGTCCTGTTACCCAGAATCCCTTGCAAACCTCAAACTTTGCAAAAAAAACACATTTTCCTCACATTTCTGTGATGGAAAATTCTGGAATCTGTGTGGACCCACAAAATTCTACCCACCCTGTATTCCCTAACGTCTTCCAATAAAAATGGTACCTCACTTGTGTGGGTAGGCCTAGTGCCGCGTCTGGTAACGGCCCAAAACGCAATTTGGACAGAGCACATTTTTACATTGAAAACTGACACTTTTTTGCAAAGTGCCAAGCTGTAGATCTTGAACCTTAGCTCTGACGGCACCTAGGGAAACCTAGCAAACCTATACATTTTTAGAAACTAGACATCCAGGGAATTCCAGGATGGGGTCACTTGTGTGGCTCTCACTAGGTTCTGTTACCCAAAATCCCTTGCAAACCTCAAACTTAGTAAAAAAAATACATTTTACTCACATTTCTGTGATGCAAAGTTCTGGAATCTGCGTGGAACCACAAAACTCTACCCACTCCGCATTTCCCAAAGTCTTCCGATAAAAATGGTATGTCACTTGTGTGGGTAAGGCTTAGTGCCCGCGACAGGAAATAGCCCAAAATGCAACCTGGACACACCACATTTTTCCAGTGAAAACTGACCATTTTTTTTGCAAAGTGACTAGCTGTGGGTTTTGCACCCCAGTTCTGCCAGCACCAGGGGAAACCTAGCAATCCTATACATTTTTGAATACTAGACACCCAGGGAAATTCAGGATGGGGTGACTTGTGTGGCTCTCACCAGGTTATGTTACCCAGAATCCGTTGCAAACCTTAAACTTTGTAAAAAAAAAAAAAAAACACATTTTCCTCATATTTCTGTGATGTAAATTTCTAGAATCTGTGTGGATCCACAGAATTCCACTCACTCCGCATTTCCCTAAGTCTTCCAATAAAAATGGTACCTCACTTGTGTGGTTAGGCCTTGTGCCCACGACAGGAAGCGGCCCCAAAACACAACATGGACACACCACATTTTTACAGTGAAAATTGACCCTTTTTTTTGCAAATTGCCTAGCTGTGGGTTTTGAACCCTAGTTCTGCCGGCACCTGGGGAAACCTAGCAATCCTATACATTTTTGAAAACTAGACACCCAGAGGAATGCAGGAGAGGGGTGACTTGTGTGTCTCTCACTAGGTTCTGTTACCCAGAATCCCTTGCAAACCTCAACTTTGTAAAAAAAAAACATTTTCCTCACATTTCTCTGATGGAAAGTTCTGGAATCTGTGTGGATCCACAAAATTCTACCCACCCTGTATTTACCAAAGTCTTCCAAAATAAACGGTACCTCACTTGTGTGGGTAGGCCTTGTGCCCACGACAGGAAGCAGCCCCAAAACACAACATGGACACACCACATTTTTACAGTGAAAATTGACCCTTTTTTTTGCAGAGTCCCTAGCTGTGGATTTTGAACCCTAGCTCTGCCGGCACCTAGGGAAACCTAGCAAACCTATACATTTTGGAAAACTAGGCACCCAGAGATATCCAGGAGGGGGTGACTTGTGTGACTCGCACCAGTTTTTGTTAACCAGAATCCCTTGCAAACCTCAATCTTTGTAAAAAAAAAAACATTTTCCTCACACTTCTGTGATGGAAAGTTCTGGAATCTGCGTGAATCCACAAAATTCCACTCACCCCGCATTTCCCAAAGGCTCCCTATAAAAATGGTACCTCACTTGTGTAGGTAGGCCTATTGTCCGTGACAGGAAGTGATCCAAAACGCATCGTGGACACCACATTTTTACAGTGAAAATTGACCCTTTTTTTTGCAAAGTGTCTAGCTGGGGGTTTTGAACCCTAGCTCTGCCGTCACCTAGGGAAACTAAGCAAACCTATACATTTTTGAAAACTAGACACCCAGAGGAATCCAGGAGGGGTTGACTTGTGTGGCTCTCACCAGGCTCTGTTACACAGAATCCCTTGCAAACCTCAAACTTTTTTAAAAAAACACATTTTCCTCACATTTCTGTTAAGTTCAAAATTGACAATATAGTGAAGTAATACTATTTTAAAATGTGCCTAATAGAGCCGCGTAATATGCCTTTTCTTGGTGGATAATTTTCTCATTACTGCCGTATAATTTGACCCTCTGCTGCCACATAATTCCAGTGGCCCTGCATATTACTCTGCTGAACCCATTTTGGCAAGATTTAATCAATCAATCAGGGATTTATCGAGTACGGCAAATCACCCGTGTGGGTCTCAAAAAGTTGGATTGCTAGCTGCTTCAATGTGATCTGTTCATTCGAACAGCAAGGTCTAGAGTTCTTTCCTGAATTGCTGGAGCAATGAGGCTGTCTTGAGATGCAGGGGAAGGTCGTTCCAAGCTTTGGCCTCCAGGTGTCAGAAGGAGTGTTCCCTGCTGCTGCTTCGATGGATTCGGGTGTGTCTGTGAGGAAGAGGGAGGCAGATCGTAAGTGTCTGGTTGGTTGGTGGAAGGTCAGGTGTTTGTTGATGTATGCTGGTCCTTCATTGTTCAGGGCTTTGTATGCGAGGTTCAGCATTTTGAACTGACATCTCTCCTGGATCGGGAGCCAGTGTAGCTTCTTAAGGTGGGGTGTGATGTGGATTCATCTCGGTAGGTTGAGGATGAGTTTTGCCGCTGTGTTTTGTATTGTCTGTAGTCTCTTCAGGAGGCATGCGGTGATTCCTTCGTAGAGTGTGTTCCCGAAGTCCATCCTGCTGGTGACTAGCGCCTGCATGGCAGTCCTTTTGGTATTGATTGGGAGCCAGCTGAAGCTCTTGCAGAGCATGCGTAGGTTGTGGAAGCAGGCAGTTGAGACTGCGTTGACCTCCGTCTTCATAGATAACTTACTGTCCCGGATGATGCCAAGATTGCAAGCTTGGTCGGTCAGGGTGGAGGATATGTTGAGCTCAGCAGGTCACCATGCGTTGTTCCATGGCTAGGTGTTGTTCCCAAAGATGAGTACTTTCGTCTTGTCCGAGTTGATCTTGAGACAGTTGTCCTTCATCTAGTCAGCGACGTTTATTTATTTATTTATTTTTATTTACAGGATTTATAGCGCGCACAGCTACTCAGTTGAGTGTCCTGGCGCGCGCCCGAGCATCAAAGGGAACCAAAGCAGAGTAAGCAAAGAACAAGCTAATTGAACAAGAAGGTTTTTAACTTTTTCCTAAACTGAGAAGGATTCTTTAGGTTATGTAGATCCAGGGGGAGGGAATTCCAGTAAGTTGCTGCAAGATAGGACAGAGAACTACCACCCTTACGTTTCAGGCGAAACCTGGGGACAGATGCTAGAAGCATATTCGAGGAGCGCAGACACCTGCCAGGGGTATAGAACTGAAAACGTTTCCTAAGATAGGCAGGGCCATACTCGTAAAGTGCAGCGTGAGCGATGGTTACAGCCTTAGACATTATCCTAGCTTTAACTGGCAGCCAGTGTAGATTACGCAAGTCATGCCTGACACTGGAGTGCTTAGGAAGATCCAGAAGGAGACGAGCGGCGGCATTCTGAACCACCTGTAGTTTGTCCAGAAGGTAACAAGGCAGACCGGCATAAAGTGCATTCGCATAATCTATGCGAGAGGTGACCAGGGCACAGATAACCGTTTCTTTAGCAGAGAGAGGCAATAGTGGCAGAAATTTACGAAGAAGTTTTAAAATACCAAAGCAAGTGCCAGTAAGTTTGCCAATCTGGTTACCAAAACTGAGTTTCTCATCAAACCAAATGCCAAGATTTTTCACCGGATGGCCAGAAGGGGAAGGGCAAGGAGACTCAGCCGGCCAGAAGTGATGCCAAAACAGAGGGGGAAACTCCCCAAAGAAGAGAATCTCAGTTTTGTCTGCGTTACATTTTAACTGAGCCGACACAAGCCAGCTGAATACCGCAGACAGACAAGCCTTGACATGAGATGTGTCAGCCTCGTGTTTCTTCCAGGTGAACAAGAGTTGCGTATCATCTGCATAGGCAACCACTTTGGCACCCAGATCCTCAGCCAGCTGAATAAGAGGGGTCATATAAAGATTGAATAGCAAGGGACTAAGAATAGACCCCTGAGGAACCCCTGTCAGCAAATCTTGGGATGTTGACATGAAAGGGGGAATCCAAACTTGTTGAGTTCTATTTTCCAGGAAGGATTTTAACCACTCCCAAGCAATGCTGATGATGCCAAGCTTATGTAAACGGGCAAGGAGAAGTGAGTGGCGGACAGTATCAAAAGCGGCCGAGAGGTCCAGCAGGACCAAGACGGCCCTGCCCCCAGCATCTAAGTCTCACGGATAGCCTCTGCTACTTCCACAAGGGCCGACTCAGTACTGTGAGTGGCCCTGAAGCCCGATTGTGCAGGGTGGAGAAGGCCATGCTGTTCAACGAAGGAGGTGAGCTGCTTGTTAGCCATTTTTTCACAGACTTTAGCAATCGCAGGGAGCAGAGAAATGAGGCGATAGCTGGAAGGGAGATGGGGATCAAGAGTGTTTTTTTTTATGAGGGGAACAAGCAGGGCCTGTTTCCAGTCAATAGCCACGAAAGCAAGAGAAAATGAGGTATTAATCAACTTGTTCACAAAGGGATTAACAACAACCGCAGCAGTAGCCATAAGTTTTGCGGGGCAAGGATCATACGGGGAGCCTGATTTAAGGCAGGATAAGGCAGCCAGGGAGTCTGGCAAAGATACAGGTTCAAATGAGGAAAAGGTAACACAGGAAGTGGAGCCAGGCAGATAGTCGGGGGACAGCTGAGAGAGCTGGCTATTGGAGTTTTGAAAATGCGATTGCAATGCCCTGACCTTATTAATAAAAAAAGTGGAAAGTTCTTCACACCATTCGAGAGAAGGGGTGTGGGCCACGTTCATTGCATTAGGAGAAGTGAAGCTTTTTACAATGCTAAACAACTCTTTAACATTATTACTAGACTGGGCAATCCGGTCAGTGTAATAGGTCCGCTTGGCCAATCTAATGGCCGCATAGTAAGCCTTTTGGGCCAATTTCAATGTGGTCTTGGCCCCCGAGTCATAATCTTGTCTCCATCATCATGCAACTGCGGAGGTTAGCTATAGTGATGGAGGGGTCTTCTGCGAGTGAGGGGGTAAGCTGGGTGTTGTCGGCATAGGAGATTATGTTGAGCCAGTGCAATATGACGGTGATGGCCAAGGGGGTAATGTAGGTGTTGACAAGGGTGGGGCTGAGGGATGATCCTTGGGGGACGCAGCAGATGATCTTCTTAGGTTCGAGGTGTATGGTGAGAGATGGATTCTCTGAATTCTTCTGGTGAGTTTTGAGGTAATCCATATGATGGTATCTCCCTGGATTCAGATGTGGTCCACTGATCAGAATATGATGTGAGATGGTATCGAAGGTGGCTGACAGGTCCAGAAGGATGAATGCTGCTGTTTCACCTCAGTACAGGAGGGCCCTGATTTTATAGGTGGCTGCAATCAGGGCTGTCTCTGTGCTGTGGTTGGCTCGAAATCCAGATTGAAAGTTTTTTTTTATTTTTTATTTCCAAGATGGCCTCCAGATGGTGAGGAGCTCGAGGAGGGAGCTCTGAGGCTGAGGATTGCTCAAGCAAGCAGAAATCCTCGTTTGGCCTTCGATCCCATACATCGGACCCCCAAGCCGACACAGGAACATTCGACCCATGCTGGAAAACACATCTAAGGGAGGACTCACCGCCTGTGGTCAGGACGCCTCAAAAAAGGATGAAGAGGTGCTCCAGCAGATCGTGGGTCAATCGCCTCATCCCGGGATAAGTGGTGGCAATGGCAACTTTAGGTGAGGCAGGGCCTTTCCTGAGAGTTCGGCCCAGGTGGCACCGCTAATGGGTACAGGCTCCGCTGGCTACAGTGCACGACAAGACTCGTCCTTCGAGTCCGTGTGTGGACCTGGAGGGCCGCTCAAGGCTTCTGCCCATACTTGAGGGCACTGCACCCTCACCTATCCCCTTGAAGACACAGCAGCTGTGCTGCTGCTGCGTGGCCACTGCGGTTTCTTTGCACTGCCGATGGTTACGTGCTCGGCTGGCTACAGTGCCCGACGAGACTCGACGAGTCTGTGGGCAGACCCGGAGTTTCGCACAAGGCTTCTGCCCATGCTGGAGGGCACTGCACCCTCACCCCCCTGGAAGACAAAGCAGCTGTGCTGCTGCAGCGTGGCTGCCGAGGTTTTTCCAGACAGGAGGATGACCGCAGTGGAAGCAATTCAGGAGCAATCTGACGTCCCGGGCTGCAGCCTCGGAGTGGTAAGACCGCTTGATGCTCCGTCTGTCTTTCTCCGTGACGATCGCTTCCGGTCTTGCAGAGGGGAGAGGCTCTCTGGAGCTTTGGCAGATTTAAAACTCTCTTTGCTGACAGTGGAGGGGAAGCAATTGTTGTTGGCATCTTTGAGAGGTGGCATTGCAGGTCGGTGGAGATTTTTATTGCTGCAGCCATTTTCCCTCTTCCTTTTCTCTTGTACTGCTTTGGAATCAAAATGGCTGAGAGCTGAGCTAGCTCGAAGTAAAGAAATAGAAAGAGGGTAAACACCCTGGGATCTGAAATAAAAAAAGGACGTCCTTGGTTAGCTGCCTACAAGAGGCAGCCATGTTGGAATGACTCCAAACTGATCTGATGTAACTAACCCAGCCTGATAATTTTTTTATGCATCTCTCCAGGTCTCTATATGAAACTATCTTCTCCCCTAACTACCTCTATAGCTACCCACACCCATTTAAATTGCCCTGCTTCCTGATCTCTTGATCCTAAGGCAATTAAGGATAGAGTAGTTATAGATTTGAACTCTTTTCAACAAACATGAAAGGAACAAATATCAAACCAACAGGAAGTAATTCCTTCACTATTGTTTACCCCTCTAACCACTCTAAAAATGCAATTAAAACCTTCAAACACATCCTGCTCAGAACAAACCCAGACACACTGTTCCTAGACCCCTCCTTCAACATAGAAAATGGCACCATTATCAATGACCTAATATTTTCCACCAGAAAAATGGCAAAATGGCATGCTACCTGTACTAAGTGGCTAAACATCCAGGAAAAGAAAAACATTCTGTATGGCACCAAGATACTTACAGCATCCTCACAAAATCTTAATGCAAATCTGAATATAACTTCATACAAAAATGGCAAAGTTCTTATCCAAGCAGGAAATAAGGATCTCAAACTATTCGATGACTGTTTTGCCACGCCTAAAAATCTTGTGTACAACAATTCCTATCCTACACACCATCAAGATGATACCTCACAAACTGACACTCAACCCAAATGTCACTCTGACATGATCTAATGTATAATCTCTCAGGAGCTGCAGCAGCCTACGCCTAAGACTCGAATCTCCGAAACAAGTGACAGCAACTCACCACTCTTAGATCCCAAATCGCCACCCATTTCCATTAGCTTCACTGTTCCTAGCTCCATCTCAAGGACCTGCTCTACCCCCCTTAACCCTCTACTGATCCCACTTGGATCACACAGTGACAAGCTCCTGAAAGCAAAAAGGAAAAAACTTATACACCCAGATCTACCTCACATATCACTGAACACTAATACTACAATCACACAAAGCGCCTTCCTTTCGGATCCATCTACCACTGCCCAGGCCAACCAAAGGCTAAAATCTATTCTCTATAATAAACCCAAGTCAACCCCCCTAAAGGAACTAAAAAGGCCAGATGGAACTGTTACCAGACCCACTCACACGGATGTCGAACCTTCTAGCAATCCTCTCCCCAGACCTCCTTGCACTCTACTCTAACCATCTCCCTCGTCCCGAGTAGAGCTAGAAACACTCAGAACCCAAACGGACAGTATTTATCTGAACTTGCAAACCGCCATCTTAGAAATTTAGAATATTTTACACCTCTCAAGAAGTTATCTTTCAAAAATCAACCATTTTCAAAATCAATACTCTGAGCCAACAGCAAACTAAATATTATTCCCCTGTCTTTCTCCAATCGTCAATATCGAACATGCAAACACCGTCAATACCTGACAGACTCTGAAACGCAATCCCTATTGCTAACTTACGAATCACCTCCCATTGTGGACGAACATATAATTTGATCAGTCCCAATCAATGTAAACAGAACAACACAGCCAAACAACAGAAAGATTATCCCTAACAACCTAAAAAAAGTAACTTTAACCCCTAAAAAACATGAAACAAACCTGGGTAACTCACTGAAACCAATCTCCTGCCTAATACTCAACTGCCGCTCAGCAATGAAACACGCCTCTGACATCGCTGACTTCATTTTGAGCTGAGAAGTTGATGTAACCATCCTGACGGGATTGTGGCTTAATAAATCTTCTTCCCCACGTTTAGACATTTTTGTGCCTCCCGATTACAACACTGTTAGAATAGACAGACAACACAAAATGGGCGGAGGCATTGCCTGTATCCATGGAGCTGACATCTCTATCACTATACTTCACTCCGGCCCCCTTGAATCATGTGAATACCTAGGGCTCTCTTTAAGATCTACAGATAACCAACTCCACAAACTACACGTATTTTCCATCCCCCAGGTAAAAACACCTTGTTCATTGACTAACTCATGGAAATCATTACAACAAACTCTGCCCCTTACTCCAATTATATATTCCTAGGGGACTTTAATCTTCATTGGGAAGACCCCAATGATACTCAGGTCAATGCTGTCAAAGATTTCTTAGCAGATCAATCCCTAGTCTAAGCCACTACCCTTCCAACCCACACTAAAGGTGCGACACTAGACTGGATCATCTCCAAGGAACAATTGGTTAAAACAATCCTATTTGACCCCTGCATTTGGTCAGACCACCATATTATCACCTTCCAAATACCCTTTACAAAAAAGAAACCAACCTCACAACCAATCAAACCCAGACAAATGGTTTGTGACACTAAAAACCTAAAATTGGAGATACTAACAAATCGCTGCAAGAAAGAACTTCTTCCTCCTAATATTATGGCTGACGTCAATGAACTTACGGAACACCACAACTCCACAATAACAAAACAAATTGACTCCATAGCCCAGCCAAAACTCAAAAGAATACCGGACAAAGACAAAAACCCTTGGTTCAATGGATCTCTCAATGAACAACACAAAAGTATCCTAAAATCAGAAAAAGACTTCTTTAGATCGGAACTTGACAACGCTGTTGGACTTGGCCCTTTTTCCCTGAATTTTTCGCTTTTCCCCCTAGCCTTTTTACTGACATGGTGTGTCTGAACTGAAAATATTAAATGCTGTGCAATGGTGTACGCACCTTTATTTCCACCATTGTAGAAATGCACCTTTGTAAAATGTTACTTTTAAAATGGACGCCCTTCCTGTCTGCACATGTGCCGCCTGTCTGAGGTGAGTTGGCGGTCTAGTTGTCTGTTTCCCAGCACCCCCTGCTTTTGAAGGGAAGCCCGGCACCCAGGGTGCTCTACACCTCCCCCTAAACCAGTTGGGATCGGTTTCCCAGGGAACCTTCCAGAAGCTTCCAGCCCTTTCTGGTAGGTGGGGTGAAGGGGGCTGTGCCTCCATGTGCTCAGATGGAGCGTGGACTAGATTGAGAGGGGACACTCTGCCAGGAGGTACCGCCACATTGGGCCTCTGTGCTGGCCCCTGTGCCCATCTGCACCCCTCCGCTGTCCACAGGGCCAGTGAGAGCCCTTTACTGGAGTGAAGACTGCTGTGTCAGGAGGAGTGCCACTTTATGGGAGATGACTGCTTCTAGGAGCTGCTGTCCTGTTCTGATGAGTACACACTGCCTGCTGATCTTGCCCAGTATTGCCTGCCTGCTCTCCTGCCGTCCTAAGCCCAGCACCTGGTGAGCACTATATCTTACTGCCAGCTGCCTGCTGCCTAGCACCCTGTGAGCACGTGGTCTGCCCAGGAGAAGAGAGGAGCTGATGCCTGCAGCGCTGTGCTGCTAAAGCGCTATAACTGTGCCACAGGGGAAGAGGAGCGCTGCAACTTTATTTTGTGGGACTTAGCGCTACAACCTTATTCCTGCACCAGGAGAGCGCTGCCTCCAGCCCTGCCCAGGAGAAGAAGGTGCGTGGGTCCTGCAGCGCTGGGCTGCCGGAGTGCCATATTTGCATTGACTGTGCTCTGCTTGCTGCGAGAGCGCTATAACTGTGCCCAGCAGAAGAGGAGCGCTACATTTGAAGTGACTGACCATCCCTGCCTGCTGGCTAGCGCCTGGAGAAGAAGAGCGCTTTATCTTATTGCCCAGGAGGTGAGGAGCTGACATCTGCAGCGCTGTGCTGCGAGAGCGCTATATTTCCAGTGACTGTGCCTTCCTGCCTGCTCCCTAGCGCCTCGGGAGGGCTATATTTCATTGCCAGTGAAGGGGAGCGCTACCACTTTATGGTGTGGGACCTAGCGCTTTGTGGGCGCTACAACTTAATTTCAGCCCAAGAACTTTCCTGCCGCCTAGCGCCTCGTGAGCGCTATATGTAAATTGCCAAGGAGGAGTCCTGCGGCGGACGGGGCCCGAGGCACATTGTCGGTGCCTGCCCCTCCGCGCTGCTGACTAGGAGAAGGCTCCGCTGAGGGTGAAGCCAGGAGAGGTCCCAGAAGCGGGACCTGTCGGGGCACATTGCCGGTGCCTGGAGACTGCAGAGACATCCAGAGGGGCGTCAGACTGCCGGTGAGTGGGGCTCAGTCATCCTGTGGTTGGGGGGTATGTCGGGGCACATTGTCGGTGCCCACCCCTGGTGCCAGTATTCTTTGGAGGGCATTGGTTGTGTTTAGAGTCCCATAGGAGGGGGGCTTCAACGTGCCCAGTACTTGTTTCCTCCCTCAGCTGCACGACAGAGGCATTTTGGGAAATTCTAGAGTCCCAGAAGAGGGGCTCCCCCGTGCCAGTGTTCTTGTGGGCAGATTCCTGTTAGAGCCCGGAGTGGAGCTCCCATCGCTGCATTGTTGGCACCAGTGCTTGTTGGGTTTACCCAGCTGCCCCGCAGGACAGGGGGCAGCTGCAACGCATTGGGGGCATTGGATTACCCAGGAGAACAGAGAGAGGAGTGAGAGACCCTCCTTCCCTAGCGCTTTGCGCACCTTTGTTTTCGCTGCCCTTGCAGCCAGCCCTGACTTTGCGGGACATAGGGCTTCTGAGCCCCTGAGAGAGGCCAGTTGGCCTGGGCCCAGTTTCAGAGTGTTGTGCCCCTGATTGGGGGCGACCGGGGCTTATGCTTGTGAGGCCTAGCCCCTCTTATGATTTATGTACAGGTGATTTATGCTAAGGCTATACCTGCGCTAAGGGGTCTATGCTAATGCATTTATGCTAGTAATGTTTTCCCCCAAATTGCTACTGTGTTGTTCATGCTTTCACCCTAATGGGGTCGCCTCCATGCCCACATGTTGGTGCCTAATGCTCTTTTCTAATGTTCCAATGCTGTTTATGCTAATGGGTTCTTTCCCCCCTGGGGGTGTTTCTAGGGTGCACTGTTAAGGTTATGTATACTGTGGCCACACTGCTGGTTTCAGGCACAAGGAGTTTTCTGCCTCCCAATTCATGCCGAATGTCTTCATTCTATGCCTAATGATTTCATGCCCAGGTGTATTCACATAAGGTGCACTGCCAACATGCTGAGAAGGGCCTTTATACATGCCTAATGTGGTGTAGGCTGATACTGCTGTTATGCTAACGAGATGCTGCATGTTAAGGTCTTTATGCCAATAAGGTGGTCTAATGTTCTGTCCTAATGCCCACACTACTGATGTTTGGGCATAATGTGTTTCCTGCACCATGTTGGCCTGCCTCATGTTTCATGTAAGCTGATAAAATGCCTAATGTGCTTTTACGCCTACGGAAATGCCCCATGCACCTGTTTGGGCCTACTGTTTCCATGACTACGGTGATGTGAAGGGAGTATGTCTAATGTTCACAGGTTTATGCCCACTCTGATCGAGGCTCATGTGAGGATGCTAAGTTCATTATTCTACCAGGAGGTACGGACTGATTACATTTAGTAATACTTATGAACTTTCATTTATCTTTTGCAACCTGTGCTTGTGGTGATTCCGGCAGCGGCCCGATTGGCCCTGCCTTGTAAATAGTCCCCATTCAAATTGCTACCCAGTGACGGTTGGCACCATGTATATGCAACTGTGATTACATTCTGACGTGTTTATGTCACAATACACAAGTTATTTTCACATCACCTGGTGTGGTCTCTTTTTGTAGTGTGCCTGGTGTGTCGCCTGTGAGTGTGCTGCGCAGATGCTTTACACATTTCCTCCGGAGTTTGGCCCGCCCGCTCTGCACCACGCTACCCGTTTCTAACAAACGCCAAAAACAGACCGAGGAAACTCTTCGAAATATTAAAACAACAATCAAACAAAATGGCCAAATCTGCCCTCCTGACTTAAAATCACATTTAAGCAGTGAAGAATTCTCTTCTTCTTTACTGCTAAAGCCATTTCCCTAGATGTAAGAAGCTGGCTCTGTATATACTATACCAAAGTGAGGTATAGTGTGCACAGAGTCCAGTGGAACCCCAAAGGTAGGCAGAGGTAAATGTAGATAGCACCTTACTCTCTTTTTGTGGTAGTGTGGGCGAGCAGTAAGGCTTTATCAGTGTTAAGCATTTGTTGTACACACTCAATCAGCAAATGGTTGTCACACAATCAACGACTAAACTCAGACCAATTTTGTTTGTATAAAAATATTATTTTAGTTATTTTATTTTCTAGAACCAAGCAAGCCTGGCACAGGTAAGTGAGTTATACTTTGTAGTAATAATACAGTTTGAATTGCAGTTATATATATACTTTGGTTTGATTACAGTAAAATCACTGGTAATGCAATGCTTTGAAATATAGTACATATACTTTGTATTGACTTTTAAATAGGCTGTCATGTAGATTACTTTACAGATTACTTTTCTTACACAGTGTAGTATACCTAGATACTGCACTGGGACATTTCCTGTAAACAGGTAAATAAAAGCGTTTTGGTTATTTGGTTACAGTTTTAGAGACTTTTATATTTTTTCCAACTCCTAGAACAACAGTCAATGTTATCCTATGGGAGGAAATAGTGCTATCAGTTAACAGGTAAGTACTTTGTTGTGGGAGCTGGGTTTCTGGGGTTAGACTCATGCGTCCCCCAGGGTCAAGGATGCACTCTTGTTACACGCTCAGTGGCACTAGGGCGGCCGTGTGCAGAGTGCTGAGGCCCAATGTTATCCAATGGGGGATAGGAGGCCTCAGGTTGGTGGCTGCTTACGAGCAGACCACAAGGTTGTGGGAGCAAAGCTCCTGGACTTAAGCTCAGGGCAAATGGGGGTTAAAGATAGCACCAAAGGTGCACCCTCAGCGGCAACAGGGCAGCCGGGTGCAAGGTGCTGGTTTGTCGTCGGGTGCCCTGTTACTTTCAATGGGGAGTCTCCGGTTTGCTACTTAAATTAGCCAGAGTGAATACTTTCGAAACGAAGTGCGCGGACTAGTCTTTTCCTTAAATCAATCAAGGAGCACGCCGCACCATCCACGTGTTTAAATATTTCCCTCCCCGCTGCTCCAGTAACATCGGAGCCTCGGGGAAGTGCGGACAGGTCCACTGTGAGGGAGTAGCATTGATGAAATAAGTAGGGGCATCCTGCCCGTCTCAGGAAAAACGCTGGCTATCGGATCGACCCGATCTCTTTTTTCACGCATTTCTCTACTTTTTGACCGCATTTGTAGGGTTTGAATACAGGCGTCCCTCCTTTAAACTCCTCAATGGACTCATGAGGCCCAATGACGGTCGCATTTTAAGTATGTAATTATCTTCAACACATGAATATGCTGGAGACACCGTATTATATGTTTAATGTTTGTTCTGTCTTGTGTGTCTCATTTACCACACGCCTGTGGGCACAGTTTGAAAAATATATTTCACCACCATGGAATTATCACAACTTAAGGAATACCAGATGGAGCTTAGGGTCGTGTATGTTTTTAATCTCTCGTTTTTCTCTTTATATCCTTGCAGGTCTTTTTTGATTTAGCACAGACCAATTAGGTGCTGTATATTTATGGTTATTTTGTATTTTTATTAATATTGTGTTTATAATAACACTTGGAGTGGGAACATCATTTTCTCCTTTCTAGGTCCTGATGAAATGACTTGGGGATAGGCATGAAACTAGTTGACCACCAAGGGAAACATTAGGTAATTAAGCCTAGAGTCTTTCCACACGTCTCCAGATTTTAGCCTACCTTTTTGGGGGAAAGAAATAAAATTGTTTTTTTGGATCCACTAAACTGGTATTTTTAACTTATCTTTCTACTTTTGCATAAAAAACCCACTCCCTTCTGATTCACCATAAGCGGTTAGGTGTATAAGGACACCCCGATATTTGACAAAGTTAGTGCTCACACACATTCGTAGGTCGTAGCACGCCCCTGTCCGTAGAGGACAGGGATGGACCCTATGATGAAGCATGCCACCAAGGGGAAACCCGGGTGGGTAAGGGTTTTAAGAAAAAGAAAAAAGATTTTTCCTTTTCAGTTGTTTCTCTGCAAGGTAACACTATCTCTATCCCTTACTCCTCCTTCCTATAGAGGGTACCTCTTTTGATTATTTGCTATTAGACGTCTGCCAATCAGGAAACAGACCCGGGCACAGCACCAAAACAGCAATTTTACATATAGTAGATGACAAACTACTCGCATTAGACAGTAATGAAACCTGTCTGTTTGTGCTGCTTGACCTGTTGTCCGCTTTCGACACTGTTAACCATTGCAAAATACTCGAAAGACTTGAGAACAGGATGGGTATAACCGCAACTGTCCTAAAATGGTTTAAATCCTTCTTAGAAAACAGAACGCAAAGATTTCTGGTTAATCAAAATCTATCCTCACCATTCATTAACCTATAAGGAGTACCACAAGTCTCAACACTATCCCTATCACTATTTAATCTCTATATTGAACCTTTAACCGAAATATTACAGCAGGCTAACATCTCCTTCCATATGTATGTGGTGACACACAGCTGTATATTAAGATCACTTCCCTAGGAGAGATTAAGACAATGAACCAAGCATTGAAAAATACAGTTCAATGGCTAACAAACAATCACCTTAAGCTAAACTCTCAAAAAACCGAATCCCTTCTAATCTCTCCCTCAAAAAACTCCACGGTGATGAAGGATTGGACCAAGCTGATCAGTGCATTAAACTGTACTACGATCCTAGTGGAATCTACCAAGTCTCTAGGAATCACTCTAGACAAGAACCTAAATATGCAATCACACATCAACACAATGGCTAAAAATGCACACTTTCACCTCAGCTATCTTAGAAAAATGAAACCTGTCATCGAATCACCAGACCTCAAATCAGCAGTTCAGACATTAGTCATCTCGAGACTTGAATACGGATGAAGTTTGACACTACCAAAGATCTCAACAGCCCCGCTTAAAGCCTGTCTTAATGGAGCTGCAAGACTCTTAACATGATCCAAAAAATGTGATCACATCACTCCACATCTGAAAGCTCTCAACTGGTTGCCATATGAAGCAAGAATCCAACTAAAGATGGCCTGTATCACTCACAAAGCAATCAACCACAAAACTCCACTGTACCTAGCACAGAAAATGTTGATTTCTGGAGGAAGCAGACTCTCTCGGTGCACCAGTAATCTTCTTCTGAAACCTTCATTTTTCCATAAGAAAAAAACATGATAGAGGTTTCTCTGGAGCTGCACCAAGAATATGGAAATTGCTCCCTCCGAGCATCAGAAAAATCTCATCTACTTCAATATTCAAAAAGAAGTGAAGTCCTTCCTGTTGAGCAAATTCCTCCCTTAATCCTCAGCAGCCCATTCCCACCATGTTCTAGAAGTCCCAAAAGACAATCACGCGACCTACTCTTGCCTGCTGAGTGATACTCTCTGTGAGCTCATCCGTTATCAGACACTAGATGGAGCTCCTCATTCTATAGCTAGGCCCATTCCTCTAGTTCTTATTTCACACTGAGATATCCTTTTGAGGACTGCTACATCTAATTGTCACCATTGTGAATACCCAGAACAAGTACGAATGTTTTATAAGTTAATATCCTACGTTCTTTCTAACTGTATTATTGAATGTACAAATGTTTCCTCGTTTACATTTTTATTTTTTTATTTATTGAGATACCTGGCAACTGTTTATAGGTATCAATTTTACTGTTTAAAACTACAATGCTACAGATATGTGGAGCACTCCGATACCCATCTCTAGGTCTTGTTCGTGCTATACAAAACACTAAATAAATAAATAAATAATGTCCAGGAGATTTTTGTGTTCCAGATGTTCAGTGAGTTGCTGGTTGATTGCCTTTTCGACATCCCTTGCTGGAAAGGGAAAAAGGGAGATTGGTCAGTAGTTCTTCAGATCTGCTGGGTTGACAGAAGGTTTCTTCACCTCAGCATGTTTCTAGTCCTCTGGGAAGGTAGGGACAGGGGTCAGTTGGTGCTCCAGAGTACACAGAGTTCATGATGGAGATCGTGGCTTAAATAGTGAGAGGGTCCAAATGGGTGAGCAAGAGTTCGGGTTTAGTGTTCGTGGGTGCGAACAGGCTGATGCAGTCGGTGGTGGGAGGTTGGGGTTTGAAGTTTTCGTAGATGACTGAGATCTTGTCGTGGCAGAAGTCTGGCAGGGTGTCACATAGTTCTTGAGAGGGGGTGATTTCGTTCTCGGCGATTGCGGGGTTGGGGAATTCCTTCATAATGGCAAACAGCTCCTTACTGCGGTTTGTTCTGGCTTCTATGCGGTCTGCAAGGGTGTTCTTCTTTGCTTCTTTGCTTCTTTTAGGAGGCAGTGGTACTTGTTGAGTGCTCTCTTGAAATTGGTGTGGTCTCCAGTCGTTTTGCTGGTGCACCACTTCCTTTCTAGGTGCAGGCAGTGGCGTTTGGTAGATTTCAGCTCCGCATTCTGTGATCCACTGGGAGAAGTTCTTGGCAGCCTGATCTGGGTTGAATATTATGTCTAGGAGGTGGGAGTTGAGATCGGTGTTCCACTGATCTTCTGATATTTTTTTCCAGTTTCTGCGCAGAGTGAAGTGGACGCTGTAGTGGGCGGTCTAGAGGAGCTGTGCGACTTGGTTTTACTTGACTCTGTTGCTGGATGTAAAAATGGGGTCGAGCGTGTGTTCTGCGGTGTGAGTATTGTTGGTGACAAGTTGCTTGAGGCCGAAGTTGCTCCTGCTTTCCAGGAGATCTACTGTGTTGGTGTTGCTGGGGTTATCGAGGTGGAGGTTGAGATCCCCAAAGAAGATGCTATGCTTGGAGTCGATGGTGATTGGGTCAATGAGGTCGGGAATAGCATTGCAGATGCTTGGGCATGGTCCTGGTGGTCCATAGGTGAGGGGGCCTTTGATGGTGCTTTTTCCAACCATGTGGAATTGGAAGTTGAGATGCTCCATTATCGAGGTTGAGTCATCTGAGGGGTCGTGCAGCAGATGGTGTCTTTGTAGATGATGGCAATTCCACCTCTGTTTTTGTGTTTCTGTCCCAGTGTGCTATCTTGTAGCCTTCTGGGGTGACTATGGTGTTGTCCAGCCAGGTCTCTGTGAGGGAGATGAAGTTCGGACTCAGGGAAGAGAAGGTGTCCCAGATCTCTGTGGTGTGTTTTCCGAGTGATCATGCGCTGAGTAGAAAGCACTGGAGGTATGGAATGGCAGTCTAAGTTGATGTGGTGGACGCAGTCATGTTTGCAGAGTCTCTGCCATTGTTGGTTGCTTTGGTGTTGCAGGTGAAGTGGCAGTGCTGGCAGGAGAAAGGTCCTCTGGTGGTGCATGGTGAAGCTTGGCAGCAGTTGTTGTCGGTGCGCCCAGGATCTAGGGCTCAGAGGTCTGTGGTGGTGTAGATGCACTGGGTGGAGGAGCCGGGGTTCCTGGTGCTGGGCGTGGTCCAGTCACAGATGGGCGCAGACAGGCTAGCCTTTGGTGTGCTGGAGGTCCTGGGAGGTAGGAAGGGCTAGCAGGAGACGGGATGGCATGGGAGAGCAGGAGAAAATAAGGCGGGAGAGCCGAAAATGTCAAAGCACAACCTAAACAACAGGAGAATACAGAAGACTAAACAACAGCAACACAATTTAAATGATAAGCACACAGTTCAGTTTAAACACACCACAGTTTGAATGAAAGGAGATTGTTGCTAGGAAGGGACCTCAGGCAGTCAGATGCCAGCTAGTGAATAGTAGCAGTGCGGCGAGTGGCAGCATCAACTCGGAGGTCATGGAAATTATGAGTATTTTTATTCAATGTACAAACTGCTAGTCACTGAGAGTTTTAAAAATGTAATTTCGAGAGAAGCGAGGTGCCTAGTCATATGAAATAGTTACCTAAATGCACCTACAGTGGAAAAAATATAGCTGTTGTACCAAGTAGCAGTGAACTTCAGTTCTGGGTTTACTAATTTAACAAACTGTTTGATCCTCAGCAAATAATACTCTCCTTGTTCCTCGTCCACTGATCTGACAATATGGCAGCACTTTGAAACACAATGTGAAAAATAGACACCAAAGGTGTACTCTCTGGGAATCACTGACATAATATCGACAACCACAATATCGACATGCAAAAATATCGGCACAAAATTATCGATAACACTATTATCGACTAACAATACTTATTTAAGAAATAGCACAAATATCGAACCCATATTATCGTCAACAATAAATATCGTAAACAACATTATCGAACACACAAATATCGTTAAATAAAATATCGACACTTTTTAAAAACATACAATATGTCCTAAATATCGAATACTAAAATATAGACAGCAAATTTATCGAATTTATACAAATATCGACTTTTTAAAAATAACTAAAAACAAGATATCTTGAGCCCAAAATGCATTTTCACAATATAAACACTCATTACACACATTATAACTATAATATAATCCTATTATAACATATAAACATATAAAACCATAAAATAATAGCAAAACACACTAATATATATTAAATAAAATATTATTCAACAAAACACATACAACATTTAACATTATAACCAAAGTAAAACATACATAAGCAAAGAAATGTGTTAAAAAAAAATAATTAGCACTAACAACATCTTAATTAACATTTCCCATATATGGAAAACAACTACCAACAACAAAAAAAAATTAACAACAACGAATGAAAAGCTCACACTAATAAAATACACCAATGAAATGAACCTATCAATTAAACAAACACTAAGGGGTCGATTCCGATCTCGGGCGGAGGCGCACCTAACACTAGTCGTCCGGAAAAAAACCAAGCCGAATGCGTGTTTCCCGAACGATTTGTACATACGTCCGAACGAGCAAGTACGATGCGCATAACTGCCCAGATCCCGACCCAGTCATACTCACCCAATCCAGCTCCTGTTCCCCGACCGAGCCGGATCCGTAAACACAGAATCGAGTCGCACGGAAGCCAAAATGCAGCACCGTCCGGCCGGACTAGTACGATGCGCACTCCGTATGTGCCGAACCCGTCGCTACGCACGGCACGTCAAAGCATCCGGGAGAGGCGCGCATAAGCTCCGATTCGCGCCACAAGACGATCCACGGCTACAAGACGAACACACCAGCCACGAGTACGAGTCGAAGCAACGAGAAAGCCGAACGAGACGAACCAACCATGTATCCCATCGCGCAGGTCCTACCAATACTCTACATCTATTACCGGAACTGGTATGGACGCGTACAGCGCAGAAGGTAAGTCAAACACCCACCACACAAACAAACGACACGTACCCAACATATAACACACACACATAGGGATGCAGAAATTACTTACACCAGCAACAACAGAACCATAGGGGCGGGATGGCCATCACCAATGCCATATACACCCATAGGGGCCTGGATGCCAACCACCAACACAACCCCATCTCAGGTGGGCTGGATGCCTGTCACTACTACCATCCCCACTCATAGGGGGATGGATGCCTACCACTACAACCACCCCTACCCATGGGGGGCTGGATGCCTACCACTACCACCACCCCTACCCATGGGGGCTGGATACCTGTCACTACTACCACCCCTACTCATGGGGGGCTGGATACCTGTCACTACTACCACCCCTACCCATGGGGGGCTGGAAACCTGTCACTACTACCACCCCTACCCATGGGGGGCTGGATGCCTACCACTACCACCACCCCTACTCATGGGGGGCTGGATGCCTGTCACTACTACCACCCCTACCCATGGGGGCTGGATACCTGTCACTACTACCACCCCTACTCATGGGGGCTGGATACCTGTCACTACTACCACCCCTACCCATGGGGGGCTGGATGCCTACCACTACCACCACCCCTACCCATGGGGGCTGGATACCTGTCACTACTAC